>CAUDMG010000226.1:805000-1177500 GCA_958450375.1 Homarus gammarus
TGTGGTGGTGGTGTGGGAGGATGGTGTGGTGGTGGTGTGGGAGGATGGTGTGGTGTGGTGGTGGTATGGGAGGATGGTGTGGTGGTGGTATGGGAGGATGGTGTGGTGTGGTGGTGGTGTGGGAGGATGGTGTGGTGTGGTGGTGGTATGGGAGGATGGTGTGGTGTGGTGGTGGTATGGGAGGATGGTGTGGTGTGGTGGTGGTATGGGTGACCTTGAGAGAGAGAGAGTTCCGCTTTAGTTGGAGGTTTCAGTATATATGGTGTATACTTAGTCTTACTTGAGGCTTGTGTCTGTCTGCCCTGTTGACTGTCTGTCTGTCCCGCTAGTTGTCTGTCTGTCTGTCCCGCTAGTTGTCTGTCTGGCTGTCTGTTCACACTCAAGCACTCACTCCCTGATATATAACCTTGTGTGATATAACGTGGTGTATAGTATATCTTAACTATATTTAGTATATTAAGTGATTAAATGCAGCCTATACCCTACCTAACCTAACCTCTTATACAGTGTAGATTAACCCAAGCTTACCCTATCAAGGCTTTTAAATTGAATTGCCTAATGTGATCCTGATTTAACTACCCCTACCCTTACTTAACCTGTTCTAACTTTACCTAACTTATGATTAACTTATTCAGCTTAACCTAAACTTTGCTAACTTAACCTGAGTTATTCTAATTCAACTTATGCCCAAAATTATCTTTACTTATCCTAACTTAATCCAGAACCTGGTTAAGTTAGGTTAAGTAAGGGTGGGTTAGGTTAAGTCAGGGTGGGCTGGGTTAAGTCAGGGTGGGTTGGGTTATGTTGAGTCAGGGTGGGTTAGGTTAAGTCAGGGTGGGTTGGGTTAAGTTATGTTGAGTCAGGGTGGGTTAGGTTAAGTTAGGGTGGGTTGGGTTAAGTTATGTTGAGTCAGGGTGGGTTAGGTTAAGTCAGGGTGGGTTGGGATAAGTTATGTTGAGTCAGGGTGGGTTAGGTTAGGTTAGGACAGGTCAGGTTAACTTAGGACTGGCTAGGTTAAGACAAGTTGAATTAAAGTAGTTAGTCTTTGGCGATGGCTCAGTGGGGGTGGTTAACCTTTGCGAGCGATGTGTCCTACAAACCCATTTATACCTCAACCATCTACAGTGTGTCTGTCTGTCTGTCTAATAGTCATGGGACCTCTCACATTTTAGACGACCTCAAAGGATTTCATCAATTGTTTTTTTTTTATACCTCCGCGCGTGGTGTAAAATGTTACCTGTTTTCACCTGTTGGTTTCCGGAACAATTTCTGGCCCTTCGTGTCGACACTCTCTCCGGGCACAAGTACTCATTCTGTCCAAGGGTTGGTAAATGTCCCGAGATAGGCCCCAAGTTTTGTATTATCAGAGTTAAGATCCCTACGAGCACGTATAGCTGTCTTAAGGTAACTATATAGACTAAGACTTTTAATTTCGTGTTTATATATTTTTTATTACATGGCGTTGATCAGGTACTTTCATCAACTCCTCATCAGCTGATCAACTTAAGGCAATGCTAGACAGTCGCATGATCAGAACCCCCCCCACACCCCAACCCTCCTCCCGCGCACGACAGGAGTGATTTGTGGTAATTTTAGTGATAAATCAATGTGTTGTTAACTTCTTGAAATATTCGTGAATGACTCTTGTAGTTTACTGGTGTCGTGTGTGTGTGTGTGCGTGTGTGTGCGCGCGCGCGTGTGCTGTGTGCTGTGTGTGTGTGGATGGCTTTATGTGTATCAGTGTTGTGTATTTGTGTGTATGGTTGAATGTTCATGTGTATATTTTTGTGGGTGGTTGTGTGTACCTGTCATGTGTACGTTATATAGTTGTGATGCAATAATGGTCAATATGCTCGCCTCGCAAGTGAATGGTCCCAGGTTCGATCCCCGGGCTGGGTGAAACTATAGGCAAGTTTCTTTGCGCCATTTGCCTCTGTCTACCCAGCAGTAATTGGGAACCTGGATGTTAATCGTGTTCCGGGGTAATGGTTAGCCAGTGCAGTTGGCGAGTTGTCCGGTCTTCTCGGACTATTCCTTGACACTGGGTCATGCAGCTCGTTAACTCAGGGTGTGGTTGTTGGCGACGTATATGTGTGATTATTGGCGCTTGTATGACTGGTTTATTCTCCGTCAAATTATACGTGATGGATATACAGTAAAACACCTATTAGCGGACTATTTGGAGAGGAAAATCCGTTATATTGATGGTCTGTTAGTTGTGAAACCTCCACCTAACGAACTATTTAGATATGAAAGTCCGTTATATCGAGGGTTTTATATAGAGAGAAGTGCGTTATATGGAGGTTTCACTGTACTGTATATCTGAAAAAAAACAAAACAAATCTCGCTTATATGTTCCCAAAATAAAAGGAAATAAAATCCGTTATATGATACCATGAATATATATTTCCCACGGGCTCCACAAATGTCTTTTTTCGCCCTTCTTGTATTTGCATATTATCGGACATTCAACCTGTCTGTCTTATGTACGTATCTGTATGGCAATGATATACAATAATGTTCATCCCTACATGTTTCCCGGAGCACTTTAACACTGGGACTGGCGAAGCATTGTAGGATCTTTATATATTTATACGTGGGATGGGGTGTATTTAGAGGGTTGCCGTGCGGGTATTTCTAGCGCCCATTTTTTATTACCAACTCTGGGCTGTCAGGGGCAGGTGGTCCACGTGTGTGTGTGTCTGGGCTCAAGGGTGTCGCTCTAATTCTGGCCCAGCCGTCACCTTGATGGAGTGACGTTCTTGAGTGTTTTATTATGATAGTAATCCTGTAATAATAATAATAATGTTATAATAATCTTAATAATAATTCCTGAAAATCATTATGTTTCCTCATTATTTGTATACTGCAGTGCATGTAACTTTAAAAGAGTTTTATATACGCTGAACACGGCAAATAATTGTAGTGAAGATACTGTACTGTCGACAAGGTTATAAGAGCTGTGAGTGAGTGTGTAAACTAGCTTACATAAACCTCATTGTAGTGACATAAGTTAAGGTGGAGGCGGGGGGGTTAGCATGGTATATACAATCTGCTGATTTAGTCTCACAGTAAGAGGGTATAGTGAGTAATTCTAGATATCGGGGTCAGTCAGCAGGGGGACACACATACACACGTACGTAATGATTTAACGTCTAATGTCACCGATAAACAAGCTGTTATCTAGCATGCCTCTCGCAACCCCCACACTGCCACGTGTAGTAGGAGGGGGGCTCTGCAACTCTCTCTATTGCTACCTGGTATAACTTTATTTCCAGCACTCTTAAAACGCGGAAGGTGACGTTTAAACACACTCAATGCCATCTATATACGAAGTGACTGATCTAAGTTTGTATGTAGGTAGATAATGTTATTGTTTACTTTCTGAAGACTAAAACAAACACACAACCAGGGGGGGGGGGGGGGGAGAAGTTCTAGTGTTGTCATGTTGATGTGTTTGTCATATTGTGTTGTTTGTGTCAAGGGGTAGGGAGAGGGAGACCATTAGACGCTTAGATGTAATAGGAGGAAATGCTGACAAATAAACCCAGCCTGTAGCCTAATCACCCCCCCCCCTCCCCCTCGTCCATTCCCCCCTCCCCCTCCTCCATTCCCCCCTCCCCCTCCTCCATTCCCCCCTCCCAACTAGTCCACGAGAAGGATGCCACCAGATCATGATGCTTAATGGACTGTCCGTCAGGGTAATAAGATCAACTTTAATAACACAAGAACAGTAAAAGAACACAATGGTAAATGTACAGAAACGCGTGCGTGTGTGTGTGTGTGTGTGTGTGTGTGTGTGTGTGTGTGTGTGTGTGGAGGAGTACACTTAATATTACTGAGGTTACTGGAATGTTATCTTTACAGGGTACTTACAGTCACACGATTGACGGGGTGTTGTCTCAGGTCTGGTAAATCTGATTTGTCTAGCCTAAATAGTAGACCCCGTCATGCACTCACTCACTCACTATCACTCACTCATAATCACACACACTCATTCATTCACTCTCACTCACTCGTCCACCACCATCACTTGAAGACCATCCATCATTTATTTACCAACACGACTCTCGTCAGCTGCCGTCATCCAGGTGCAGGAGAGACAATAACAGCAGGTTGACTTCTTATATACCACTACCACCATCACCACCTACCACTATCACCATCACCACCTACCACCATCACCACCTACCACCATCACTATTGCCACCACCACCTACCACCATCACTATTGCCACCACCACCTACCACCATCACTATTGCCACCACCACCTACCACCATCACTATTGCCACCACCACCTACCTCCACCACTATCACCACTACCACTGTCACCATCACCACCTACCTACCTACCAACCAACCTACCTACCTACCTACCTACCTACACCACCACTATCACCGCCACCACTATCACCATCACCACCTCTATCACTACCTCTTCCTCTACCACCATCACCACCTACCACCATCACCACCTACCACACTTCACTACCTACCACCATCACTACCTACCACCATCACTACCTACCACCATCACTACCTACCACCATCACCACCTACCTACCTACCTACCTACCTACCTACACCACCACCACCACCACCACTACTATCACCACCACCACTATCACCATCACCACCACTGCCACCATCACCACCTCTATCACTACCTCTTCCTCTACCACCACCTACCACCATCACCACCCCTACCACCATCACTACCCCTACCACCATCACCACCCCTACCACCATCACCACCCCTACCACCATCACCACCCCTACCACCATCACCACTACCACCATCACTACCTACCACCTAACCACCATCACCACCCCTACCACCATCACCACCCCTACCACCATCACCACCACCCCTACCACCATTACCCCCTACCACCATCACCACCCCTACCACCCCTACCACCATCACCACCATCACCACCTACCACCATCACCACCACCCCTACCACCATCACCACCTACCACCATCACCACCCCTACCATCACCACCACCCCTACCACCATCACCACCCCTACCATCACCACCACCCCTACCACCATCACCACCTACCACCATCACCACCCCTACCACCATCACCACCCCTACCACCATCACCACCCCTACCACCATCACCACCCCTACCACCATCACCACCCCTACCACCATCACCACCCCTACCACCATCACCACCTACCACCATCACCACCACCACCCCTACCACCATCACCACCTACCACCATCACCACCTACCACCATCACCACCTACCACCCTCACCACCCCTACCACCCTCACCACCCCTACCACCCTCACCACCCCTACCACCATCACCACCCCTACCACCATCACCACCCCTATCACCACCACCCCTACCACCATCACCACCCCTACCACCATCACCACCCCTACCACCATCACTACCTAACCACCATCACCACCCCTACCACCATCACCACCACCCCTACCACCATCACCACCACCCCTACCACCATCACCACCCCTACCACCACCCCTACCACCATCTCCACCACCCCTACCACCATCACCACCACCCCTACCACCATCACCACCCCTACCATCACCACCACCCCTACCATCACCACCACCCCTACCACCATCACCACCTACCACCATCACCACCACCCCTACCACCATCACCACCTACTACCATCACCACCCCCCCTACCACCATCACCACCCCCCCTACCACCATCACCACCTACCACCATCACCACCCCTACCACCATCACCACCCCTACCACCATCACCACCCCTACCACCATCACCACCCCTACCACCATCACCACCCCTACCACCACCACCACCCCTACCACCACCACCACCATGCACTGTACCATCTGGCTTCATTATTTATCACCCGCCTTGGTACAAGTCTGTCACCTATATTGTGGGTGTGTGTGTAATAATAATAATAAACGGTTTATTAATAGAGTTGCAGCCGGTGGCTGAAAATATACAGACTTACATTTGATTTAGACATATTGATATAATATGCATTGAATACATTTACAGGGCTGTACAGTACATAAATCAGGAGTTGTTTATTATTTTTACAATAGATGGGATGGTGTTGTTCTTATATCTATCGGTGCGGGCTCTTATGGGCTGAATTTTGTTGTAGTGGCGGACTGCGTGAGTTGGGTGGGGGGCAGGAGGTGGCGATGACGAGGGTGGTGCAGTAGTCCACTGCCAAACCTTTCCAGTGCTTGGTGGTGGAGGTCACTGAGAGATGGCATTTCCAGGGTGGAGAGAGCGTTGATGTAGCTGGAGTATTCTGCGCCGAGCATGATTCTGCAGGCCCTTTTCTGTACCTTCTCTAACCGATGTGTGTGTGTGTGCGCATAACGGTGGTGGCCTTGACACCTCTCTTGACCCCCGTTTACTGTAGTATCAATGTTTATGTAATGTGTGTGTCTCTCCCCCTATGTAGCCACCACCACCACTATCATCACACTACCACTATTACCACCACCACCACCACTATCATCACACTACCACTATTACCACCACCACCACTATCATCACACTACCACTATTACCACCACCACCATCAGCTTCTCCTACACTACTACCACCCAACACCACTGGAGATGTTCGGGGTACTTGGTTCTAACTACAGGGGCGAACATAAACACCTGTAGAGTTCTGTAGGTTCTTATTAACGGAAATATACAGGAGTGCGCCTACAAGCCCAGGTAGTCCTTACACTCCTATAGGGACAACTGACCTCATTCTGACCTCTCAGGCGACATGTGGTAAGTGGTATACTAGCAGCTTCCAGGTGTCGCCAGGCACATTTATCTAAGTGTGTGGTGACATGAAACAGGGGCATTGCCACACTCAAAAACATTTATGGGACTGTATGTCGTTGTGTACCCCGTAACTGGACTTACAGTCTCAGATTGGCATACTCAAAACACAGATGGTATACTCAAAACAAATATTTGACATCGAACTCCGTAAGTTAAAGCGCTTAACTTACTCCAGCTCCCGAGGTTGTGTAACACTCTCAACCCGGATGTAGTAGTGACTAATTCCCGATTGTATAAAAACAAATAATAATATATGTTGTAATAATGCTTGTTAGACTTGTTTTATCCTTGAAAAGTGAAGAAAATGTTTTGTACATCAACATACTGAAATATAATATTTAACTTTGTCTTTTTCGTAACTTTTTTGTTGCCACAATAAGAGGCTTGAGTGTTTGTATCTGTCGCAGTTTGGAAGAGACGCATCTTTTGTCTTCTTACAAATTATAAAGTATTTTTGCCAAAACAGAAGGTTTGTATTGTTCACACTTAGGGTAAAAATATGTTTGATGACTGAGTAAACTTGCAGGTAGAACTTATTAATGTTGTATAGCCGTAAATATCCCTCGGTAATGAAAGCCAAATATGAGGTGAAGTGAACATTCCTGCCAAGACTTCGCCTTGTTTTCTTATAGTCAACCAATAGCCTTAGCCTATTTTCTTATGTATATAGCGTATGATAACATGAAAGGCTATAAATTTCCATAGGCTAGCCAAAATTAAATGATATTAGGTGTAAAATATGGATTGCAATTAACTTGATTAATAGGGGTCTATATAACTGCTTTTTCAGTCTTAGGCTAATAAATGTTTAAACGTGGGGCCTACTTAATTTAGTTAGAACATGGGACTATTTAAATAAGAAATTATACCAATAGGTTATAGGTTAGATAGGTTTGGTTTGGTTATGGTATGTTAGGTTTGGTTATGGTATGTTAGGTTTGGTTAGGTTAGGTTAGAGAATGTGTACATGGTTTTTTGGTGAGTGTCAGGCAGTCAGTGAGACACATTGTGTAGCAGCTACCTTAGGCCTAGATCCAGACTTTCCTGGAACATTATCATAGGTAGAGTATTAATTTAAGAAAATTTACGGCTAATCCGACATATTTTCAGGTTTTAAATTGTTGTTTTTTGTATGAACTTGAAGACAATTCAGACCAAATGTCCCCAACATTGAAAGGAAAACACCAGGGTCTAGGCTAAATGAGTAATTTAAGAGAAGTGATTTGTCATTTAGGTTCGGCAAGGCTATGCTATCAATAACCAATTTATTTGAATTTGCCCAGAATAGCGTATACTTCAGCCTCACTGAAATTAGGCCGTCTCTTCTTGGCTGGTGGTCCTTCCATGTTTACAAAATAATAATATGTGCGTCGCTCTCAGCTGATTTCTCCTTTTCTTGTGATTAGTTAATGATTTTGTTAACTGAGCGCTGATTGGCCAACTAGCTCCTGCACTGACATCTACCTTCCGACAAGAGAACTTAATTTACAGGGTAAACACTAGAGTTATGAAAACTTACGAAAGGCTTACGGGACTGTAATTAAATTTTGAGTATGCTAATTTTAGGGTACTGTAAAGATTTGACTATATATGGTACTGTATCATGCTAAAAGACGTAACTTATGAGGTGTTTTGAGTATCCGGCCCTAGAGAAATAATGTGTATATATAGAGTACATACATGGTATATATACAACATACATAACATACATATAACCACTACCACCACACCACCACTACAATAACCACCACACTGCCACCAATAACAACACCATTTTGAACCACCACCACCACCAGGGATATAATTTAAGGCTCTGGACATCTCTTCACAATGCCGTCGTCAGGATTCCCGCGCGTGGCACTCTTGTCTGGCATTGTGTCACCCGGGTCTTTTAAGTAGTAGTGTAGGCCAACTCTCGCATGTGCATTTCCTGACCCCCATTATGTTACGTGCAGGTCTGTCTATCTTCCTTCTCCTCCCCTCTTCCTTTATCTCTTCCCCCTCCATTCCTCTTCCCCTCCTCCTCCCCCTCTCACTTACCTTCCCTCTTCCTCCTTTCTTCTTCCTCCTCTCCCCCCCCCCCCCAGACTGTCACTCTCCTGGCTTCACCGTTAACCATGACCCCTCTCCCATGTGTGTGTGTCCAGTTGTATATAATTAATAACCTAACCTAACCTCACTTTAACAACCAATTATAGTTGTTTACATCAGTTTTGGTATAATTAAAAGAAACTCCCCCAGGTTGAACTCGTTAAGACCATTGACTCCTATAATTTAATGGGAGGATTCTACCCTCGCCGCCATTACTGAGGAGGAGTGTTATTTTGACGAGGAAAAGTTGTTTTTAGTATTTTTTTGGTTTTAATGTACACTTATTTGCTACCATATGACGTCATGTTAGGTTTTGGTTTGGTTAAGTGTTAGGTTAGGATGTTAGGTCAGGAGGGATGTCATTCACCGCTTATTATAGGTCAAAGGTTATTGTTTGTTTGTTGTTGTTGGACGAGGTCATATATAGGCGAGGTTGGAACCAGCTGAACGGGGTGAAGATTGTAATAGATTTGTGACCGAATGTGAGTCTTGTTGTTGCTCACTGACACCATCATTGCCACCATCACTATTGCCTACTACCATCACTAAGCATCTACCATCACTACCACCACCATTACCACCAAACACCACAACTCGCCTTCACCTATCACCACCATCATCACCTTCACCTACCACCATCACCCGCCACCGTCATCATCTACCACCGTCACCAGCACTATTAACACCATCACCATCTGCTATATTAGGCGCCACCTGGGTTGTGTTGGCGTCTGATGGTGGCTGTATGTGCCAGGCCTGTATGGTGTATGATGCCATGGTGTGTGTGTGTGTGTGTGTGGATATTTTGGCTTACAATCAATCATACACGTTCAAGAGTGAATCTTTTACGTCCTCTCTCTCTCTCTCTCTCTCTCTCTCTCTCTCTCTCTCTCTCTCTCTCTCTCTCTCTCTCTCTCTCTCTCTCTCTCTCTCTCTCTCTCTCTCTCTCTCTCTCTCTCTCTCTCCCTTACTCTTCTCTTCCCATCACACACACACACGTCACCGGAAGCTAGTAAATCTTGCAATGTGGCCAGGTGACATTTTACCAAACAGCTAGTCCGTGTCTCAGCCAACCACAAGAACTCACACGAGCGCTCACTGGAAGAACGGAGCACGTGAAGATTAGGCACCCCGGTTTATATCACCTGTAGATTAAACACCCTAACCTAACGCTAATCTAACCACATACAATGGAACCTTACCTATCCTAACCTAGCCAAATGTAATGTAACCTAACCTTTTATAGTCTAGCTTAGCGTCATATAATCTAACCTTAACGTTATATAACCTAACCTAATTTAATCTTGTGTTCAGTAACCTAACCTAACCTAACCCCTTCTCATGTAGCGTTGGGGTGGGTTTAATCTTTAGGTAATTTTTATTTTTGTTTAGACTTTTATTAATTCTTTTTTTATTGTGTATATCGTATCAGTATGTAATCCACGCTAGGGATCCGGGGTGGGCTTTAGAACGATTTATTGCTTATTTATTTATTTGTTTATTTCGTGTTTGTCAGTGAAGCAAGATGAAGCTTAGTTCCTCGTCCCTGAATTACTGGGAGTGGGGCAATAAGCTCAGTGCCTCCCTTCCTCCCTTCCTGCCTTTGCCCCCTCCCTTCCCCTCTTTGCACTCCCCTTCCCTACCCTCCCCTTCCCTCCCTGTCTCTCCTTACCTCTCCTCTTTTTCCCTTCTTCCCTTCCCTCCTCTCCCCTTCCCCTCTCTCCTTCTTCCCTATCCTTCTCCCTTTCCTCGTCTCCCTTCCCTTCTTTACCCTCTCTCCCGTTTCCTTTCCCTTCCCCTCTTTACCCCTCCCTTCCCTCCCTGGGTATCATCTCTTGGGCTTCTTTCACGATGTTGTTGATTTTGAAGCCCGTGTGATCTTTTTACTTGGCTGGTAGGGGGGGGAGGGGGGTGTGTGTTGCTCAAGGGACAGCTGGTGGTGTCAAGGTTAGCGCTCAGGGAACAGCTGATATCAGGGAGGGGGGGTAATAACTCCTCATGGCACAGCTGAGATAAGGTCGTCGTGGCACAGCTGAGATAAGGTCATCATGGGTGCTATTTATTAAACCGTGACGTTAGGCATCCAGGCAGTCGGTCAGTTAGTCAGCATCAGCCAGCCAGCCAGTCACTCACCAAGGTCAACTCGGTCGCCCCGGGTACCTGGTGATGAGATAGGTACGGTGTCTCACTTACCCTGGACCTGTTTGCCTCTGTGACGTCACTTGGTCTCTCTCTCTTACTTACATGACTGTTTACCCCTCGTGAGGTCATCCTTACCCTCCCTCCTTCCCCCCCTCCTTCCCCCACCACCACCATCAGTACTTGTTAAGCTCAGCAATTGGTGATCGTTTCTAGTTAATTTGAGGGTTGTGTGGTGTTGTGATGCACTGTTTTCCCCCTATGACAGCTTGGTAGTGTGTGTGTGTGTGTGTGTGTGTGTGTTGTGTGTGTGTGTGTGTGTGTGATGATTTTATATACGACTAACCTCTGACGTCAAAGTGATGTGATGTTATGATGCAGTGTGTGTGTGTGCAGTGACATCTTTATACCTTGTTTACCTCTGTGACGTTATGAGGCGTCATTATTGTTATGTAAACCGGTGATGTCATAAAGCATTGTTTATCACCTGACGTCGGCCACATTATTTACCTGTGTGATGTCGTGGTTTCATTTTTTTTTTAACACCATTGAAGTCACGGTTCATCATTTGCCTTTTTGTGTGACATCACTCTGACTCTCTTATTACCGTGTTCATCCTCTACACAAACAGAAAGTAAATGAAGAGACGGAAAGAGAGACAGACAAGACTAGACAGGCAGACAGAGACACAGACAGACAGACAGACTAGACTAGACAGGAGGTTGGGGGGGGAGTAGCTACAGTATTTGTCGTCAATTTTCCCAGCGTCACTTCACTAAACACTGCTTTATTTATTGTTAGTCACACGGGAGTCACATCCGCCCTTATTTTTATTTTTACCAGCATAAACAAAGTACCACACAGACAATCAGATAATCATTCAGTCTCCTCCTCTTTGTTTGAACCACGATATCTTGTTAGAATTTTGTATGTTTTTTTGTTTGTGTTGAACCGAGATTTTGTTTTGTTTGTGTGGTTTGTATTGATTTGTTTGTGTATTTTGTTTGTTTTTGATTAAAGACTGGGTAAGTATTTAGAATTGCTGTCGTGTTGAGTTTGTTTCAGGCACGACACACACAAACACACACACACACACACACACAACTGTACCGTTTCTTTGGTTCTTCACTCTCTTGTAACATTTGATTTTGCGAATTTCATTGTTTTCCTTGCCATTAATACACACCCACCCACCACACCTACCACCACCACGCCTACCACCACCACGCCTACCCTCACCAGCTGACATTAAAATTGGTCTCCCGTGTAAGCTTCTAAATCCCCTCCCCTACCTACCCACCCACCCACCCCTCTTGCTGCCAACCCACACAGCAGTCTGTCAGGTGACGCACACACCAGCTATTCTGTCGCAAAAAGGACTTGTTTGGCCACGGAAAGGCGAGGGGAGGACATTACCGTAAAAAAGGGGGGCTATTTAAATGTCACGGGTAGGGGGAGGGGGGGGGGCGTGTATTACAGGTGGACAGCCCCGATGGAGAAAACACCTGTAATTTATTCGTAATGATGGAGTAATTTAGCCGTAACTAGGAGGATTAATTTCCGGATAACAACAATAACTCGTAAGAAGACAACTGTGACGATTATCTATAGGGAGGGAGACGGGGGGGGGGATAGGGAGTGGGAGACGGGGGGATAGGGAGTGGGAGACGGGGGGGATAGGGAGTGGGAGAAGGGGGGATAGGGAGTGGGAGAAGGGGGTATAGGGAGTGGGAGGGGGTAAACTATCATGTGTTACCTGTCAGGGGGTAAACTATCACGTGTTACCTGTCAGGGGGTAAACTATCACGTGTGTTACCTTCCACTGTTTATTTTGGATGTTATATATAAATCAAGTCCTGGTAGGTGTTAGTCTCTCAGGTGTGGGGAGGTGGGGCTGTGACAGGTTAGGTCTGGCCAGGTATAGTGACGGTAATTACTTTTTGCCAGTTGGTGTTACTCAGGTGTGCAACAGGGCCATCTCCCCCTCCCTCCCCACCTCCCCTCCCTCCCCTTCCCCTTTTTATCTAGCGCTGATATTAGCTGGTTGGTATTTTTTCTAGCTTAAGATCGGTAAGTGTATATAAATAAATTATTATTTCGCTGTCAAGGGTACATAAAATACCCCTCCTAAGATTGGTGGTGGCGGGGGAGATTATCGGGGGGAGAGAGGGGTGTGGGGGAGATTATCGGGGGGAGGGAGGGGTGTGGGGGAGATACAACAGGGTGAGGGTGTGGTGGTTGGGGGAGGGGGGGGTGATCAGGGTGAGGGAGGGATGGTGGTTTATGACATGTCTCCCCTAACCCCCTCCCCCTCCCCCCTCTCCCCTCCCCCTTGTTCCTGAACCTCCACCGAGTGACCTACCGTAGAGGTGGGCCACTACAACTGTTAAGCTGATGCAACACTTAACGGTAAATGTATAATGGCTCTGAGTGTAGGTGTTTGTGCCTTACCTGATGGGCTGCATGGCTCTTTGAGTGTCTGTGTCTTACCTGATGGGCTTGCATGGCTCTTGAGTGTCTGTGCCTTACCTGATGGGCGGGGGAATGTTGTTGCCGCCGCTGCTATGCTAGTGATTTACAAGTTTGGTGGTGGTGGTCAAAAGGTGAATCATTACTCTACAGGTGTGTATGTTGACTCAGTGAACACCTGGACAGCTAGATAGATAGATAGACACATACAGCTAGATAGATATATACATACATAGATAGATAGACAAATAAAGATAAATAGATCTTTAGGTGAAAGAGCCGGGGTAGCGATTCTTCAGGTGACCATATATGCAATCAAAATTTGTATATACCCAGAATCTTATCGGGGTGAGATTTAAAATACCTATCAGTATAACTACTTGTGAAGAAGAGGAAAAATATATGCCAGATTTATCCATTTATCCCACTTATCCACTTACCCACTTATCCACTCTGAAAAATCTCTTGGAGGGAGGGGGGGGGGGGTGTCTATACCTGGTTTATCCGACTCTCAAGATTTCGGTAAGAAAATCCCAAGAAAATCCAACTCGTCCAAAATCCATTCGTACGTTGGTTCTTATCCCGACTTTGTTTACCTCGTTGTGTAGGCAAGACTTAAGAGGGGGCCAAGACATTGTTTATTTTGTTTTTTTGTTTTTATTGGTTTTTTTTTATTTTGTTCTCGTTTTTATTTTTTGTTTTTATTATTTGTTGTGATTTTTCTTGTATTTTTTATATTTTATTTTATTTTGATTTTTTTTTTTGTATTTTTTATATTTTTTTTTTGTTTTTATTGTTTTGTTTAATATTTTTTCTTCTATTTTTGTATTGTTTTTGTTTTTTTGTGTGGCCTTTTACACGGTGTGGTGGTGGTGTGGTAATTTCCTTGAGCTTATGTTAAATGTCACTCATGAAAAATAGTAAGAACAAATTAAGATCAGAAAGGTGGTGATGGTGGTTGTGGTGATGGTGGTAGGGGTACTGCTTGTGGTGATGGTGGTAGGGGTACTGGTTGTGGTGATGGTGGTAGGGGTACTGGTTGTGGTGATGGTGGTAGGGGTACTGCTTGTGGTGATGGTGGTAGGGGTACTGCTTGTGTGTGTGTGTGTCCACGTCTACAGGAAAGAACACGTGATAGGATGTGCCCGCGTCTTTTTCTCCTCCCCCTCATTTCCACCTCTCCTCTTCCTTCCCTTCCCCTCTCTCTTTTCTTCCTTCCTCTCACCCTCCCTACCCCCTCCACCTCCCCTACCCCTCACCCTCAGAATACGGATTAACATGAGATGGTAGGTATCCCTCCTCTCACCCCCCCACTTCCCCCCTCCCCCCACTTCCCCCCCTCCCTCACTTCCCTTTGTTTACCGAGTTAAGCCACCACTGACCCTACCTATGTTCAGGCTATGTTACCCGCCTCTGTCTCTCTGTTTCCCTCCAACAAGCATAATGCGACATCCGACTGGAGCCTCTACTTGTATGTCACGACACGATCCTGTAATGTTGGACTCGTGTGTGTGTGTAATAATAAATAATAATAATTAACGGTTTTTTTGAAAAAGTTCTGCAGCCCGAAGGCTGAAAATATACATTGGACATAAATGACTTATTACATACATTGGTGGTTTATCAAAAGCCTTCATTAGAGAAAGGTGAAGGAACATACAGTGAACATACAGATTATTGTAGGTGTTGACCAGCAAACACGTAGTGTAGTAACTCCCTCCCAGATGGTGTTAGGAGGGGCCTCACGTGGTGTAGTAGTTCCCTCACAGATGGTGTTATGCGGGGCCTCACGTGGTGTAGTAGTTCCCTCACAGATGGTGTTATGAGGGGCCTCACGTGGTGTAGTAATTCCCTCACAGATGGTGTTATGCGGGGCCTCACGTGGTGTAGTAATTCCCTCACAGATGGTGTTATGGGGGACCTGACGTGGTGTAGTAATTCCCTCACAGATGGTGTTATGAGGGGCCTCACGTGGTGTAGTAACTCCTTCACATGTGTTATGAGGGACCTGACGTGGTGTAGTAATTCCCTCACAGATGGTGTTATGAGGGACCTGACGTGGTGTAGTAATTCCCTCACAGATGGTGTTATGAGGGGCCTCACGTGGTGTAGTAATTCCCTCAGATGGTGTTATGCGGGGCCTCACGTGGTGTAGTAACTCCTTCACATTTGGTGTTATGAGGGGCCTCACGTGGTGTAGTAATTCCCTCACAGATGGTGTTATGCGGGGCCTCACGTGGTGTAGTAATTCCCTCACAGATGGTGTTATGCGGGGCCTCACGTGGTGTAGTAACTCCTTCACATATGGTGTTATGAGGGGCCTCACGTGGTGTAGTAGTTCCCTCACAGATGGTGTTATGAGGGGCCTCATGTGGTGTAGTAATTCCCTCACAGATGGTGTTATGAGGGGCCTCAGGTGGTGTAGTAACTCCTTCACATATGGTGTTATGAGGGGCCTCACGTGGTGTAGTAGTTCCCTCACAGATGGTGTTATGAGGGGCCTCACGTGGTGTAGTAATTCCCTCACAGATGGTGTTATATGAGTGAGGTGTGGTCCCAGGCCTTCCTATCGTAGACGGATTAACACATCGCTGGTTATCACGGGCCGTTATCCCTGGGTACCTGGGACCTCACTGTGTGAAGGTTAACTTGGGTGCGACTGTTACTGTTGAGTTGTTCTCACTGACTTAAGCACTGTTCACCTCTGTTTAACACTGGTTCTATTCCTTTCCTAAATGAAATTGTAACTTCTGGCGAGAACTTGTTGATATTCCGGTGGGGAGGAGGGTTCAGGGGAGGGAGTTGGTATGGGCCAGCTTAACAGTTGACCTGGCTGCTCCGAGAGGAACGCCAGGTACGTCTTGACCCTTCGGATGTCAAGGTGTGTGTGTGTGTGTGTGTGAGAGAAATCAGTTTGAGGGAGGTTACAGGTTCGTTTTGTTTTGATTTCTACACAGTCGATGATGATTGACTATATACTATATTACCCAGGCTTCTACTTATGATTACTGTATGTACTTAAAATATAGACGGGCGTATATACTGTATATAAAGGCATATAGTTGTTAAGTAAGTATATACCAAGAGACTTAGGGGATTCAACTTGAGATTATTTTTTTTTTTGGATGTGTTTTAAGTGGACGAGTCAACAATGAGGGGGCCCTGCAGCGGGGGAGGGGGTGGGGGGTCAAGATGGGCTTTGGTGAGAGAGAGAGAGAGAGAGAGAGAGCAGCTGAAGCACTCGACAACAGGAAAAACCTCTCAAAAAAGAAAGAGGGAGAGAGAAAGGGAGAGGGGAGGGGAGGGAGGGAGAGAGGGAGAAAAATAATGAAGTTCTCTTCTCTCCTTTCATTGGAATTTGTGGTGGACTATAGAGAAGAATGTCAGGGTGAGGAATATCTCCAGAGAGGGTACACGAACCGGATGTTTGGGGGACACACACACACCACCACAACAACGGTACGGTGGGAATTGTTCAAAAATCCTGGGCTCACGTTCTTAAAATATTACACGTAAAATTAGATATACCTCTCTCTCTCTCTCTCTCTCTCTCTCTCTCTCTCTCTCTCTCTCTCTCTCTCTCTCTCTCTCTCTCTCTCTCTCTCTTTAACTGGAGGTGTTGAGAGCTGAGCACATCTTCCTGACTCACCCTGGGATGTGACACTCAGATTGATAGTGACTGGTGATGTTGAGGATTCTGACTGGCTCACTGGTTCCTGTTAATACTTGCCCTAAACTATTAATGTCGAGGACTCATCTGACTGACTGACTGACTTACTCATTACATAATAGCTATGATAAATAAATGGATCCTCAAAGTTTCTACGTTAAACCCCTTCTACACCCCTTCCCTCCTCCCTCCCCCATCACCACCTGGAGATACTGACGACACACATTTGGATTCCCGAAGGCTCCTGTCGCTAACTGAAGAAGTCGAGGAAGTATTACACTGATTCACGTAGGTCATGATACAACTGGCACTCTGGCGTTGTTATTACTTGAGGATCTGGATCAGCTGATGTTTGTTTACGTTGTGTAGGGGAAATAATATACGGGAGGGACTCTGGCTTGATTGACTTGAGGGAATTATGGCCTGACTCCTACCTCGACGCACTACACACACACACACACACCATAACCAGATTGTGTAAGGAATCTCCCCCCGCCCCCTCCACCTCCACTTGCCGACATAATCTATGGCCCTTCAGGCACTTGCTTCCTAAATTGCATGTATCAAGACGGCAAGCATGAACTCCATATGCTTTCCCTGTTGGCCGCTGTAAATGCTTTTGCGCTTCGCTTTCCACAGGGTACAAGGGGGTGTGTGCCCAATAAACTAGCCCTCTCGCGCGACATCCCTGTATCTCACCCATGGGTCAATCTACCAGCAAGTATAGCGGCATGGCTGGTAGAGAGACACCAGCGTCAATGTGTGTCATCGATTTGCGTCTCCCCCCCCCCCCTTTCCTCCTATTACTGGCCTGGCTGGTATTCCCCATTAGTTTTGGCCATGGTTTTGTGGTGGTGGTGGTGGTGTGGCGTTTTGTCCTGGGCTCTTTAATTCCTAGGATGTAAACAATGTCTTGTCGCCGTAATATAAATGACACCTTTGATCCTCAACACTATATTTTTGTTCCCACTTTGGGTCAGTTGCAGGAACAGTCATTGGGTGTACGACGCCATTCACGATGACCTTCTTGCCCTGATCTTGTTTCAGTTATACCACCCTTTTGAAGCTCTGGAGAGGTCTCGAAGTTTCGTTATTTTGAGTACAGCACTAGCTAATAATTCCCACCAGGAAACTTGTTTCGAGAATCCTCCAAAGCTTCGAAAAGTGCAGAAGTCCACGTGTTAAAGGCGATACTGCTGAAAAAGACCAGGGCAAGAAGGTCATCGTAAATGGCGTCGTACACCCAATGACTGTTCTTGCAATTGGCCCTTTTTCTTTCGTATTGTTTATTCTGATGATGAGAGATAATGATGATGTTTAGATAGTGGGGTAATTACGATATCTGACTTTCTCTCCTGCGTGATGGTGATGATAATGGTGATGGGGTAAGGAAGTGTGTGTGGAGACAGAGCAGGAAACAACTTTACCCCTTGGCAAGTGTTGGTTGGTTTTTTTTTATTTGTGGTTTCTTTCTTTCTTGCCCCGAGGCCTTTTGTGTGTTCTGGCGGTGGCTCGGTGTTAGGGGACGTGTGTGTGTGTGTGTTAGATGTGTTTGTTATTTTTGTTTGTTATGTTTGTTATGTGCTGTTTCCGGCGTGCTTGTTATTACAGCTGTTAACGATGTGTTTGTTGTTGTTACAGCTGTTCCTGGTGCTGCTGCTGCTGTTGTCGGTAGCGTCACACGTGGTGGTGCTGCGGTACCGCCGTCGGGAAGCTGCTAACCTGCCCCCACCCAGACACACTGACGACGACGAGGCTGCTGTCGACCGAATAGCGTGAGTACCTGACACACACACACACACACACAGTTACCCTGAGTTTCCACGCCACAGGCACAACGCTGGATGACTCAAGTGTACACATCCAATCGCTCGTCGGTCCACTCACATCAATAAGAACCCACACTGACCCATACCCACACATCAATATCCACCCACCCACACAACAAAGTCACACCATTACACCAACATCAAGCCATACCCACCCACACAAAAATTAAGCCCCATCCACATTTAAGCCACACCCACCTGCCTGATATAGAGAACCTTCCGCATTCTTTAACGAGGCTCTCTCTCTCTCTCTCTCTCTCTCTCTCTCTCTCTCTCTCTCTCTCTCTCTCTCTCTCTCTCTCTCTCTCTCTCTCTCTCTCTCATATATATAGTGACACGATCTTTTAACTCAGATTCCGAGACGTGGGGAGGTAGACACGAGAGGCATGTCATAATTGCCTTACACATGGGGAGGGGGGGGGGGGGGGAGGATAGGTAGACTACTGGGTACACTATGCAATACTCGTTCATTGAGAAGTCGTAAAGGGCTATCGTACACACATCATTTAACTTGATATCTGTAAACATGTGGAAACAACGATAAGAACATAAGAATGGAGGAAACTGAAGCGGGCTTATTGGTCCATACTGGGCAGTCCCGTTTACTCCCAACCCCTATCGCTCATATATCCGTCCAACTTATATTTAAAGCTATCCATCGTGTACTATTTAATGATGATGTTTGGTAACTTGTTCCACTCATCCACTACTCTATTTCCAAACCAGTGTTTACCTGTTTCGCGCCTAAATCTAAAATTGGCTAATTTAAAACCATTGCTTCGGTTTTTCTCTTGGTTGTATAGTTTGAGTACCTCTGTTATAATTATCACCTTTGTTTAACCCTGACTTACATTTATACACCTCTATCAGGTCGCCCCTCACTCTACGCCTCTCGTGGGAGTGCTAATTAAGATGCTTTAACCTGTCTCTGTACTCAAGGTTCCTAATGCCCGGGATTAGTCTTGTCATTCTCCTCTGAATTATTTCTAGGGATTCTATATCCATTCTGTAGTACGGTGACCAGAACTGAACCACGTAATCGAAGTGAGGTCTCACAAGCACAAGTTTTCTCCAAATGTTTCCTGACCAACTTGAACTATAATGGTCTGGATGGCCTGGGGTCTGTCTGCTGGGCGGGGCGGGGTCGGTCAGTCAGTCACTCACTCACCCAGGAAGCTTGGCCGCAAGACACGACCTCAGGGGGAGTTGGGGAAACAATGCCTCCCCTCCCCCTCTCTCTCCCCTCCCCCTCTCTCTCCCCTCCCCCCTCCCCTCCCCCTCTCTCTCCCCTCCCCCCTCCCCTCCCCCTCTCTCTCCCCTCCCCCCCTCCCCGTCTCTCTCTCTCCCTCCCTCCCCGTCTCTCTCTCTCCCTCCCTCCCCTCCCCCTCTCTCTCTCTCCCTCCCTCCCCTCCCCCTCTCTCTCTCTCCCTCCCTCCCTCCCCTCTCTCCCTCCCTCCCTCCCCTCTCTCCTCTCCCCCTCTCTCTCCTCTCCCCCTCTCTCTCCTCTCCCCCCCCTCTCTCTCTCTCTCTCTCTCTCTCTCTCTCTCTCTCTCTCTCTCTCTCTCTCTCTCTCTCTCTCTCCCCAGAGTCGTTTTCCAGGTTAGTAAATTTCCAGGTCGGGTCTCGCTAGTTTCGACACTTGTTTTGGTTGCAAGGTGTGTGTGTGTGTGTAGAGAGAGGGTTGAGCAATTGTACGGACGTTTGTGTAGGGGTTAATAGTGAATGAGTCTAGTGCAATAATGATCATAAGATTGTGAAGTAATGGTGGTTATAGTGTGGTGGTTATAGTGAAGATGAAACTGATGGTGTAAATTTTGTAAGGTTGAATTAGGGGAGAGAATGGTGGTGGTGGTAATGACTGATGGTGACTATGGTGACAGTGATGATGATTGATTAATGACGGCGTACCAGTGGGTGTTGACGCTAAACTAAAGGGTCACTAGTCAATTACACACACACACGGTAGATACAGTAGGCAGGTTGTCGACCCCTCAGCAATCGACTGCCAACTGCGACATATGTGTACCTCTCCTGGATCAGCGTGTGTGTATGTACAGTATTTATGTATGTGTGTGTGTGTGTGTGCGTGCGTGGCAGGTGATTAGACAAGCACAGCACAAAGCGAGTTCTCTGATAAACCACATCTGTCTTTCTCTTCCATCCTGTCTCACGGCTTTACTAAATAATTATTATATAAATGTTTTTTTTTTTTTATACAATGACGTATTTAAATCTTTTTTTTTTACGCCGTTTGGTCGACAGTTCATGGTGTGGTCTCTGTCGTTGATGGTGGAAGAGCCCTGGTGTTGTTGGCGTTTGTTGGTGTTTGTTGGTGTTTGTTGTTGTTTGTTGTTGTTTGTTATTGTTTGTTGTTGTTTGTTATTGTTTGTTGTTGTTTGTTGTTGTTTGTTGTTTGTTATTGTTTGTTGTTGTGGGGTTGGGTGGTCAGGGGTCAATGCTCTTTGTCTCCCACGCTGGCGGTCTGGGTTAGGTTAGGTTGAAGTATGTTATAATATGGAAGTGCGAGTGTTTGTGTGTAAGATCCAACCAAGTGTGTGTGTGTCCGGGTGACTTGGCCAGTATGTCACAACGTCCTGGTTTGAGTTATCGTCTGCATTTTCTCCTCTTCCTCCTCTTCTTCCTTCTCCTCATCTTCCTTTTCATCTTCTTCCTCCTCCTCCTTCTCCTCCTCCTCCTCCTCTTCCTCCTCCTCCTCCTCCCTCTGCTCCACACATCAACACTGGCATGGTGATTGTTTAGTATACATTAACACTAATATATTTATCATCTCTCTCTGGTAATATTAATCCCTCACCGTGGTTCAGTTAGTAGAATACTCTCCTCTCACACCAGTGGTCCCCGTGGGTTCGAATCCCGACCGAGTAGAGGAGGATTGGGTTCGTAACTTCCCTCCTTGCATAAACTTGGGTGGTGCGCTGGCTGGTGGTGGTGGGAACTCTCTTCTAGCCTGGAATAATAGATTAGTCTAGTTGGGTTAGGTTAGGTTCAGTGAGTATTGAAACACACGCACCTTCACACACACACCTGCGTCATACACCAGGAAGCAACGGCGGTAACCTGGGATTAGCTGAGACTACCACCCCCTCCCACCACCACCCCCTCCCATGACCTACAAGTGTTGGTGGTCTGGTGAGAGGTGAAGGGGGTCTCGGCTCTACCGTTCCTCAGTCTGACGCCCCTGTAACTCTTCCCTTTGGTACTGTTGATGAAACTCGTAATGTCTTGTCTGTATGTCTGTATGGGGGACAGTGATACGGTCAGATAGATCTTGTTTGCTGTGTTCAAAGTCTGTCGGTGCTGATAGTGACAAGTGTGTGTGCGCGCGCGTGTGCAATAACTATTTTCCTGGTCAAATGACTTGTTAAATAATGGTGTTTTGTATAAGACGCCTGTACGCACAGTAATTGTAAGACGTACTTGCAGGAAACATGGCTGACGTAAAACTAATTCCATTGTTTTATCTCACTACATCACTTTAAACTTAATATTCCTACAATGCGCACTTGAAAGTCCCAGGTTACTCGAGTTGAATGTGGTTGAAACAGAGAGCAAGCATGTAGTCGGAACCCGCTCACCAACCGCAGGAGTCTGTTTACATAGCTCAGCTGATCGGGATCACGTGTCTACCCAGCTGACGTGGATTTTGGCGCGCTTTCTCACGTGTCTTCCTGTGTTGAAAGACTTGTTTATTGTATTTTTTTTTGTAGTGTCTTGACATTTCTTGTGTATTTGCAATGTTAGTTTTTGTTTGTATCGTCTCATATGTTGAAATAATGTATATGTTGTTACGTGTGTGTGTGTTTGTAATGTTTTTATTGTTAAATGCGTGTGTGTATGTGTGTTATTTTGGCGGGTCACGTGTACAGTGTATTGTTTCATAAGTGAGGTGTCATTTGTTTGTCCTGCGGTAGTTTTATTTTTATTTTGTTTCGGGTTAATTTTTTCCCTCCCATTGTCATTACTTATTTATTTCGTATGCCTCTTTAAGTATTATTTTATGCCTTTTATTAATTATCGTATGCCTCGTATTAATTAGCCTCTTATTAAATATCGTATGCCTTACTCTTCATTATATGCCTCTTATTCTTCATTGTATTCCTCATTATTTTTGTCCTGTTTATTGTTATTACTCTTTTATCATTTAGTTATTTTGTTTTCCTTGTCTTTGTTCCTACCTGTTGTTTCGGGGATGGTGGTTCGCCTTTTTGGCTTTGGCCGTACTTGTGTGGGTGTGGGGGGTGTTGACAGTGTGCGTGCGTGGTAAGAGAGAGAGCGTGCGTGGTAAGAGAGAGAGAGCGTGCGTGGTAAGAGAGAGAGAGAGCGTGCGTGGTAAGAGAGAGAGTGCGTGCGTGGTAAGAGAGAGAGAGCGTGCGTGGTAAGAGAGAGAGTGCGTGCGTGGTAAGAGAGAGAGTGCGTGCGTGGTAAGAGAGAGAGTGCGTGCGTGGTAAGAGAGAGAGTGCGTGCGTGGTAAGAGAGAGAGTGCGTGCGTGGTAAGAGAGAGAGTGCGTGCGTGGTAAGAGAGAGAGAGCGTGCGTGGTAAGAGAGAGAGAGCGTGCGTGGTAAGAGAGAGAGAGCGTGCGTGGTAAGAGAGAGAGAGAGAGCGTGCGTGGTAAGAGAGAGAGAGAGAGCGTGCGTGGTAAGAGAGAGAGTGCGTGCGTGGTAAGAGAGAGAGTGCATGCGTGTTAAGAGAGAGAGTGCATGCGTGTTAAGAGAGAGAGTGCATGCGTGTTAAGAGAGAGAGAGTGCATGCGTGTATTTGTGTCAGGTATTTCTAAATAAAAAAGAAGCTAAACTTGGTACTCGTGCACCTGTGTTGACTAGTGGATGAAGAGAGTGGAAGAGACCTGTTTAGAGAGAGAGAGAGAGAGAGAGAGAGAGAGAGAGAGAGAGGTCATGACACGTAAACAACAACATTAACAACAACAACAACTTCACCATCTGGAAAACAAAAACATTGACCCCCCCAAAAAAATTAAGTTGTTCGGACCACCACCATCATCATCATTATTATTTACGAAACACAGCAACAGACCAAATAATAACAGGACCTACCATAAACACGTTACCATTTAAGGGAAGTGTTAGAGAGGTTGTAAGCCGTGTTGTCACTGCATTAAGGGCCAATTGCAAGAAGCTCCGTTAGTCTCAAGCGGGGTCATGTGGGGTGGGGTGGGTAGGGTGGGTGGGGTCGTGATTGTGGGCACCCGGAAGTTAAGACATTCACTGTTGAGGTAAAAAAAAATAAATAATAATACCATATTGATGATTTTTCAGTCACTTGTGAAGGGTAATGATTCTAAATGCTGCTCGTAGGAAGAATACATATTAAGAACCTCGTAATGTATAGCGTTGTCGTTAAAGGGTAAATCCATCGTTCTCAAAGGGTTAAACCATCTTCCTTAAAGGGTTAAACCATCGTCGTCAAAGGTTTAAGAGTGTTATTTAAACTAGGTTATTTCGGGGGGTGGCGTCATTGGTTTAGTATACAGGACCCGCCGGGAGTGTCTGTGTACTGTACAAAGGGCAATGGTTGACCCTCTTTTAGGTCAGGGTCAGTGAGAGCAACAAGCGGGTGTTTTTTTTTTTTTGGTCTTGTAATTTTCGGTCAAGGTGGTCACTGGTGGCTGTATCTTACATTTCCGTAAAGCTGTAATGTGTGTGTGTGTGATTTTTTCGGAAAGGTGGGATTTATTTTTTTTTAGTTGTTTCGGGAGACTGGTATTGTAGTTTTATTATTTATATATATATTTTGTTTTTGTATTTTGTATTGGTTATTTCGGGAGGCGGGTGAACCTTGGCGAAATCCCTTAGTTAACCACGTATAAATGCCGACGTTTGCAGGAGGAGGAGCAGCGGGAGGGAGGGGCGGGGACTAGTTGGGGAGGTTGTGTGTGTGTGTGTGTGTCCTTGGGAGGCTGTATTGTTAACACGTAATGTAGCACCTCTCGCCAACAGCATAGGAAGACTAGCAACTAACGGGAACACCAGCGTCAGTCATTACACCGAAACAGCTTCCGTGGCATCAGAGATTGTCAGCACTTAATACCGGGAATGTTAACCTAACTTAACCAGAGTAACCTAACCTAACCAAAGTAACCTAACCTAACAAAATGTAGGCCACCTAGGACTGAGAAGGCGGGGGGGGGGGGATGGATATTTATTTAACTGTCTCGCTTAAGCACAGCCACAAACTTGGGGGGGGGGGGGGTGTGGAGAGAGACATGAAATTTGGACATGAGTTTTCATTATACTAAAAGTGATATTTAAGCTGGATTTTTTTTTATTTTACCGTGTTTAATAAAATCCTTATGTGCGATAAAAAAGTCCTTATGAGCTTTTCCGAATCTGTGTGTGTGTGGTAGTGTTGTTAGTGGTGGTGGTGGTAAGGGAGTTGTACTTCGTGACCCCTGTAGCTACGGCCAGTCCAACCACCTCTGGAATGTTTGTTTACATCGGTGACGTCATGCCCAAGTCAGCTGTCGGGCACCTTCTGGTGATGGGGCGGCCAGTGCGTCTTTCTCGGGCTATCGTTGCAATCTCCCGGGCTATCGTTGCAATCTCCCGGGCTATCGGTTGTGAATGAAGAAGAGACTGGTCTCGCCGGATGAAGCCGTACGACCGGTTCAAGACCTTGTGTGTGTGGAATGTTGACAGATGGCTTTGAGAGAGAGAGAGAGAGAGAGAGAGAGAGCGCGCGCGCGCAAGATACGTCCATTATCGTAAGCGAGGCCTCCCACCAACCTCAGAGCAACCTCGTGACTAACCAACACTTCCTGGTGGTGGCGCTGACGGAGGTAATACAGCAAAATAACACACCCTCACTTGTTATTGTCCCTACCTCACCTTCCCTCTACATTTCCAACCGTATTAGTGTTGTTTACCCTCCTGAAAATACTTTGTTTACTGTGTTCGAGATTGTTTACACCAAGACACTTGTTTACTGCCTTATGTTTTTATGTCGCCTGACTCCTGTTTACAAGGAGTTCACATGTGTAAGGTGTAAACCGTATTCAAGTGTTGCCTCCAGGTGTGGTGATGGCAGATGGCAAGTCAGACTTGCCTTCTCAACACCACATATTGTCTTGGTTGAAATCTTCCATGATGAATCGGCTGCTTGTCCAATTAACCAGTCCGTTCACATATATTTATATTTGGGTTTTAAGTAACGAAACCCAAACAGTAGTTCCTTTGTTTTATTATAAAAGGTTGTATATATAATTCCTGAGTGTAGATCAACCGTAAGTCTCACTGTCTAGGAGTGAATGAGAAGGGGACGGCGTTTATGTATTATAAACGTTAGGTCACGTCCTTACGATATAAGTTGATGTGAGCGACTGAAGCTTAAGGGCATCGCAGTGCGTGCTTACAGAAATGCTGAGCTATGGGTCTCGCCCTCTTGGGTGAGTTGCCCGCTCACGTGTCCATATCATGTCTTACTCATAGACAGTGGAAAGTTACAGGGTGGTGAATCTGAATATAATATCAGATGTATTGACCCATTTATATAAATACGTTCTGTTGATGAGACAGGGGCCTATTACATCGCTCGGTCACCTGCCAGCCGAGCTCCGTGAGGCCTAAATAACTCAGAGTACAGTACATCCTAGACAACTCTAACCATGTTATAAACAGATATGTAGACACTAAGCTGGGGATATTAATGTAGGGGTATTCTCTACTCCAGGGGACCTAGACTTTAGTGTCGTACGGGTTAGTATGTTATGAACAATGTTGAATTTGGATGATACTGCCCGGTAATAACAGAACAGGAACATAATTGCCAGAATTAACAATAGAGGGAATCGTAAGACTTGGTAGTGCAAATTCCCGTGATAAGTAAAATGGCAATTTATTTTCCAAATCGGCAAAATGTGTCTCATTCAAGAAGGCTAAAACTTTTAATTTCTCTGATACTATTCGAATATCCTTGATAGTGAAATTCATTACAGGAAGTTGAATTAAAGCAGACTTGAGTTTTCGATTTAACGCAAAATGCTGATGAGTAGGCGAGGTCCGTAATGTACTACAAGTGATTTCACAGTAATCCGGAGCCTTGTAATGCCCTTTCACAACTAGCTGCTTAACACCATTTTGGCATTTTAAAATTACAGTAGTGAGATTTGGAAAGAACAAATTCTGCACATTGTGAAGGTGAGCGTGGAACACAGTCTTTAGACTAACTGGCCTATAACTGCATTGCGCTAACGCTGTGCGTACATTTGGTTGTATGACTGCCAATTCACATATTCCCTCTGCAGCAGGAATAAATGCAAACATGTAGGCTGGACATACGTGTAGGTGTAGATAAGACGACTTACACCGTGACAGTACCTCAGAATCCTCTATTGATAACAATGAATATTCTTCATCTACTAAGAAAAGTTCTTTAGGCCTATCCAGGGTATACAGTGTGTCGTTCACAAACCAGGGGAAGGGTTCTAAATGCCATGCATTAAACTCGTGTTGCCCTCGCATAGGAATGTGGATCAGAATTGCATTGTGCGTGAGGGTTGACTCCAACAGCGGGTAATAATAGTGAACCTCATTGTCATTGAAAATAGGAGTTAAATGAAACTGCAACTTGGCTATTTTTAAAGCTTCAAGAAGCGTTTGCACAGGCACAAGCTTTGCGTCCACACGTCCTATCCCGGCATCTACAATGCTGTCTATTAGTTCATTTTTAGAGGGTACAATTTTATGAACTGAAATTTCAGCAGCATGCAAATATTCTGTGAAATAAAGGAGCCATTCTAACGTCGGGATTGCTTTCCGTCACCTAGTAACAATCCTCGAAACTTGGTTAGACTCCACTATGATTGCATTAACCTTTGATTCTAGAGCAGTAATCACGTGAAAGGTTTGAGAAATAACATGATTCTGTTGAGATACAGCCTGAACGACAACGTTCATGAAACTGTTGTCGAATTCATCGAAGCTGTGCTGAGACCATGAAGAAAGTCCAATGCTGATTGTAGTTGGCCGTCGACGTTTTCCATCTGACGCGAAAGTACGAGTTAACTTCTACTCGCAGAACGTAGTTTCATACAATAGTCATTTGGGACATTTTGCTTCTGAACAGTCTGTAAGGATGTATCAATCACGTCATCATCAACTGGAGGTACAATTATCTGGGTCTTCTTCAGACGATCCGCGTGCACGACATCTTTGATCTGTGCATTAGGCTTCCAAATTTTGAATTTGTTCCCTGCTTCTTTTGAGATTATGCGGAATGGACCAGAAAATTTCGCCGAAAGTTTGGAGTTCCTTTCAGGTTCTCTTAACATAACAGCGTCCCCAACGTTTAATGCGACAGGTTTAGCATGTTTATGTTGTTTGATGATCATTTCGGCGCGTGACGCCGTTAGATGTGATCGTACTTGGTTATGAATATCTGTAAAGACATGAATTTGTTTTACCGCGAAATCATCCGTATTATAAACCGGGTATGGCGCATCTGTAAGGATGTCGTAAGGCAGACGTTTATCTGTGCCATAGACAATATAGTAGGGTGTTTTGCCCGTAGAGCTATTAACTGACCCATTAATAGACGCTGCAACCTGCGGTAACCAATCCTCCCATGCGTATTGAAAACCACTGACAATTGGACGCAGTATTTCTAGGATTTTACGATTGGTTCTTTCAACAAGGCCATTAGCCTGTGGATGATAAGCTGTCACAAAAGTTTGTTTAATGCCATATTGTGCACATATATGCGCTACTAGCTGATTCTTGAACTCTGTTCCATTGTCAGAGAGCAGAACTTTAGGCGTAGTATATGGACATATAAGGTTCATCACTAATGCATAGGCTACTGCTTCGGCCGTTTTGCTTTTTAGTGGGACCAAGACCACGAACCTTGAAAAATGATCCACACACACTAAGATGTATCCTGATCCCTGATGACTCATTGGGAGTTGTAACAAGTCAATAGCGACTGTGTCAAACGGACGATCTGGTGTAGGATATTGTAGAATCGGGGCAGGTGATCCTGTTGAACCTTTATGTTGAGCACACGCCAAACAATTACCTATGTGTAATTCTGTCTTTCTTCATAGAGTTCCAGAAATACTTCTTTCGTAAATCCGCTAAGCATTTATCACGACCTTGGTGACCTGCCTGTGGGACATCGTGGAACAATGTCATTACTGCTTTGCGCAACGTGTCAGGTACGACTATTTGAGACACATTACCCTCAGGAGATTTTCTCGTCCTATGGAGTATGTTATGTCGTAATTCAAACTGACTTAAGGGAAGAAATAACTTTAGGAGTTTAACATCCTCGCCCGATTCAAGAGCAAAAATAACAGCTGACCAATATGGGTCGCGTTGTTGCTCATCTTCCAGTTGCGAAAGAGTGAATGTTGATACAGGCATGACTGGTGCTATATTTCTTGACAGAGCGTCGGCGACAACATTCGCCCTCCCAGGTAAATACCTAAATTCGGGGTCAAACTCTTGAATTGTCAGATACCAGTGAGCTAATCTGCCTGATAAGTTTCTGCCATGGAACAGTTCGGTGACTGCCGCATGATCAGTAAAAAGAGTTATCTTGTAGCCAAAGATAATGTCCTTGAACTTCTTAAGTGCCCACACAACGGCTAACGTTTCTAAATGCGTCGCCAAATAACGTATTTCAGCATCGATTAGTTTGCGAATTGCAAATGCTATCACTCTAAACTTCCCACGCGTGTCCTCTTGCATGAGCACTGCTCCGACTCCAATTCCGGAAGCGTCAGTACAGAGAGTGAAAGGTTGAGTGTAGTCTGGGAATGCTAGAACCGGGGCATTGGTTAGCGCTGTCTTCAATGCCGTAAAACTTTCCTCGTGTTCAGCATCCCATATAAACATTGCATCTTTTTTGAGCAACCTCGTTAGGGGCGATGCTAATGTTGCATAGTCCTTGATAAAGGAACGATAATAACCAGATAATCCGAGAAGGCTACGCACATGATCATTTGAGGTAGGACGCGGGAACTGAGATACAGCTTTGACTTCATCATTAACTGTGTGTATGCCCTTACCGTCGACTACATGACCAAGGAAATGGATTCTGGATTTTAAAAACTCGCACTTCGAGAGTTTTATTTTGAGTCCTGCTGTGGAAAGTTTGGCCAAAATTTCACGCAGTTTAATCAGATGAGAATCGACGTCCTTACTGACTGCTATTAGATCATCCAAATAAGCGCAGACTGTGTTACCAATTAGTCCGGCAGAGAGGGTGTTGATCATTCTTTGAAATGTTAGTGGGGCATTTCTGAGACCAAATGGCATTCGTAGAAACTCAAAGTGGCCTAGAGGCGTGCTAAATGCCGTGATTTCTCGTCGAGTGGTATCTGCCAATACCCACTAAGCAAATCTAAGTTGCTAAATACTGCATTATCCTTGCCTAAGGATTGCAATATGTCGCTCAAGATAGGCATTGGGTACCTATCAGGTATCGCTTGATCATTGACGCGCCTGAAATCTATAACAGGGCGCCATCCACCATCCTTTTTCGGGACGAGGAATAATGGGCTATTAAAGGGGGATTTTGAGTGTCTAATAACATTCTCATCTAACATACCCTGTACCATATCTTGCACTACAGCGCGCCGGCTATGAGGTAGTCTATAAGCTAGTACGTAAATAGGGTTGGTTCCCTCCTTTAACGCTATATGATGGGATGTTAAATCTATCTGACCTAGCATTTCCCCTGGCAAGGCTACTATTTGTCTATAGTCGGCAAGCAGCTCTAACAGGCGTGTCTTGCCCTGAGGATGATCGATCACCTACATGTGGTGCTATTTGATCTATCCTGGCCAGTCGAGTCTGTTGGCATTTTGCAACAATACCTCGAATTGGGAATTTAGTAGGCTGCACTTCGACATTGTTGTGATATACTAGAAAATCACACAAATAACATCCTTTCTTTAAGATTCGTTGAACGCCTGTGCGATTTAGAATCAGTGCGTCGGTCAAACCACCAGGGCGTATTGTGCTCAGGGTAGATTCACATGACAGCCCTTTTACCTTGCATGTTTCCGGGAGACACACAACATCTGTGCCCGTGTACACATTGGGTAGTTCGAGAATTGCTTTGGTGATTTCCTCATTTTGGTAATGGAGAGTACTCTTCAACACGGCTGGTACGATCGTCCAACTCTTGCTGCTGTAATCACGCTGGGAAAGTGTGTGGTTGAGGTCAAGAGGTATCTCTGACGCATGATCCGCCTTCCTCTTAATAGGATTGGTAGACAACACTTTCGTCCTAGCGGTGAGCATAGGTTCAGAAGGACTCATTGCTGTGTAGGAAACACCTTTAAACGTAACACTATTATTACGTGGATGAACATCTATCATGTTCTTTCGAAGAGTTGGTAGACCAAGTAACCCGTCTGCTGGCAAATTAAACTGCTGGACTATATAGAAGTCTGCGTAGAAGGGAGAACCACGTCTTGAGAATCTGAGTGGTAACGTCACCATTCCTTTGATGTTCAGCTGAGTACCTGAAACTCCTTCGAGCTCAGCGTTATTAGGCCTCCATTTGAAGTTGCGGTGAGGGAATTTACGTTGTAACTCGTGATATGATGTCAAGGCCAATACATTAGCGCAAGCACTTGTGTCTATATCAAGAGCCAATCTGGTACCATCCACTCTCACCGGCACTGACAACACTTCCACTTTGCTAAGCGCCTCTACTAACGAGGCCGCTATAGAAGAGCTGTGTGGAGGGGCGGGAATTACCCTATCTATCCCTCTCCTTGTTGTGGTGTGCGCTGGTCTTCCCCCGACGACTTGTTCTGGGGACGTTTCATGCTTGCGCCTATACGACACCTCCGTTTCACTAAGGTCCACTCCCCTAGCCTTTATTAGCACATCGCACTCATGTGAACTATGAGATGTCGATTTGTGAAGAGCGCACCATTTGCGCGCTTTCTGGTTAAGAGGAGGTGCTGGTTTGGCTCCCTCACTGTATGACCTTGAGAATGGATTTGCACTGTTACCTCGGAGCTGAAAACAATCTTCCATTACGTGGCCACGTTTATTACAATGTGCGTTACAATGTGCACATCGTAAGGATGTTTTCTGTTTATATGTTAGGCTGGGAGGAGCAATCGGAGCTAAGTGTGTCGCATAAGGAGTCTGGGAGCGAGGCGTCTGCGGCATCTGAGACGGCTGGGGTTGTGGTGACGTCACTGAGGGCTGCTCCAGTAAGGGGCCCGTAGCCTGGGGACAGAGCTTGTTTGCGTATTCCACCATATCCAAGGGTGGTTCATACTGTACTTCCTGTGCCCGGCTATATAAGGGACCACGGACGGAAAGAAGAAAACTTATTAGTTCTATCAATGTTTCCACATTGTCTGGTGGCATATCACCCCGTGAGTTGTACCAGCCTGAGGACCGGAAGGTCGCTTGCATGTCCTGGCGAACCTCGCCTGCAATGTCAACAGCGTCAACAGGCGTTTCATTTCGTATACCTGGAATACAGCGATCCAACCATCTGAAGATCCATTGCAGTTGGCCCAGCTGTGACCTACCCCCAAAAATCCCAATTAACGTTCGCTTAAACTTTTCATAGTCAGGGCTTTGCAAACCAAACGCATTTAAACGACTGCCGGCATAGGAACCCTGCGTTATATGGGAACGTACATATGCTTTCTTTTCTTCGTCAGTCGTTATGTGACTATTGCGCATGCTATCTTCACATGCACGAATAAAATGTGCGACTCTATAATCATCTTGTCCCGTGAAATTTCGAACATAGTCGCCACACTGTATGATATTAATAACATTATCAGCTTTAGGTGTGGTGGTAGTAGTACTGGTGTGAGGGTTAGATGACGCCATTGTAGTGTTAGTATTAAGCAAGTTAGTATTCTTACTCTTAACAGAAGGCTGGGTTAATAAGGTTGTTACCGATTTAGCAACAGACACACTGTCACCTGTAACAGGGGTAACTGCTTTAGTATACTTAGGTGAGGTACTATAGTGATTACCAGACCGTAGGGTACGACGGTTTAAGTCGTCAAATGATTCGTCAATTACTTTCTCACTACTTCCTACCGACTCATTTAACTGTGTTCCATACTCAAAATCTATGTCAGTCTGGGCTTGATCATCGACGAGTTGGTTATAAGCAAACAGTTGCGCTAAGCGTTCGATTTCATCTACATTAGACATGGGGAACTTAGAAATTATCTATTAGCCCCCTTGGGTCAATGAATACTTAACAGTAAGCAGGTCACTTGCCTCTCATTTACAAGACAAATGAATATGAATTGTAGTTAATTATTAAACTAACAATAAGAAGACAGACACTTACAAACCACTGTAAATTATAGGATTTCAATACATTAATGTTACATTCGACACTTTATCATTGAAATAATCCTATCCGACGAACCTATCGGTATGAAGATATCTCTCGAACGTGTTCATGTGTGTAGAATTATGTAATTTAAATTCCTATTTATACATAGTAGTACGTCTGTATAGAAAATGTGATCCTTCAAGAGGTCTTAGTTGAGTGGGTGGAGTGTGGGCGGGGCCTCTTCCTAGGATGCGCACGCTGCTCCTGGTTTCCTTGGCAACGAGAAGACGCTTCTGCTTTGGTGAGAGATGAGTCCACTTGAACTAGGGGAGTTCCTCCTCCGGCGATCAGAAAACTGCCGATGATTGGTTATCACTCTGGTCGTTGCTTGGGAAACTGCCGTGTGCCAAGTCTTCACAGTCCACGTATATATGGAGATCTTGTATGATGACACCGGAACTTCGTAATTCACGCTGACGACACAACAATACTGTTCAGATGCTAGTGAAATATCAATTGTTAGTCCAGGTTATGAAACCTTTCTTCAACACTGTAACTAGAAAATGCTGAGTGGGGTCTACTTCAACTGGCACAATCTGGATATGTACCAACAGGCTGTAATATATGTATATTACGAATTCTGCACGTATTTGTATGTGACAGAGATAAGTAGCACTCGCTAAATATCGTCTCAATACGGGATATAGTTTTAAACACTCGGATTATGTAACGCGCCACTTCTGTGTGTTTTCAGTTTTTCTCAAAACAGACGGATGATACGACTACCAGTTTGAAGAATCCGTACACACCGCTTGCCACCTATATGAATCGGCTGCTTGTCCAATTAACCAGTCCGTTCACATATATTTATATTTGGGTTTTAAGTAACGAAACCCAAACAGTAGTTCCTTTGTTTTATTATAAAAGGTTGTATATATAATTCCTGAGTGTATATCAACCGTAAGTCTCGCTGTCTAGGAGTGAATGAGAAGGGGACGGCGTTTATGTAAAATAAACGTTAGGTCACGTCCTTACGATATGAGTTGAGGTGAGCAACTGAAGCTTGGGGGCATCGCAGTGCGTGCTTACAGAAATGCTGAGCTATGGGTCTCGCCCTCTTGGGTAAGTTGCCCGCTCACGTGTCCATATCATGTCTTACTCATAGACAGTGGAAAGTTACAGGGTGGTGAATCTGAATATAATATCAGATGTATTGACCCATTTATATAATACGTTCTGTTGATGAGACAGGGGCCTATTACAATGACTAAATTTTACACCATCAGATGTAAATACAATAACGCCACCATCCTTTGAGATACAGTGCGCTATATTTTTTTACAGCACTTGAGGCTACACAATCACCATTCTATCATTCATTGACATACATAAAAAATAAATAGAATAAACCATACACTTGTTATGCATGTTTACTAAATTATCGATTCACATCCGCACAGAGCTAAATTCTCCATTGACATTATTGTACATACTTATCGTGTTGGATCCGTATTAGTGCTTGTGTGTCGTCCAGATGTTTGTTCTCAGGTAAAAATGCTTGTATCTTTGTATAAATATTTGCGTCTGTTCCTACGATAATACAAGAGGGGTTGAGATATTTCACATAGCAAAGTGTTACAGTATTATGTTTTGATATGAGATGCGGTGGGTACAGGAGGTGGGGGGGGGGGGGGATGTACTTTGTGTTTTGAAAATTGAAGAAGTCTATGATTTTGAGGTGTGTGTGTGTGTGTGTGTGTGTGTGTGTGTGTGTGTGTGTGTGTTTTGATTGGTATTAAGGATCGTTCAGATGCAGGAAATTATATTACAGTATATAGTTGCGTCTCGTCTGTTTAAAAGGCCAAGCGTGGTACCGTACGTAGGTGTTTACTGGGGTCAGGTGTCTGTCGGGCTGTCTGTATGTGGTGTTACTGTTGCCTTGTTTTAATGGTGGGGTGGAAGCTGGTTCGTTCAAGTAACATGTCGTGTAGGGGTGGTGGTAGTAGTGGTGGGTGGTGATGGATGGTGGTGGGTTGTGATAGTGGTGGTGGGTGGTGATAGTGGTGGTGATGGATGGTGGTGAGTGGTGGTGGTGAATATGCAGGTTACAGTCACTCCAACAGGATGGTTGGTCTTGTAGGCCTAATGCAGCTGTGGTGTGGGACAGCTGCAACGTGGACAGGAGCGGTTGTCACTGGTAGCTGGAGACATTATGAAGATCAGATAGCGCTAATAGGGCCAGTGTAGTGAGTGCCTCTTAATAGGTGGTTAATAGTCGTTCGGGGGGATCCATTGTAACGCGGCGTTTGGCTGGACTTAGTATGTTGTGACGGTGAAGGCGACCCACAGCAGTTCCCAGGGGGCCGTGTTGGTGGGTCTCCATTTCACACATGGGCGTGAAGTGTCGACCTGATAGTGTGTGTGTGTGTGTGTGTGTGTGTGGGATTATATTGTACACTGGCCAATATCCCACGAGATAATTTCACCACTGAAGAAAACCCCACGTGCTGATTTGCCGAGTTTGTTGATACTGTAATAATGGCAGTGGCGAGGACAGCTGAGGGAAGTGCGACTGTGACGGAATTTAATCAAGGCAGAGAGAGAGAGAGAGAGAGAGAGAGAGAGAGAGATTCTTCACTAGGGAGGGCACTGTGTGTTTGTCTACTGCAGGGAAGGTGACTGGTGACTGCCGTGCCTTGGTGACCTTGGTGTTAGCTAACGGGGAAGTGTGTGGAGAGGGAGGGAGTTCATGACCGGGTAAGGACACCATGTTGAGTGGGAAGAGTGGTGGTGGAAGTCGTGAGCAGAAGAGAGAGAGAGAGAGGGAGGGAGGGGGGGGGGGGGAAGCAACACACACACACAACACATTCCTACACCGTGACAGTCTCTCGTTGTGGTGCCAATATCACCCATCGTTCTGTTATATATTGACACTTGCTTGCATGACCTCGCTGCCTTTGGTGTCTTTGGTGGTGTTAAAACGTGTGATTTGATTAGTGAGGTGAAGGGGGGGGGGTGCAGGTAGATGGATAGAAAGTAGAGGAAATAGATAGGAGAGGGAGAGAGAGGAGAGGGAGAGAGAGAGATGGTGAAAGAGAGTAGAGGAAAATATGCTTGTGGATCAAGTGAAATCTTGCATTCTCTCCACCTCCCTCCTTCCCCCTCCCATCTCCTCCCACCCCTCCCATCTCCTCCCACTCCCCATCTCCCCCTTCCCCCTCCCATCACCTCCCACCCCTCCATCTCCTCCCACCCCTCCCATCTCCTCCCACCCCCTCACACCCCTCATAGCTTTTAAGGTATTTGCGCTCGTCAGGAGGAACAAGAGGCCTTGTTTAAATGGCCCAATTGTTTAGTAATGCGTGATAATAATGGTGTGTGTGTCAGTCAGCTGAAGGTTGGTGCTGGAGGTGTTGGTAGGTATGCCAGATCACCTTATTGCCTGTAACACTGTAATTTCCCTTTGATGTATCGTTACATTGGGTCCCACAGGCTATATTGCTTGTAATACCACTGTAATTCTCTCTGTTGCCTCGTTACAGTGGGTCATATTGCTGTATTTTATTGTGCTTTATGTTACTGTATTATAACCGGTTTGTATTATTGGTGTTCTGGTGGCCCATATTTTTTGTTGTTGTTTTGGGGTTAGTTTTTTTTATTTGTGTATTTTTATTTCGTATTCTTTGTGTGTGTGTGTGTGTGTGTGTATTAACCAAAGAGAGAGAGAGAGAGAGAGAGAGAGCTGTAGAAGGTTTTAAAATAACACGGGGGTAAACATTTGACCATCAGCTGTGTGGACCACGTTGGTGAGACAATGTTTACTTACTCGAGAAAAGGTGGTCATTGGTCGGATTAATTCTGGTATAAACACACTTAAAGAATTAGAATGAATGGTTAAAACACATAAATACTTTGAATAAATGGTTAAAACTCATATAAAGAGAATAAGAATAAATGGTGTAGCTCTCCCCCCCCCCCCCCCCCCTCCATTACCCCAACACAGGAAAAAATGGACAAACGTGACAGTATTGGCTCAAAGCTTTGTTAGTTTATAATAAAAAAAAACATTACTTACTAGTGTTTAAAGTTCATCAGTGACTGTTTTGAGTATTGCATCACCCGCGTAAGGTTAACAAGTATCTGGAGTGATTGTAAATATTGTATAAAGATTAATTTACCTGTTTGACCTCTGTCTTATATGTAAATAAAGATAATTAAAACTAGATAATGATTGGTTAATGCAGTGGTTCTCAACCTGGCCCCACGGGAGCCACGGCAAGAATTTAGGGGAGCCACGGCGAGCTGTTATAAATTGTACGTATCCAAATAATGTTGGGAATCTGAATTAAACAAAACTTGTATTACTTACTTTTACTTGTCAGAAGAGAATTTTCATTCTTTTTTTTTTGTCATTTTGTTTAATCATAACAATGCAATTTTAATGTTTACATACTACTCTGGTGCCAATTTTTTTTTTTTACGAATTATTTAAGATTTCATAGGTCCAGTCTTCTTGCCTTTTTCAACTACCTATTTATGCGAATCTGGTTTCTCCACCCTTCTATATATAAAGAGTAAAAGCCGGAACTGACTGGATGTGGACCCGGACATGAGATGTGCATTGTCAGTGACAACCTCGGATCAGTCACCTGACTTAAAGGAAACAATGTCAGCCTTCCCATTGAGCTGTGACAAAATATGCAGAGGTCATATGAACTTTTTCCCAACCAAATTCAAGTTTGCTGTGAGTCTTGTCTAGTAGTCACTCAAGTCTAGTGACGTCATTTATGTAAATCATGTAAGTCTATCAAAATATAAGATAATGATGATTATCACACTTGAAATAAAATAATGGTATTCTCTTCATCTGCATTTTATTTTTCAACATAATTTATGGGTATGGGGGGGGGGAATGAAGGAGGCCACGAGGATGTTGAAAATTCCGTTAATGTAGGGGTTAAGGGCATAGGTGGAGAGACATTTGATCTTGTGTTCTTTATGTGGTGGTGTTCAGACCTGCGAGTGGATGGCGGTGTGATGGTGTTTTGTTTTTTCTTTGTTTACAGGTTATGGCTCTGCACGTTCAGTCTGTCGGTGTCCCTCGGCGCTGTGTTGCTCCTGCCCATCAGTATCATGAGCAACGAGGTCCTCACCCTCTACCGTGACTCCCTCTACGTGCAGTGGCTCAACTTGTCTCTCATTCAGGGTGAGTGTGTATCATCTAGGGTGAGAATGTATTTGAGTTAATGATGATTGTTAACTTGTTCCACTGACCCACTACTCTATTTCCAAACCAGTGTTTACCTATCTGGCGCCTAAATCTAAATTGGTTGGATAATTTAAGTATCTTTGTTATATCAAATTAAGTAGTCCAGTACTATGGTATCATTCAGGGTGATTATTGTCCAGGGTGATTACAGTACTGTACTTAATAAAATAATAATAATAATTAACGGTTTATTGAAAGAGCTTGGCAGCCAGAAGGCTGAAAATATACAGTTACATATTTGGGGAATGGGTTTCGAATTAGAAATAATATACAAGTAACATAAGTGATACAAATAAGACATATAATAACTAGATGGGGAAAAGCTCAAACTACAGTGCATTTCAGCATAGTGACAGGTGTGTGTGTTTGTTTGTTTTTTGTTTGTATGTACGTATGTTTTCTCCCACCTGAGGTTAGTACTTACTGTATTTATTCTTCAAAATAGCAAATAATTATAATCTATACATTAAGCATACATTTGGTATTTAAAGGTTTTATACTGTTACAAGGATATATGTATATTTTTTGTATTTTTATGTGGCCAAAAATGACAAAGTTCACCCAGATCTCTTCTCCCCCATATTTATTTCTGTATCCCACACACACGAGTTTATACACTGTACTGTATTGTCCCCCCTCCAGTTATCAGTGAGTGATAAAGAGTACAGTACGGTATAGTGTGAGAGAGAGAGTGTGTTACTGAACTTATCTGACCACACTCTAATACCTCTATTGTTCTCAGGATTGTGGAACATCATCTTCCTCTTCTCCAATCTGTCGCTGTTCGTGGGGCTGCCATTTGCCTACCTCTTCACCGAGTCTGAAGGGTTCCCTGGTTCACGTAAGGTAAGATGAGTTCACGGCTGTGTTGTTGTTGTGTAGGTGTGATGTGTAAACCTGTTGGGAAAGTTCTGATCGTAAGCTGTGTGTTAGATGTGTTTTTTCTAAGTTTGCTTCATTTTAGAGAGTTTTTTATTTTTTAGTGGAGAAAACTCATTTGTTATGACCCTTAACTGGCGGCTGAGGATTCCCTACCCCTCCCACCCCTATATGTGCAGAAATAGACTGCAGACCACACGAGACGTCCACTGATGATGGCTGCCGTCCATCATGGAGTCAGCTTACATACTGCCCTTGTACTGTTATAGGCTATAAACAAAAGTACGGTATACTAGTTTTATAGACATAGTTGTTGTGTTGTTTACCTCGTGCCAGAAAGCAGTACTGTATTCGGTTGATTGTGGTGCATGGCAGCAGATGTGGATGCTCAACAAGATAAGATTAGATAAACAGTATTCGGTGACTTGATTAATCTCCTGTGTACGGTGTGTGAGTGTTTGTTTAGAATAATGCAGGCACAGGACAGTCAACTACAGTACTAAAGCCCATTCAACTCTACCCCCTGAACCACGAACCCCGAGATTCAGACTCTTGAATCCAAAGCATTTATGGACAGAATAATGTATCACACTACTGCTTCGGGTTTACGAATCTGAATCTCCGGGTTCAGGGGGGGAGAGGCGAACGGACTTTAGTTAGTTGACTGTACCTCATGGCATTGCATTTTATTATTACTACAGTACTTTATGATAGATTTAGTTTTTTAGTACAGTACAATGGTAGTTATTATGTACTGTTTTTAGGAATTGAAGAGACAATGATAAATTTGCATTTTTTTTTTTAGTCTCCCATCATTTAGTAGGCAAACAGTAAATGGTATATAGTAGTGGGGAAGTCGATGAACACTGTGATTAGGTGAGAATTTCTGAAACGTGTGCAGTACAATACAGTATATCTACAAGCGTCTACAGTGTTATATTGACAATAGAATGGGTGATATACCGTGTACTAGGAGGAATGTGATCAAGATGAGTACAGTACCTCATTTTCCATTCTTTTTGAGTACACTAATGGATCTACTGCACTACAGGCACGTACAGCATACATTATATCTTTTCTCACTTCAGGGACTCCGAGCTCGGATCGTTGAGACGGTGGTGGTGTTGACGCTGCTGGTGGTGCTGGTGTTTGGTGTGGCTCTCATCCTCTCCTTCCTCTTGGGTTATTACGAGCAGGAAAATCTCTCTCAGATGATCGGTAAGTGCGGGTCTATTCGTTCCAATCCCTCGCATATGATTGGTGAGTGCGGGTTTATTCGTTCCAATCCCTCGCGTGTGATTGGTGAGTGTAGTTTAATCATTCCAAACCCTCACAGATGATGGTAAGTGTAATCATTGTTTCTAATCCCTTACAGATGATTGGTGATTGTAGTTATTGATCCTAGTCTCTCGCAAACACTTGAAGAGTTAGGCTTACAGTATTGCTCCCAGTCCCTTGTGGTTTATGGATAAATTTGTCTTATGATCTTGTTTTTATGATGAACACTTTAAAGTAAATGAATGGGTTAAGTTTAATCTTGTTTAGGTCATTAGTCACTTGGGCCATCTAAGGTAAGTTGGAATGCCATAGAGCTGTCCATGCCTGAGTGCTCTTGAGATGCTGCCAATGTGTTTCTGAGCTGTTTGCACCTTTTCGAGAGTGGCTAGTACAGTGGCTCTTGAAATGGTGTTGTAGTGGCTCTTGAAATGGTGTTACGATGGCTCTTGAAATGGTGTTATGATGGCTCTTGAAATGGTGTTACGATGGCTCTTGAAATGGTGTTACGATGGCTCTTGAAATGGTGTTAAGGTGCTATACTCTTTTTGGTGGTTTACTGTAGAACAAAGGGCAACCGTACTGATGATGGTCAGGCGTATGTTCATCATAGTCCTTCAGCCATCATTAATTTTGGTTAATAAATGAGAGAGAAAATGTCCGAGTGAACTTTATAAAATTACAAAATGTAGAAATGTTGGTCAGTAGATAACTCCCATACAGTCAGATATGAGTGGGCTCTGCATATACTAGGGTGGCTGGGTTATATGTCATATCCCTCATAAAATCAGATGTGACAAAATTTAAAGAAAAAATGTGTGTAGTTTGTTTGAGAAATAAAAGTAAGTTCAAAATATTGGGTGTCGGATGACAGGTGACATAAGGTAGAACTCTAAATGTTTTTGGCCACTTACAATTACTTCATTTAGGATTCCCCATAATATGTGTTGGATTCAACAATTAACTGTACGAGTAGGTTGAAAGACTTTTATATAGGTCAAATATACAACATGATCTCTGTTATGTTTGATAATTAAGAAAACAGTACAGTATGTTGTTCTGAAGTGTTCATGGGAAATTTTGAATGGAATTTTTGGATATTTGCGGACTTTGTACAATATCAGTACCCTGTATACATATGTACGGAGGTTGTCAGTGTTACTTACCGCTGTACAATACAGTACAGTATACCTGTACCATATTATCATGCTTTTCTGGACTATCTACTGGGAAATCTGTTTGGCCATCTCTATACATCCAAGTGATCAGTAATTTACATTTAATCATTGTGTTCCCTCATTTTCCTGAAGATAATTTTTTGCTTCTGTTTGCAGTACTGTATACAGAATTATTTTGGTTGCGGTATTTTCCCAGCTTCACAATGCTTTGATTCACTTATTATTTTTCTTTACCACTTATGAAAAACAGTAATAACTGGAGCAGCAATGAATAGTTTCTTTATGGTTTGTTGTAGGCGTGATAATGAGAACGACGACCAGTTGGCAGATGATGCTGGCGGTTGTTTCCCTCATTCGTCAGGTTAAATTAGGTTAGCCGAGTGACCCCTGTGTGCCCTAGATGGGATTATGCTTTCCCAGATTGTGTCACTGTGTCATCTTTGTCTTTCTGTGATCACACATTGCCTTGTTTGCTGCATGCTCTTGTGTGATCACTCTTGTTGGCAGACTGCCCTAGGTACTGCAGGCACATAAAGTATCTAGAATCAGTGCTTAAATTAGCTAATCCATTCTCAACAGGATGATGCTATTGTTTACTTTCAGATCATTTTAGTTTGTCAGTCAGTACTTAACTCGCATATTTAGAGCATTATGAAAACAATTCTTACATCTACCTCTATAATGAGTTGACGTGTGGGTTGTATCAGCTTGAAAACATAGTACTGTATGTGGTTAGTACACCATTAGCTGTTGGACTAAACATTTCCTGTCTTTATACAGTATTCAAATGATGTTACTCTTCTCCTTCGTACAATAGACTTGACTCCACGAATTGTATCTCCCTAACTTGTGTACAGTACTGAGGCCTGAGGGTCCACTGTCGTACTCCTCCATTCTTTTCTTACATGGCCCTTCAGTATTTTGTCTTATCCTCTGCTCCTCTTCTCATTTTATTAACTTGATAACTACTGTACCTTAATTACCTCATCTTGACACCAACCTTCACATTAGCCACCTCACTTTTGTTTTGATATGTAATGCCTCCTTCCTTTCCTCTAGTTGGTGCTGTACAGGTAGAGGCATTGATATGATGTGAGGTGTTCCTTATAATCAACTTGGAAATGAAGGGGTTCACCTTGTTTGGTTTGTTTGCAAGTTGAGGATAGGAAGATGTGCGTGCATATGTGTGTGTGTACTTCTTGACGTTTCATCCCTTTTCTTATTATTGTCTGTTTTTATGATGCGCCAATTATTCACACTCTACCATATTATCCCTTCATTGTGGTTTCTATTTCTCCTGATCTTTGCCATGCCCAGATAAGAAAGGAGGGAGATGATAATACTCTATTTCCTTCTCAGTTCTGTCATTTTCACTTCCTGATTTCTTCTTTAATATGTAAGAGAGTTGTCTCATTTGTTACAGTTAAGGTAACATGTTAACTACTTTGTTTTTTCACTAGAGCATCAACAAGTTAAAAAACAGCAGCACTTGTTCCACATACAAGGGGCACCCCATACATCTTTCAGTACACCTTCCCTTCTTAATACAGTATTGAGCAATATTTTACAACTTAAAGTCTTAAACTATCTAGTCAAACAGAATTGGATCACTCGGCATTCATTTGGAAAAAATTGTAGTGCCCGACATTGACCCTCATGATTGGTTTGTGATTTTGTTTTTGTTTGTTAGGCTTGAGGCCCTCAAGAATTGTTTGAGGTGACTATTTTGTCGTATGGCATGTACAGTTTGCTCTTGTTTTACTGGTGCAATTTTTTTCTTTCTTGCTTTCCTTTTAGAAATGATAATTAGTATAGCTGAATGGCTTAGAAGCATATAGTATACCCCCTGTACTTGACATATAATTTCTTAAATGTAATTATTTATTTAGTTTCTGATTCACAGATCGAAAAACTCTTGGCAGTATAATGTTTGTTAGTTGATAAAGTTTGTTGTTTGTTTACCTGTTTCTGCATGTAATCACCACCTCATAAAGCCCCTTGACTCATCCATACGATCTTAACAAGCAAATTTTAGAAAGCAAGTGTATTTTCACCTGTTTGGAGCTGTAGGTGAAAAAAAAGAAACTCCTTTTATTCAATTTATTGTTTATTTGTAACTGCCTGGTACAGTACTTTATATATACCTGTACCATACTTCTGCATAGTGGTAAGGGAAGGCTGGCCATTTTAGGGCTGCTCCACATTCAAACTCCTTTTAACTGTTAAATCTTCCATCTTGATACCCTTTGCCGAGTGGCCCTTGTTAATGTACTTGTATGATTGGGAGTTTTATCTGTACTGCCTTACTCTCCATGGCTGGTGGGGATTCGTCTTACAATCCCCCACCACAACCATCACTCTCAATGTTGAAGATTAACACGGAGGAGGACAGTGGTTTTGTTGGAGAGAAAGATGGATGGTTGTAAGATCAGTGTCCAACTGCCATAGGAGTAAGGCATGATGGATGAAATCTGGTCAGGCATGCTCTGTAACATGAACCACTTGGGTTTATCTAGACCTGAGAGGATAAATTGACCAGCAGGAGACCTTGGGAAGATCCAGGCTAAACATAGAGATTGATGTGTGACAGTTGTGAGTTTCTTCAAAAAATTGCTCTCTTTACTATTAATACATGTATCTGTGTCTTGAAAACAATTATTCAAATGTGTTAAGTTTAGATTAATAAGTTTGTTCTTGTATTTTTTATTTTTACACATTCATATTACTCGGTTTACAGTCTTATGTATGTGTGTGTGTATATGCATGCATACATTTATATTTGTGGATATATACAGTACTACAGTACCTGTATACTTCTAACTTTATATGGTATTTGGGCACTTACACGACTGTACTCTCATTAGCAGTATATCCAGTCCTTGTGCTTGGCTGGCCTGCACTGTACAGGACAAGGGTCTTTGATACTGTCGTCAGAGTAATATTCCCTGAGTGACCTCATGCCAACAAATGTGAAGTTCTCTCTCTTGGTTGGGAATGGGCGGGAGCCAGGGAACGTGTTGCACCAGTATGAATCATGGGCAAGGTGACTTTTCTTGAAGGTTGGCCACAGAAGTAGCTGGAAAATGAAATGTTAATTATGCATTTGGATATTTTCCTGTCACTGTAACTTATTTTTAACATTCCCCTAAACACCACATTTCAACAGCCTCAAACCGCTTTCTGGTGACTGCTGACAATGTCTTCTCTTCTGACACATACAGTAGTGCTTGTCATATACACAAATATAACCTATAAGAAATTTTTTCTCAAATCAAATTTAATGTCTCTTTTTATTAGTTCTTTGAGATTATTAAATGCTGTTTTTGCCTGACTTACTCTTGTTATAATTTATTTTGCACATCTACCATCACAGCTAATGTTACTTCCAAAATACACACAATTGTCCATTTGTTTAAATTCCCAGTTGCTTACCATATTTTTTTCTTATGAATCATATCCACTCTGGAAACAACCATTACTTTTGTCTTTACAACATTAAATCTTAACCCATACAGTAGTCGTCACCTCTAAGAATGATTAGAAATACAATACTGTATCTAAGTTATTTAAATATGGATGAAACTAGCTAGCATCCTTAGCATTACATCTTGCTTTTGTTAGATTTTACTCAGAGACATGAAGGCTCAGTTTTTGGGTCTTTGGAGCAAATTTGTTTGATAATCACTTACAGTTTTGTCCTCTGCATCTTTGTAAATAATTAACCAGTCAAGCATTTAAATATACTATACAGTACTTGTGAAATTCCCCAGTGTTGAACAATGATCCATACCCTGTACTTAATTTCCTCTGTATAGTGTATAATCATTACATCTCATTATACAGTATCTTTCTCATTTTAATGAACTAATTCGATCCACCCCTTTCCGTTAAATCGAAATTTCCGCTAAATCGTGCAAAAAATAATGGGAAAATTTATTTCCACTAAGTTGAGAGTTTGTTATATCAGATTCCAGTAAATCGAGAGTATACTGTACTGTATATTCACTTTGCGTCCCACTCTTCTCCCTATATTCCAATCATACTGTATTTACATTTTTATCATGAATACGTATTCACCTCTGCCGATTCTCCCTTGTCTTACTCACATTTGACCTACAAACATACTCCCTCCTGCTGGCTCTCTGCTTTGCCTCTGGTTGTCACTATGATTTTTCTTAAAAAAAAATTTATTTAATTATTTTTAGGTACTGTACTTCTTGACTCTTTCCTTCCACCTTCGATTACCACATACACCCTCCCGGTTATCTCTTATCAGATACTGTACAATGAACCATCAAAAATGTGAATACTCTGACTGCATTGATGGCACTTTTTTTGGGTACATTATCTTATCATTTATGATTTGTTATATTAGGATCTTAATAAAGTACATGTACTGACCACAACATTAATTTGGTCCTGCGGTGATGTGGATTTATTGTTGGACCACCTAAACACGAGGTCCCTCAGCCGTGCCATTGCTTCGGGGTGCCATTTGTCACAGCCCCCCCAGGCACCTGCCATGATAGCCTTGCTGTGTGCCGGGTTGTCTCGCATCAGGTGAAAGCACTGGATAGGGGGGGTAAGAAATGTTGAAGAGGAAGAGTTGCATTAATATGTTGCATTTTGCATGTTTAGATTTTTACACTATCCTCTTCGCCACTGATCGGTTCATTTAGTTTTGATATTTTGTATAATCCTTTGGGGAATAGTTAGCGTGTACTGTATCTGTATGTGGCGACAAGATTTAATGGATTAGATAAATTATTTGAAAAGCGATTGAAGTGTGACTTGTTATATGTTGAAGGAAGGAAAATTATAGACTCGGGTACTTGTTGAAAGACAATTTTTAAAGGTCAAAGAAGGCGAGGTAGGTGAATAATGTTGAGTGTATGTGTGTGCATTTTTTTTTTTACTCAAACGACACTGGATCAAATTATTACAAACACCAATAGCATTTTCTCCTCTACAAGTTTCAAAAGTACGTACTGTACTAGTGTGACTTTGTGGCTACCAAGACTCAATAAGTGAATGACAAGGGTGACACCATGAGTCATCTCCATCACACCTGTAATAGACTGATATACCTTGTCTGAATTGAGCCATTCGTGTACAGCATCAACTTCGCGCTGCAGAATAGGCGAGTCGATGTCACGGATGATGTATCTCCGTACCAGCGGGTCTCCCATGACAGCTAGTCTCCATACTGTTCCTGTTGTGTGTTGTATGTTACCTAGCCCTGTCAAATTAGGCATTGATTAGTACATTATGTCAAAATAGGGGTTGGTTACTACAGTACAGTGTGTTATTAGCATTGGTTACATTATTTAAAAAAGTAATGGAGGTTACAGTTCTCCAAGTATGTTGTACGTCTTGAATTGATCAGAATTTATGTGGATATGTGTTATTGATAACTTATGATTAGCAGCTATAAAGCAACAGATGTTTTAAAGGTGATACAAGTATATAGTCACACCAATACAGTACAAGGTTATTTGGTCATAGCATTCTGTTTGTGGAATATTAAGGTGCTTTGGCCAGGCTCTGAACATATGAGGTAGATTTCTCCCAGTGAAATTTTGTCTTTACTTCATTTGTTGCTCGAGTTAATATGTGACACGTATATACAGTATAATTCACCATACAGTACTGTGATAGGCGCTGGATACATTTTCACCAACAGATATCGTCGTTCTCTGACTGAATGGGATGTATAATTACCAGTATATATTGTAGTTATTGATGGCTAAATGGTCTTTACATTATCAGTGTCAACAATAGAGATTTGCCAGATTCAACCATTGTAGGATACCAGTACTGAGGTTAGTTGTCCTTTCCCCAACCAAGGAAGACAGATCACTTCCATTGAGGCTCATGTATCTCGATATCACCCCTACCTTACCTGAAGAAGACCCCAAGAGAGAATCTTAACTTTTATGAAACAACTGGAAATCCACTGAGAAACTGATGTACATCTTATCCCAGGTTTAGTTGGAGGTGGATGGTTATGAGAGAGCATCCTGGTTGTATAAGAGGAAGGAGGTTTGGAAGATCACTGCCAGGCAGAAATTGGCAGTTTCTTCAGGAATACCTGACCAAAAAGAAAATTTCTGTATCACAAGAAAGTAGCAGAAAACCCAGGATTAAAGGTTTACAATATTAAATACCTTGAATCTTATCTCAACTCTTGTCCAGAAGAAACTCAGTGCAAGGGAGTAAAGACTGTCCTCAGATTACCTTAGAATTCAAGTGGCATCCTTATAATGTCGACCTTAAAATCAGATTCATTAGCTGTACTGTATTGACTGCACAGTCAGTGAATTAGTGAGAGCAAAGGTAAGAGGAGAGCACAGACAACAGCCTTCCACACTGCCAGATTACAAGGAGCAGTTAGCTTAGAAATACTATCAGCAGCAAGCTCATGTACAGGAACTTCCTTAATAAACCCTGGACGTTAAAGACAGCCTACAACACTCAATAAGTGTTCTACAAAGGACGGGCCACAAAAGTTTATTGCTGTGTAGAATCAAAAAATAATCTTTCCAAAAGGCCAAGCAGATTGATCCCGAGGTCCATTTCCCCATCTGAATTCTGTACCTGTGTTACCTTACCCTGGGAGTTCACCAAGAGCTCTCCACAAGAAGCATAAATGTTAAGCCTCACAGTCACAGGGCAACATTTGTGGAAAGGGATCATGATCTTTTTCCACATATCTCTTCATCCTTACACCTTATATTATTATCTCTGCTACCTTGTCTGCCCCAAGCTGTCCCTAGTCTAAGACTTGCAAAGCTTAATTCAGAACACTCACTATGGTGAAAGCAATTCAGAACAACGATGCCAGTGTTTCAGATATAAAACATGTACCCAGGCACAGAAAGAGATACACTGTACAGGGGTCTCCATTGACTGGAATTATAATAGTCGACCTTGAAATCGTACTTTGTAGCCAAGTAAACGAGGGTCATAGATCTCACCAGTGCTTGTGTGCTGGCAAAACCTATAGCTCTCCATCTTTAGTGGTGGCTTTTGTTTTCATCTGGGAACTTTGAATTTTTAACCCATAAACTTGCCTCACACTAAGTAAGTTGCCTGACCCTGGATTGGTTATGAAATGGGATTTCGAGGTCAGTTCCTAATTTTTGGGTTTGTGTTACTGATGGACATAAATAAATTATTTTTGCTGTAATGTTAAGAACGGTGAAGTGGTTAAAGGAGAAACAATTTACCTCCAGGTAGATTTTCAGATGAACAGAAATCTATCTGCTGATATTTGCAGGCGAGGGAGCACATCCAGTCTCTTTTGACTGGGTCAGAGAGGTCAAGGTCATGATAAAATCGAACTGACCAGTCAGGATACACCTCCTTCAGTCCTTGCATAAGAGAAACTGCTCCATTGAAGTAGGCACTTGGGAATTTACCAAATAGACTGAAACTGATAACCTGTAAATTGAAGTGTGTACAGTATTACATTATCAAGAGACAAATTGCTGAAACTTATAGAATGGTAGTGGGAAAGATAATAGACTTACAATCTATCATTTTAGGTTTAATCAGTCTCCTTTATCAGCTAAGTGAGTGTAATTGAAGGCATCAAATGTCATAAGTGAAACAATCTCAGCTCCCGTAATATGAAAGTAAATAATTAGTAACTGTAATAATACAGTATTGCATGTTTGTCCAAGCTGCTTCATACAGGAGCATTGTTGGGTGCCATCACCCAACTCAAGTGACCTGCCTACACTCCTCTCTTGACTGTTACTTCTCCATCTTGGCTCCCAAAACTATGCAACTAGCGTGTGTATTTTTAATGTAGCGAGCTTATTTGGAAAACAAAATATAAACTTATTGTCTAAGTTGTGGTCATGGTAAAATGCACCAGACGTCACCATTTTGCTGCAAAAATATGAAAAATATTTTAGGAGATACCCAAGTGAGGGGACAGGGGTTGAACACCCTTTCACATCTACACCATGTTGTCCATCACTGCCAGCTTATGCCTTGAAGAGAAGTCCCCATTACTTTACTCAAAGGCTCCCTAACTTCATTTATTAACTGATCCCCAGTTCATGTACATTACATCATGCACAGTACAGTATAGTGTAGAAACTTGATTGTTTCAAAATTGGCCACTACCTGTACTTGACTATGGGGTTGAGTGTTGTCTTTATCCAGCACATTATAAAATGTGAATACAGTACAAGAGGGTAGAGGTGTTGAAAACCACATGGCGTCATGAATTTAACTTTTAAATGTGAGGTTGTTCAATAAAAGAATTAGTTTGCATGATAAATGGTTTCTAGTGTTAAACAAAATACTGTATGTTCAGCACTAGAAACCTTTTATCATGTACACTAATTCTGTGTGCTGTATACTATACATCATTACAAAGCACATAGAATCTTTCAGTTCCATAATTTGTCAGAAAAGTGACATTGTCAAGATTTTATTGATGTTACCTTTAAGAAAAAAGTTTGCATATCAATGATTCAGAATACCACAGTACTATCAGGGATTATTATTTGTAATCTTTGGAAAATTTATATTAAAAATATGACTAGTAATTTCTTGATAAAATAATCTACCCACTACTACAGTATAGTGTATTAATGTACTGTACTGAAAGCTTACCGAAGACATAACCTTCTGTTTTATGTACAGTACTTACAAATTGATTATTGCCTCGTATTGTTGCCCAGTCACTGCATGTTGACAGACCCAAGGTATCATTTATTTTTGCAATGATTTCACTTTGTTCAAGCTCTTGACTTGGACAGGACGTCAAAGTGGAAGTTAAATGACGAGTACAGTTACAGGGGGCAAGATTTATCTTTATATCACAAATACTTGGCTTTAAGGAATTCTGAATGGGTAAGATCCTTTGTTGCGTGTCATAATTAGTGATCGTGCTTGTGGGGTCTGAGGTTACTGCTGGAGGGTCGTGTTTGAAGCTTTTTTCATAAGCCACTGCCACTTGGTGGAGGCGTTGAACACCCTGCATAATTAATTGCAGGGTGAACCCACTTTTAGTTACAGGATAATCTGAACCGTCATCATGCTCTAGTTCAATTTTGTAGCGGCCGGCGGGTGTTGTGAAGTTAGTTTTTGCAGAAGCCACAATGTTCTCCTTATTTTTGCCTTGGGTCTGGAAGTTTTGCTCTATATCTTGACTTATGTCCCTAAATGGGTCTTGTGTGGAGTATGACTGTGAAGCATTTGGTGGTCCCCTGTTGGTCTTGACAGTGTGTGGGAGCTTGGTTAAAATTGCTGTCCCTTGTAGGATTATAGTGGAGGTAAAGGCTTGGCAGTATAGAGTAATGAGGGCAGTGCTCGCCAGTAGTAGGAACATTGGTCGCGATGTAACAGCAGTGAAGAATTTGCATCTCATCTGCAAGAATAATAGGACAGTGAATGATGAAACTAAGACTCTCTCTTGTGGTGACTGTATTTTATTTTATTTCTCACATAATTTCACCCTTGTGTATTTCCCCATCATATTAGTAAAATTTAAGTGACAATTTGACCTTTCATTACACGCAAATCGGAGTTACTACACACATACGAAGCCTAACTAAACTTAAACCATCAGTACATTATATATCTTAGCTAAATTCCATAACATGATCAATTTACTATTCTAAAACTTTCTTATTAATAATTATTTAATTAATTTGATAAACCTGAGTACAGTATGTCCTTATGAGAAGAAAAACGTTACTGTATTAGGAAACAAAATTAAGATTGGGGGTTTAAAATTTGCCTGTCGTCACTTTAATTCCACACAATTGTTTACTTGTAGAACCGTGATGGCTGGTGCTAAATATTTCGTACCGGGAGTTGAAATGGTTTTATCCACTACCACTTAACATGTTTCTTTAATGTCTTTATGTAAGTCAGGTTTATTCGGCGTCTTTGATGGAATTAGGTTAGCAAGGTTAGAAATATCAGTATTTTTCGCATCTGACAGTTAAACATTTCGTGATATACTGTAGTAGTGTGGAGTGAAAATGTGCCTGGTTAACAGATACTGATATTAATAAGTGCTATCTAAACTGCTTTTGTTAATATAAGGATTTGGTGCCATTTTCAAGACAAACAGGCTACTGATAAATGCAATAGAGAGAAGATTATGATTTAAACTTTCAAGGTACAATATTCGTGGAACTTTTTAACTTTTTTCTGCTTTAGTGTCCAATGGTAAGTTATTCCTTTTTTTATTCAGAGCCGTTGGAGAGTATGGTTTGAAATATTCGACAAAAACATTAAAATCGCTTACAATAATATTTCACTTCCTACTGTCATTGATTTTTATATAGAGCTGCCGAAGTGACCTAAATTTAACACTGCTTAAGTAAACGTTTCTCTATTTTATACAGAAAATGAAAAGTAAACATCGACACGTTTTATTGTTTTATTATTTGTAAGGTAATTTGTTCTCTTACCTGGTCAATATGATGAAAATTCTTGAGAATATGGTTATCGTCACTAATATCCCGTGGTAGTCGTTGATAGCAGTGCTGACGGTGGATAATATTTTGAATACACGAATACAGTACTGTACTTGTGGATGTACTGGTGGTTGTGTGTCAAATGCGAACAAATAATGATAAATGTATGTATTGATATGCTTCTTAGCAAGATCAGTTGAGGGGCTTTGTGTCGTGGTGGGTGGGTTCCCGCACAAGAAACCGTCTACTACTTGAGGTGAAGACTGTCTGAGCCCGAGTCTCTCTCTCTCTCACACACACACCGCCAATCAGGGGAGCAAGTCACTGAGCTGAACTCCCTTGAGCGGAACACCAAATCTCTGTGACGTCAGTGGGTTATGTACGATATCTTTAGGATATTAATTCTGCTTACTGAATACAGTATAGTGATCCAAAACACGTCAGGTTACCTTTATGTACTGTATATGAAAATCACACACACACACACACACAGTACTAAAAGGAAGAAGGTGAATAAGAAAGTTATGATAGAACAGTAATATGCGATACTGCTGAATTGCCTCTTCCAAACACGCTCATTTGAGATCTAGCGCACCAGACACTTGGTTGGTGTCACGAAAGGACGAACCCGATTTTCTTTGTTCTTTTAACTTTGCATAAAAAGTTGAAATTATTCTTGTTTTTATTTTTATTTTATGTTCTTAAAACACTTTGTTTGGGTCAGTGCGATTTATTTTGTGCGGGAGGGCAGGGATGAGTTCCGTTAAATTTCGAATCACCAACTGCTGTAGTGTCAAAACATGAAGTTCGTTGAATCCCAGTCAGACGCTTCGCCATACGTGGCGGTAAGGACCGGAAATGTGGTGTTGACAGATGGGCAATGTGTATGGACCGGGTAACGGAAGTTAAGTATCACCTCAACAGTCACTGTTATGAGCGACCCACAGTACTAACACATGTCCCACGTCATCGTATTCTAGGGGTACTGTGCAGTCGTTAAAATTTATAAGAGGTTCATTAAAGTTTGGCTAAAACTTGGGTTATATTGTATTAGTTACTTGATGTACAATAATTAAGTAGGCTTGTTTAATCAAATTATACGACTGGATACTTGATGTTTAAATAGGGTTATTAAACTCCTGATGTAGACCACGATAATTCGTCAAAAAAGTGATTTTATTTGGTGAGACTTGTTTAGGTGTTTTAACATGCTCTTGCTTGGCCTGTTGGAGGTGTACCAGGAAAAATGAGAGGGTAATGTGTTGTCTGATGCTGCTGTACAGTAGGTTACGTTATGCACGGACCACTTCATTGGCAGGTTTGTGGTGTCATTAATCTCTCTCTCTCTCTCTGCATAACTGGTATTATTAAGACAACTTTAAAATGTTTATGAGCATATGTTAATTTTACTTTATATTTATTACTACGTAAATTAAATGTACAACCACAATAGTTTATCGAGCCGTTTACCTTATCGGTTATTGACAGTCGGACGCCATCGAGTTCCGACCCCCTTTACCCTGAACCATTTGCCTAGTAGTGAAACCTGATCTTATTGATCGTTTATGGTTGATGATATTTACATCAGATATAATTCTCGCTATTGCTATCTTTCAAGTACACTGAACACTAGTAATTTGCGGTTCCTGATGTTCGCGGGTCGCAGCTGGGCCGTATTCCTAGCCTCAGTACTGTACCGTACACGCTTCTCCCTCCCAGTCCTGGAAACTTTAGGAAACTTGTACAGTACACGTTTCAACGCTTGTGTCTGTTATATCCCGTTTCACATTGTCTCTCAAATCATAAATATTTCCTAAATATTTCCATTGATGTTTTGATTGTTGATGTGTGTGTGTGATGAAAAATGTGTGTACAGTATGCATCGGAAATACTGCTTCTGTCCGGTCAGCGAAGCAAACATTGAGACTAGTTAGCAGAGTTGCCAACTTAGCGACTTTGTAGCTAGATCTAGAGCTTTTTGTTTTTTTCTAGCGACATTTTAGAGCGACTAGAGATATCCACAGAAATCTAGCGACTTTCTGGATACTTTTGGACTGTCCATGAAAACTCAGTTTTCCTAATTTCGAGCCATAATATATAGCAACGGGGTTACAGGGGACAATAAATAATAAGAAAAGTTTAATACATTTGAACGGGTCGTGGTACAGAAGGAGGGACACGTCTATTTCCTGATCACTTGATGTCAGCCCGTCCATGCATCTAACACCCTAAAATTGTGGTCAGAAGTGGCAAATTACAGAGATGCGACAGGTGAAAACCCTTACCATGATCTGGCTGAAATTGCACTCGCTGCCTTATCTCTTCCGCATTCAAACGCAGATGTAGAGCGCACATTTAGTAATATGAACTTTGTGAAATCAAAATTGCGCAACAAAATTACTATTGAATAATAGGTAAGTGTGCACATTAAACTTTAAAAAAAAATAATATTTTTATTTTTACATAATGCATTTTATTTATACTCCGTCCATTATAGTCGTCATTATGAAAATATTATTTGCATCAAATTACTGAAGGGGGGGAATAATAGCTAGCGACTTTCCATGGAAGATTTAGCGACACATAGCTACTTTTAGGTACCAGCCTAGCGACATTTGAAAATCCGAGTTGGCAACCCTGCTAGTTAGTACAGTACTTGGATGGGTTACCGCTTGGCCTTAGAGCACCAGATGCTGCTGACTTAAGGACTACTGGAAATAAGCATCCCATGAGTTTGTCAGCTGTACTGTACGATGTAAACATAACACTTTGTCTTCTAACCAACACTGCTACTTTTTGTCATGGCACCTACGAGGAAAGCGAGGTGTGAAGCAGTGAGACATTTCAAACTTAACAAGGGGGTAAAAACTGTTGCTGTTAACCCAGAAAGTGGAGTTAACGGACATACTTGGTGAAGGGTGGCATCAGTGGGTGAGCAGATGAGCACTACTTCTGGGTTTAGGAGCGTGTGTCTTGTTGATGGTGGTGACAAGTGTACTGTACCGTACCTTAACCACAATCTCCCAGCAGGGTTCCAGAATATTCTTTGCGCTGTGCCGCCTAGTTCTTCTTCTCTTGTAACACTGCCACTTGATTTTAAAACCTCCACCATATATACCAACCACCATTACCACTAGATTTATCACCACCAAGTCACCACTACCACTTAATTTACCACTACCACCAGTTTAGTTATCCCAACACTTCTACAAGGGTCTTAAAAAACACTAGTGTGCTCTATTATTATTATTATTTTTTTTTTATTATTATTATTATTATTATTATTATTATGCTGGTATTGAAACTACGGGAACCTTTGTTATTTCACTGTTATAGGTACTGCACTCGCATCATCAGTGCAGGATTTCTACAACAAAAACTCGTGTGTAGTGGTCCCTTTCATTTCTCCATTATTAATTACAACCTGATCTATGCGGTATATGAGGGCTGTCACTAGTCACGTAAAATTTTGGAGCATATCGACCTCCACGTGCACAGATAGTTGTTTTAGTTACTGTACAATACTTGTACACTAAAGCTGTTACTGTATTGCAATAAAATACAAAATTTTGGTTTTATTGCGAGGGGGGGGGGGGGGATGAATACTGTACAGTAACAAATTTATGGTTAATTTTCATTTTACTGTTCAATTGATGGCATTAAAGGGCTCTAACTTTGTACATAGGGAGTGAACATTCCAGTAATGGATGACTATTGCTTCCTGGAGCTTATCTTTTGTTTTCCTCTGATATTTTATTTATTTATTTTTTTAAATAAAGTTGCTCCATTGGGACCCTGTTTAATATTTCTTGTGTTTTACTAAGTGCGTAAAACAGTTCTGTACAAGTTTTTCCAAATATAATTATGTATGGTACATAACTACAGCATAGTGTGTAAGGAAGAAATATACAGTACAAATACCATCATTAGTGACGTACTGTACACCAATTTGTTAGTGATTATTTATTTATTTTATAATGCTTATCTATTTTTTCTTCGGGGATTAGCCCACCCGGGCACTGGTCACCACTGACCCACATTGGGGCCTGGAGGGCGAAAATATACTACCTGTACTAATAATAATAATTATAGTTATAATAAAAATAATGAAGAACCATAAATAATGCCTAAAAAGATCAACAGTGAGAACCGATTATACAGTATGTACAGTATGTTGTGTTGTCAAGGTAAGAGAAACAATTGAGACCCTGTAATTGTGTGTAAATGAGGCAGAAAGTGAGATGAGCAACCTGGGACTTGGTCACAATTTTTTTGATGCCATATGGCAGCAGGGTCTACCATTAGACAACACATTATGCTTCCAATATCTTCGCAGACTGTAGTACCTCCCTGTTTGATAGCTGCCTACTACCTGTATTTATTAATTTGTGTTTAAAATGTCTGTGCGGTTAGGATATTTATTTATCTTCTGTTACTTTGTAAGGATACTTTGTATATTTAATTGTAAGGTTTTTAATACCGATGTGCATTAAGAGCAGGAAGGGTCATCTTGACACCTGCCAAAGACCATCTCTGCCTCACTAACCAGTGTTGGGGAGGGTACATCAACAATGGTCAAAACAAATGGTGGTGATTCATGCACGTTTATGAGACACTTGTTTATTCTAATCACATGTTGCATTCTAGCAGCAAGAAGTAAGAAATGTGTTTACAGATTGAAGGTTGCCTCAGGAAGAGCAGTTACAAAATGTAATGTTATGGCAGAAGGATGATTTGAAAAGCAGTAAGACAATAATAAAGCTCAAAATAACATTAAGAAATAGGGTCAATTCTTTCGTTGGTTTTTATTATTTTACCCTTTTGGTCAGTCTTTTGTTTGCATATTGCAGTTGTCTGTGGACTGGTTTTATGCTGTTACGCTTTGGAAGAGAACACCAAATGTTATCTTACCAAACAACAGTTACTAACAACTGTAATGGATCAGTATCCAGGGCACGAAACTGATGACTTGGTTACTAAAGTTTTGGGACCCAGTGATAAAAAAATACTATGAAGAGAAAATGTAAAAAAAAAAGTGGTGGTGGCAGAAGGTTTATACTCATGCAAAGATGGATGTTTTACCCTGTGTCCCCTCCTCTTCTCTCCACCCCCAACTTGATATGGTTAAAACTAGAAAATGTCCATAATGCAGCCATTGGCAAATCTGTAGTAAGGAACAATGTATGAATGAAGACTTCTTTCTTTTGCAGATGTATGGGGGAGCTTCTACTTACCCTTCCTGTACTCTCTCATCTCGTGTCTGGGCGTCCTGATGCTCCTTTGTAAGTATTGTACACGCTTAAAAGATTTATTTGAGGTCAAAGTGGTTTTGTGGGCACTCAGAGGAGTTTTACTGAACTGCCAGAATTTTCACATATGGCAGAATAATTTTTAGATTTTGACCATAGGAAAATGAGATTTGTCTTTTGTAAGTGAATCTGTGAGGTGTATGATGGACTCCCAGTGCATTATTCATCAGGGTGAAATTTTATAAAGAGCAACATCTGGGTTATTAATTCCATTTAGATCTGCAGGAATTTGTTAGTTCTTGGTATTGGTTGAAGGATATGTATCAGTAAACATATCTGAAGATGTTTTAAAGTTCTACTCTGCACACATTTATTAAAACAAATGTACAGGTATCAATTTTGTCTGCAGTGTGCACACCTGTTGGGCTGGCCCACTTGTTTACTGCCATGGGGAGATTGATGGTTAAACCTGGATTTTTACGAGACCTGGCTGAAGAGTACCAGGCTGCTGTGATGAAAGAGGATGCTCTGGCCCGCCGGCTAGCACGCCCATTACGCCCACATGCGAGACCCATCACTCGTTCTATTGCTAATGCCCCTACTACGGAGGAGCTTTTACAACAATATCACGCCATAAAGAAAACCAGAATTAAATTAGGTATGTATGAATTTATTTATGGTTGTCTGCTACTCCAGAAAACCTAGATAATGTATAGAGGTTTGTTTACCTTAGGAAAACATGTGTTGTTGTCTTCTACAGAAAGGTGAATATGTACAGTATAGATTTGTGTGTAGTGCATCTGTAGTAATCTTCCACAGAAAAGAATGCATGTGCAATAAAATTATGTTTGTGAGTAGTAATTTCAGAAGAGACTTCTTTTAGGATGGATTTAGAGAAAGGTTCTCTGTGCTGTACAGTATATACATGAAGTTATTTTCTTGGCAGATGAGCGTCGTCGAGCTGGGATTTTTCAGCGCACTCTAGCATATCCCCTGGCACTGCTGTTCTTGCTGGCCTTAACTGGCACAGCTGTGGTCCTAGTGGGGCTCAACACCTTACAGTTACTTGTTGGTATAAAGGCCCTGCCACTAGCCTCAGCCCCAGCCATACTAGGAGAAGCCCAGCAGGGCAAGGTAAGAAAGACTCCAGCTACATTTGAAGACCTAATAATGTTTGCAGGAGGAGAGTGAGTATGGGAGTCTTAAGAATGGATGAAACTGCAGCGGGCCTATTGGCCCATACTGGGCAGTCCCATTTACACCCAACCCCTATATATCTATCCAACATATATTTGAAGCTATCCAGCGTGTTAGAGTTAATGATGATATTTGGTAACTTGTTCCACTCATCCACTACTCTATTTCCAAACCAGTGTTTACCTATCTTGCGCCTAAATCTAAATTTGTCTAATTTAAAACCATTGCTACGAGTTTGCTCCTGGTTGGATAGTTTGAGTGCCTTTGTTAAATCGCCTTTGTTTAGCCCTGACTTCCTTTATACACCTCGATCATATCGCCCCTCACTCTACGTCTCCCTAGGGAGTGCAAATTGAGATGCGTTATCCTGTCTCTATACTCGAGGTTCCTAATGTCCGGGATTAGTCTTGTCATTTTCCTCTGGATTCTCTCTTGAGATTCTATATCCGTTCTGTAGTATGGTGACCAGAACTGAACTGCGTAATCCAAGTGAGGTCTCGCAAGCACAAGATATAGTTTTATAATAACATCGTTAGTCTTGTAACTAACACTTCTATGTATGAACCCAAGTACTTTGTTAGCCTTATTTCGAGCAAATGCACATTGTTCACCTGGTTTAAGATTCCTACTTATCATTACTCCTAAATCTTTCTCAGTCAGATTTCTCTCTTATCAGCATTGTTCATCTGATATCTGGTTTCTCTATTTACATCTCCTTGACTAAGTACTTTACATTTGTCCACATTAAATTTCATCTGCTATATGCCATGCGAAATTTTTTTTTAGAACTTCCTGTAGTTTTGCGGAGTCATCGTCAGATTTAATTACGCTCCCTATTTTAGTGTCGTCAGCAAATTTACTTATTTTGCTGTCTATGCCTATATCTGTGTCGTTTATGTATATAATAAATAATCATTAGATGCTTTAGTACCCCTTTTGGGTTTGTGGGGAATCTGCATGCCTATCATAATTTATATGAAGAATAAGCGTACTCTAAATTGTATTAAGATTAGATGAATGGATAATTTTTATGATTTTAAATAACCACTGACCTGCACATGATCCAGATTCATGATTTGTCAATTGATATCTTACAGCATTTGTCATGGCCATCTAGCCTTTACCACTCAACCCTCATTATGGTTTTTGAATGTACAGTACTGTACTGCATTGTTGGTGTTCAGGATCAGCAGCAGGGTTGTCTGAATTATGAGGTCTGGGAATTGAATTGAACTTTTATTATTATTTAGTCATTACCGTATTTTTTGGCAGAGAAGATGCTGCATCATGGAAGACTCGCCCTGATTTGGAAATGTAATTCTAGGAAAAAACTTTTTATACTTACTAACCGACATCAGTGAAACTGTTGCTTTATATACAGCCATTTTTGCACAAGTACACACACACCTTTGAATATCATCACTTAGAACTGCTTATCAGTTGTCATTTTCATATATTTTAAAAAAAAAATCTGTATAAGAAGTGGAAATATTTAATACAGCACTCATTTTATACACCTGGTCACCTCCGCTGTAGTGTTTACATTTTTTCCTCTTGATTTTGTCGGTATGACAATGACGCAGTTCCTCAATAGATGGCACTGCCGTACCAGTGCCATTAGTAAACAAACCGCACAGCAGCAAGGGTTGTGTAGTTACAGCCGTCTATTTTTTTATTTTTTACCTACTGAGTAAGTAAATAATCGTATTTTTCGCACTACAGGTATATCAACAATATTAGTTAATCAATTGTTTTATAGTATAGGGAATACTTGTAATTGCTAAGTAATGAGGTAACAGTCTTTGTAAGGGGCTGATTTCATTGACCTTAAGAAAACCTCTGCTACAACCCATCAACTAGCATTGTGGAAGACTCATGGTAATTTTCAAGGTATATTTTTGTAATAAAAAGTGCATTTTCTACCCCGCAAAATATGGTATAAGCCAGCAATTAGGGATTTGCCCTTGCAGATGGAATGTTATTAGTCAAAGATAATGAGCACCAAGCCATATATAATATTTTGTACATTGCATGTTTACATCCTTATGCCTTTGACATCAGATATACCTCCCTACATTTTAAGGATAGCCACCTACTTTTCCGGAAATTTACCCCCCTGTACAGTACTATGGACCAGTGTAGCTGTTCTAGCTTTGCTTAGGGATATGTGTATAGATAGATAGATAGATCAACAATATTGTTGATATCATGAAAATCATGTTCTTTTCAGCGGACAGTGCTTCTCTCAGTGCTGGGGCCTGTTGGTGCTGTGTTGGAGGTTGTGCTCATCTTGTACCTGATTGCTGCATCCCTGCTGGGTTGCTACTCCCTGCCCATCATAGCTAAGATCCGTCCCCGGCCAGGAGACACTCCCATGGTGCACGTCATTGCCAACTGTGTTGTGGTACTAATTCTTTCCAGTGCTTTGCCTCTCTTGGCTAGAACGCTTGGTGAGTGTGTCCACCTTGAGTTTTTATATAACTTATGGTGTTTTCGTATTCATAAATTTGAGTTGCATTATTATACAATAGCTGAAGCATGGGATTTTTAGTGGCCAACAGAGGGTTGATCTGAGTGGGCAAGTGTGGGGGTATCATAATCACCTTGATGTAAGCCAACTGTTTATTAAATATATGCACATACAGCTCCTCCCCGACTTACGACGGCGTTAGGGACCCAAATCCAGGTCGTAAGTCGAAAATGCTTAAATAATTCATAGAAAATCTAAAATGGGTGTCTCTTTTTCTTCTCAGCACCACAAAACTCTCACTTTTAAGCTTGCCAGCTATTTTAAAGTGAATTACAAAAAATTTTTTTGTCTGTGTACTGACATTGGGACTCGAAAATACATAATTTGACGAAATTTTGGTACGACTGAGGCAGGTTGTAAGTGCGGGTGGTTGTAAGTCGGGAAGGAGCTGTATTTTGATTTAGTAGATCTTAATCATATTGGAAATTAATTTATAATTTTCTACAGGTGTTGTACCGAGTTTTCTTTGTCATATTTGAGGTACCTCTAATTTTTTTTACCAAGCATCTTAAATTTTAAATCTTTCTCTGGTATTCTTCTATAGCTGATAATGCTAAGTGCTTTCATAATTACTGAAATACCATGGCAACTTGAGTTTTTTTATATGATAATAAAGAGGATGGATAACTTCATCCTGAATGGTTAGTTGTATGCAGTATTTATTCTTTTATCTAGTCATGGAAAAGCTTCATTCATGTCTGAAATATTATATCAGTGATGATATTGTGTAAATGGTGGAATAACATTTCAATGGAGTAACATCTACCCAAAGGGTTGAATGCTAAGAATTGGGAGGTGAAGACCTATCCAGCAACTCTGCTTCATGATCATGGAAGGAAAAGAATTGTAAGATATAATTTTGTTTACACCATCTGGGATGAAGTATTGTATAATGTGGAGAGATGATGCTCTCTTTCAGTGGGGATCAGTGCCAGGTTCCCTATTAACTCATTAAAGATTACCATTTCTCATTTCTAGATACTGTACCAGTCTAATGTTAATCTTTATCTGCTCTTTATACAGTCCACTGATTTTTATTTACTTGTTGTTAAGTATTGTCCATAGAAATGTTATTACAGTATGCACGGATAATTCGCGGATTTCAATTTCGCGGTCCTCTATTATTCGTGGATGACACCCTGGATGTACCCAAGAATGTCTGTGGATAGTTTTAAAGTTGCTGGCTGGGACAGGGAGCCATTCGTCTTAGAGACCGTAATTTCCTTTACCTGTATTTTTTGTGTGTGTAATGATAATAATAATAATAATTATTATCAACGGTTTATTAAGATAACATGGCAGCCTGAAGGCTGAAAATATACAATGAACAGAGGTGATAAGTTACATATGGTGAAATTGGGAAGTGGGTCACTTGATTGAAAGCTTTCAATATGAAAACACAAGAAACATAGAGTCAACATATAATTTAACTATAGAGCTAATCTGTAGATAATCTTGTGACCTGATGTCAGTGCCAACAAAGTCCTTCCCACTGTTTTGATGGCCGTTGTACCTGACTGCTAAGCTGCTACCTCACTACAGCTGCAGATGTACCACGTGGTCCGGGTAGGTCCTCCAGCTCACACAGGGTGTTGGAGATGGTTCATAATCCTCATATGATGAAGTTAGGAATTCATAGTTACTCACCTGGGTGGAGTAGGGAGTCCTCATTTCCCTCCTGGTGTAGTTTGGAGTGTTTCTTGGCTTCTCATCCAGTGTTGGGGGTGGCGAGTGTACCGCGTGCTGGGTGAGTCAGGTCAACATTGGCCGCTAAGTACTGATTGTCACTCTAACAGTTGTTTCTTCCTTTCGAGTTGAAATTTTCACTTTTGTATATCAGTTGTGGGTTGATCATCAATCTTTGCACTGTAATGTTGGTGGGAGGATGTTGATAAATCCAGATGGGGAGGAGGAGATGGGGAAAGGGAAGGCCCGACAGACCAGGCTGGCAGCTGTCTTCATGGTCAAGAGACCATGGAGACTACACACGTCCTTACCCTATGAAGGCTGAAGGAAGTGTGTGTGCGTGTGCACGTGCTACACAAAATGTATACAAATAAATAAAATGGGGAAAATCCTCTTACAAATAATCAGAAACGAATGTATATTTTAAATGTTGAGTCTACCGTGAAGTCTACTTCATGCTTTATTAATAACAAAATATGGAGTGGAATGTAGGGTAGACTCAACATTTTTAATACATTTCTTTCTGATTGTATATTGTATGATACTCAGGTGGTCCTTGCACTCAGGGGTAAAGGAAACACTCTGATGTCAAGTCCGTAAGTTCTATTCCTGGTACAAACACAAAGGAGTTGAGACAAGGGTAAACAGCATCCTGTTTTGGAATCTCTCTGGGTATCTCTCTGCGCATGCGCGTACAGCGCGCATGTGCCCAAAGCATGAACTAACACTTGGTGACAAAAGGGAGTGTGATTATAAAACATATAATACAGAGACCTGAATCAATAATGGTAAATAGTACAGAGTTACATATTACAGGCATATTCGTCTCATATATCTACATCTCCCTCCCCCCTCACGCTCGTAGTGCAATCTCGAGCGGACTCTTTTTCCAGGAGCCTTTGAGAGTGACGTGGGAAAACTGGGGGGTCACTGAATGAGGACTTACTTTTCTCGTCCAAGAAAGGGTTCACAGGGATGTGGGGGAGGGGTTCACCACTAGGGGACGGTACTGAACGAAGGAAGCGGCGATTCCGCCACCATACCCGACCACTAGGGAGACGGACCTCGTAATCCCTGGTCTTGCCGCAGCCCATGACAACCCCGACCTTGTCTCAGCGGTGAGACGTCGGGTCTTGAACCCGAACTGTTTGCCTGATACTCAAACTGGGAAGGGGTCGGGCGTGCTGATCGAACTGTGCCTTTACCTGGTCAGCATGGGCGGCTGCACGACGATCGCAGTCCTCGGTCTTGGCCTGCCACTCCCTCGAGAAGGATTCAGGATGGGCAGGGACACATGACCGTAGTGGGTGGCTGTATAACATCTGTGCTGGGGAGCGACCTGTGAAGTTGGGGTTATTCCGCAATTCCAATAAACCCCGGTCAAACTTCTCACAGTCACTGTTGCCTGAGGGTGCCGTCTTGAGGATGAGATGCTTGACGGACTTTACGGCAGCCTCGGCATGTCCATTGGACGGGATAATGTGGCGAGGACACCACATGATGAACTCCCCATCGCTCCATGCAGTCCCGGAAGTCGTTGCTGGTGAACTGGGGCCCGCTGTCAGTCCTCAGGCGGAGAGGGACACCCACTTCCTGGAAGTAGCGACAGAACATACGTACTGTATGAGAGGCAGTAGTGTTGCCTCCGCAGGGAACGACAACAGGCCACCCTGAGAGCCGGTCGGCGATGACGAGAAAGGACTTTCCCGCCACAACGAAGAAATCCACAGAGACGGACTCAAAGGGCCTCGTATGGTTGTCGTTGTTCATGAAGGGTTCCTGCTGCTGACTAGGCTGCAGCACCTGGCATGGCTCGCAGACTTGAACGGAACTAGTGATGTCGGAGTCGATGCCTGGCCAAAAAACAGCTTGTCTCGCCCAGCGCTTCGTAGCTTCCACACCCCTATGGCTGTCGTGCAGGTGGGCTAGGGTGCGGCGGCGGAGGGCGGCAGGAACCACAACTCTTGCTCCATACAAGACGAGGTCGCCATCAGCATAGAGGTCGTCCCGCATCTTCCAGTATGGGAGTAAAGAGCTGTGTAAGTCGTACCGGTTGGAGGGAAATCCTGAAGTCACGCAGTTCAGTAGACGGATGTACGAAGGGTCCGCTCTTGCCGCGGCTCGGAGTTCCTGAAGAGTCCTGTCGGCGTCCTGCAGTGGAGACTCTTCTGAGATGACGGCATTCACGGTCACTATGGTCTTGAGGTGTGCAGCAGCATCAGCACATGCGATCTCGTCCTCTGGTGTGGGGTGGCTGACTGGGGCTCGTGACAAAGCATCAGGGATGCAGAGCAGCTTGCCAGCACGCCACACAGCTGTGAAGAGGTAGGGCGAGATCTTCTCCTTAAGGCGTTGGAGGCGGGGATTCTCGACCGCATCCAAGGAGTAGTGGTTCAGGATCGGGATGAGTGGCCGATGATCCGTCATGAGGTTGAAGTGTTGTAGGCTGATCAGACACAACCTACATTTGGACATGGCCCAGACGGCGGCTAACAGCTCCAGTTCCATGGTGGCGTAGCGAGTCTCGGCGTCAGTGAGAAACCGAGAGCCACACTGAACCAGACGAAGGCGTCCATTGCCGTGGTCCTGTAGCAGAGCGTATCCAATCCCGTAGAGGCGAGAGGCATCAGTCTGGAGGACAACTGACAGGGCCGGGTCGAAGGAAGTGAGAACAGGTGGGCTAAGGAGAGCTGTCTTGATGTGACGGAATGCCTCATCATGGTCAGCTGTCTAGGTGAATGTTCTCTTGGGGCTCATCAGGGGGCGTAGAGGCTGTGCTGCAGCGGCGATGTCGGGGGTGAACTCAGCCAACTGGTTTACCAGGCCCATGAACGAGCGGAGGTCGGTCAGGTTGGCAGGAGTTGGGAAGTCCCGGATCGCGCTGACCTTTCCAGGATCAGCCGAGATGCCCTTGCCTGAGAGGGTGTACCCACAGAAGTTCACAGTAGGTGCGGCGACCACAAACTTGTCCTTGTTGAGGGTGATCCCGTACTTGCTGCACCTGGTGAGCATCTGGTGAATATGCTCAAGATGTGTGGAGTAATCCTCGTCATATAGGAGCACGTCGTCGATGACCTTGACACAGTTCGCCACACCCTGAAGGGCCATGTCACCACGGAGGCAGAAAGCATCGCCAGTAGCCGCGTACAGCGCTCATGTGCCCAAAGCATGAACTAACACTTGGTGACAAAAGGGTGTGTGATTATAAAACATATAATACAGAGACCTGAATCAATAATGGTAAATAGTACAGAGTTACATATTACAGCCATATTCGTCTCATATATCTACATATATATGTATAGGGGTGTACAGTATTGTATTGTATATATGTGTGTGTGTCTACTCACAAACATATATTACAATACCGATAAAAGAAATAGTTGTCTTAAGGGCAAACACACAAAGGGAATATACACTTCTTTGTACACAAGTAAAAATGTAACACACACACACACACACACACCCCCCGGTAAGCGAATGTTATTCGTGGATTTGGCGATTCACAGCCATTTTGAGAACCTAACCCCTGCGAATTTGAAGGGCATTCTGTACAGGTATGTGTTTTTCTCTTAGAAGTGAGGGATAATTGAAGAGATAATGTTCAAACGGTGAAAAACTAACCTTAATTAATCTCTCTCTCAAGGGATCACAAACTTTGACTTGCTGGGAGACTTTGGCAAGATCAGCTGGTTGGGTAACTTTTGGATAGTGTTGGGCTATAATATCTTGTTTGCCACTGCGGCAGCGTGGTGTTTGGTGAAGAAGTTTACTGCAACCATCAGACACGAAATATATATGAGGTGAGTGCATTCACAAAATATGAAACATTGTGAGAGAGTCTGGTGACAGAATACACATTTTAATGTACATAATACAGTATACTGCAATGATAATTTTGTGAAATACTATTATTTTATTTTATTTGCAGTAATTGTGTTAGCTCTTTAAGAATGAATGTAAACCTGAAAATTATTGATACAGATTTAAGCTGCTGGCCATGTGGCTTGTGAAGCGTGACACCTTCAAGTTACCAGCGCACGTCATGAATGGAAGCATGATAAACCCAGGGAATCTAAAAGAGGAGTAGAAAGGATGTTTGGGTATGGAGACCCAAATCTGAAAGACCCAGGGTATGTGAGGTTGCAGGTACCGTAAAATGAATCTTTTGTGTAATATACAATTTATTTAACTATGGTTTTACACAAGAGAAATCTCTTCTTTTGTCTCATGGTTTAACATTACCTTGGGAAGTTACACAGAAGGTTAACCCTGGCCATGTCTGTGTCACCCATAGTCACATATGGTTGATGTGCATTGCATGTTGCAGCATTCAAAGCATTATTTTTACAGAAACAAAGAATTAATTACTTATGAGTTAAAAGATTCTCTGAGTATTTGATGACAGTAAATGAAAAATCCAGTAGTATTGTATTCAGAAATAATTCTCACTTAGCAAATTGCTTCATAAACTTTAGGAAGCAAATATAATGTGATCTACAAAGAAAATAACAAATGAGAGGACTGTACTAGGTAGAGGACAGCCATTGGTGGTAGAGTGTACATTTTGGCAGACTGTAGTATAATACTGCATGTGGAAGTCAGTATAGTGTTGGTGGAAGTAAAATAAGTAAATACACTGCTAGATAATTGAAACGTGATCTGTGTATACAATGCCAGAGCAAAGTTTTGTTTACCAAATCCACTTCGAATCATATCCTATCTTAAGGTAAGACCCATCAACAAAACTTTAAACATTCAATAAAAGACTTGTCGGTGTGACCACTACTTATGCAGTCACTATTTGTTCAACTAAGAAATAAAAAAAATATGAGGAAGAAATTGGAGTATCATGGCAGCTTCTGTCAGTAACTGGATTTTCAGTCAAGTGAGTATTCCCCATATTGATGTGTTGCAGTGACAAAAATGGAATTTCTGGGTTGGTATTGTTAGAGGTTATGCTATATTGTTGCATTGCATAACATGTCCATGTCACTAACATCAAGTATATAAGGTATCTTTATATTATGGTATACTTGTTTATACAGTATTGTATTGTATATGTTATTCAGTTTTTTTGAGAAGTGAAAATGTTGTCATTCTGTTCCAAATTGCTCCCCAAATGCTGTCATGATATATTCCAGAAGTGCTGGTGGATGATGTCGAACTGTATATAATGTTTCAGATAAGGAATATTTATGTATCATACTTAATCTTCTAAGCATTTAGGAGTCCGCTATATAATTCATTACCTTATGGATTGTATTATAGCCTCCCAAGTTGACAGTTTTCCTACCCTGAGCGGCACAGCACCCAGCTGTATGTTGTAATTAAAGTTAGTTACAAGCAACCATGACTGCCAGTTAAAATCTGAATGCTCAGTTAGCAATTTTTAGTACAGCCAACACTAGTGTCCAGTTTGCAGTATGTTGACAAACTGAGTATAATGCTTCCATGGTCAACTAGGCAAATTTTGGGCAAATGTTTCAGTGAGAATTGGTGTTGGTGTTATTAAAGTACTGATGACCATTGTGAAACCCAAGGTGCTTTGGATTCACATGGCCCAGTCTGTTTTGGGATTTTTTTTATCACTGAACTTGAAATTGGCCTTGATCCCTGGGTGTGTCTGTTCATAATTACAGGAAGTGGACATTGTACAGTATAAGAAAGTTCTTAATGGTGTGGTCCCATTCTAGTCAACAGAAAATCTTAAGAGGAATATACAGTAAGTCTAGTAAGCATGAAACCAACAGGAACAATTTTCATTGGTAAAGACAAATGTGTATTAGAGATTGAATGAAATGATATGTATACTGTAATATTCTTTAGGAGGCTCTCAGGTAATTTGCTAAAGAGTATTAATGTCAACAAGTATAGTACTAAATAAGTAATGTTGCAATACTTTACTGAAGTTGCAAATATGAATACAGTAATTACACTAACAAGAATTTCTATTATTTTTATTAGCTGAACATTATCATCATTCCTAATAATTTTAATAATCCACAACCTTTGTCAAGAACATAGCAGCAGGAGGATTTTATTAGCCTTGATTAATTTATATATAATGTAAGAAAACATAATTGTTCCCAACTTATTGAAGCATAGTCTCTTTGTTTATCAACCAGATAACTGTGTGGGGTTACAGGGACTAAGGGCAGTGATGGCTCCTATTGTTTAAAAGTCATCAAGGTTCCTCACGTAGGTTGTGCAATTGTCTTCATTTACTGGAGAAAGTATCATATTGAAAAGACATTATATATTCACATGCTTATTCAGATTCATATTTTTTTAATTACTTATTTCAGAACTTCTTTTGTAAAACAAACACAGAATAATTATGGAATTTGATTATTTTCTGGTGATATGTTTTGCTAAATTCCATGCTTATCTCGCTTTTGTATTTATTTATTATTATTTTTTTATAACTGAATACTCAATGAAAAACAACCTAGGGAGTTTTTTTGTTTTGTTTGTGTACCCCTCAACTATTTCATCCACATGAAGATATAACAGAGTTGTGGGTACCAAGTATAAACAATATGGACACTGAATTTATGAATTTATTAAGAAGGAAATATCAGAAAAATATGTATGAAGTGTACTGTATATTTTCTTTTTCTTAAAAGATTATGAGGTGACATTGAAAGAATACTTAAGACAGATAATAATGTAAGTACAGATCTATAGTTATTTTCCACATTACCAAAATTATATTGGTTCTCATTTTACTGTAATGTGGAAATGTGAGAAAGCTTTGTAACCTTGTATGATGAAATGAAATGCCAGTAGTAGCTGATTATTATAATGGCAGTCAATGGGCAACTTACAGGGACTCCTAAATTTTCTTGAGATGGTCTTGGTGTCTCTTTGGCTTGAATATTAATGTACATGTACAGTATTGCTAAGTATGATGCCCATCTGTTGGGGTCTGTTCCTACCACATGGCACTGTGACTTTGGTTCTGATTTCTGTTACTGGGATATTTAATGAAAGGGTAAACAAAAATCTTAATTAAAGGAGTGTTGTATCACAAACATTTCATGGGAATATGTAAGAGGTCCCTTGAATTGTTTTGTAATCAAACATAAGAAGTTAGTGTGTTACATAAAACAATTGCAAAACACAAAAACATTCTTAAGTATTAATGGCAAAGTAAGTCTGGTGTTTGCTTAGACTCAATTGATTTTGGAGTAAGCAAGTCATGATCAGAGGTTTATCCAACACTGCTGGTGCCAAATTGAAGCAAATTAGCTGTTATGAAACATGTTAAGTTGGTTGTTGATCATTAAAGAAATTTTCTTTTTTTTATTTAACATAGGAGTACAGTACCAAATTAGATGAGGTATCATTTGATAGATTGGGCACTGGCCAAAAAAAAATCCATCATTTGGTTTTGGAAAAAGTTCGTCAAAGGTTAAATTCATACATCTTATAAGGCTCTTTGGTTGAACACAGTTCAGTGCAGACCTTTTTGAAATACAAACTTAATTTAATTTTGTGAATGATCATAATCTTGTACAGTATAAGGGGGGGGGGGGGGGATGCTTTTCCAAACAAAGTTACCTTGACCTTTGAGTATTGATTCTAGAATCAATTGTCCTGTGTGTCTTTAAGGGCATCTTGATAGGAAAATTGATGAAGGTTTAAACTGAAAAAGATAAATCGTGCAGAAACCGTTGTTTAACAGCAATTGGTGTCTGAAAAATGACTCATAAGAGGGAAAGCAGGCTCTTCAGTTAGTGCATCTCAAAACAAAAGAAATTGCAAGAGAATTTTACTTCTGGTTGTTTATGCTGAAAAGGGTAATTAATTTTTCCCAAAGTATTTATGCTACAATAGATTTCTAGGGGGTTATTTAGTCATAAGTTTTATAGTGAGTTAAAAGTGAATGTACATCACGTGAATAGTAATGTTGGTTTCATTTTCAAATCATTCATGCACAACATACATACAGTTCTAGTCATGGGAATAGATTTGCAAATACAGTATGCAGAATACATGGACTAATGTTAGAATTTTGTTTAAAGACTTCCTTGGTAGCATGTAGAAAATGAAATTGATTATAGTTAGTCTTTATCTACTGTCAGCTTATAAGAGATATCATAAATGGAAAGGAAGTTTTTATTATAATAATAATAATAATCATTATTGTTGTTGAATTGTAAATAATATTGGCTTTTTCTCACTTCATGTGGTCTTACCTGTGTTGTGTACCTTCTTCAAAGCTGCAGTCAAATTCTCCAAGTTAAGTGTAAAAATGTTTTGGTTGTGCATTTATGGGATGACTTATGCAAGCAGCAGTCAGTATGAATAAGAATCACACAACTCTCATCCTTCATATTGGTAGTTGATAAAATTTATAACACAAGGAAAGACGCTTGTGATGACACTGTGAATGAATAAGGTCTTTTAAGCCTTCGATTGACCATGGTTTGAGAATACAGTATCTTCTGACTGTTAGCATACAAGGAATTCAATGTTTAATTCACTGAAGTTACAGGGAACATGAATGTGAATGCTATTATTATTTGTCAGTGTTGGTCAGAAGTGTAGAGGATTGTCAAGTCTGAATTTGTTATTCATCAAGGTAACACAAATTATGAAGGAGCTTTATGTAAAGTTTCAGGAAGCTGCAATGGTACAATGTTGGTGTAGTATTTATTATTTTCTGCTGAGAATGTTACATTTGTGGGTGTTCAGAAAACATTGTTAACTAAGTTAAAGTGTGCTTATGTTTATCATGCTGGTTAAGTAATTAGTTCATCTTTAACTGTACAATGAAATATTACCTAGTCTACAGTAAAATATTCTACACACACACACACACACATTATTACTGAAAAAAATCATACCAGTGATAATCCTGGCAGGAGCTGGTCTGGGGAATTCTGTTCCTAGTTGTGTTGCTACTCTAGCAATCATTTGCGGTTTCATTGTGTTTTCTGAACATGCACTTTTATGTTGAATGATTGACCTGTTGAAAAGCCAGATGATCTGTTACCCATATGTAAATCACTCACAACCAAAGACTTCTGTAAAAATCTTAGCAATAGACATTTTTTGTTATTTCTTAAGCTCATTCATATACGATGCTTTTTATCTTTGCTCAAATGTACAGGGATATTTTTTGTGCTCCAGATTGCACATTACTGGCATCTACGTAATATGTTATGGTTTTTAATAATAGATTGTATTTGTTTTTTCTTGTGTTGTTTTGTATCTAGTATATATAATTTTTGTATTATTGCAAGGCCAGATGAATGGGATTTTTTTTTTTTTACCTTTTTTATTGTATGATAATTTTGATATATTTATGTATACATTTTTTACATGTGTAAGATATGATATTAGCATATGGAGCATCAGTAATTACATCATGCTGCATTTGGTGTGATGGATGAAAAAACACTAAGGTCATGATGGGAATCCATTTTTTTTTTCTCTCTAGGTGTTTAGTCAAGTTTTGAAAAACCAGAAAGCAGTCAAGTTGTGTGTAAAGTAATTTGGCAACCCACAGATAGGATTTCACTCAAATTCAAGTAATGTACCCATATTATCCTGTAATTGGATGAATTCACTACATTTCTTCGGACTTGAACACCTTTGATTTGCTGAACCATAGGATTATAGATATCCTTCTACTATTTACAAATTTGTCATTTTGTGTACCAACAAGACCTCTGCAGCATATAACTAAACAGATAGTTATATCATGACAGAGTTCTTTGAATTATTTCTGTAAGTTTCATTATAAATGCTGGTGATACATGAAGACAAATTTTAGTAATTTTTTCCAATATGACTAACTCTGTGCATGTGGCAAGAGAAAAATTGGCTGTTAGGTGAGAGATATGAGTGGTTTGAGTGGTGATGGTAGCTATTGGAAGGGAACAGAAAAGTTCATGCATATTGGAAAAGGAGTTTGAGGCAGTTGTGGGTGAGAAGATGGTGCGAGTGTATCAACATGTTACTTTAAAGTTATTTGTGCACTTGTTGCAGAAATGTTGAGCCCAGTCATTTATTTTTTTTTCTTTTATATATACACCAAGATCTTTCCTGTATTAGTCTTTTAGGGACAATTAGCTTTATAAATTCACAAAGGAAACTTTATTTCAATACCTTGTTAAAGGATATCAGGGATGTTTCATGATCCAGAATTTCACTCTCATTTAACCCCATCAGTGGTGAGCCTGTAAGTATCCTTGCAAGCATTTACTATTGAGTTATGCTCCCACAAATTTACAATATATCGTTTAGCCCCCACAGTTTGTGCGCTTCAGTGTGATGCAAGACAGGAAATTCATGACATCAGTGAGGGTTTTTGAACTGTGGTGAGTACTATGGTTATATGTTTAATATTTAGGATAAACCCCACCAAATTGCAGGGGGGGGGGGGGGGGTTTCCCCACCAGCCACCCACTCTGGGCAGCATTCCTTATTACCACTGAAGGGGTTAATTCATCATGATTGTATCTTCACTTTCATAACATAAATGACATCTGAATGAGAATAACTGATATTTCATGTGTTTTGGTTAAGCATTAGGTTATCATAAATGTTTCATTATCTTTCTCTTAGTGTCAGGCAATGCATGGTTCCAGTCACTGTATCATAATTTGCCATTCAGTGAATGCTTTAAAGTTCACACAATCTTGTATTGCCTGGAAATACACTACAGTACATTGAACTTAGTTTTCAAAATCCTAATTACAAGAATATTCGTATTTACACAAGTATGACATATAAAGATATGTTTAACTTTAAAGATTCAAGACCCCTTAAAAAAAAAAAAAAAGTAGAAAAATCCACTAAGGTGGCAACAGTTTCACATGTAAGTCCTTTTGGGTTTTGTGACAAGATGGTTCTTACATTTGTTTACTGTGGTCTATGTCTGTCTCACCTTGTCATGTTTGGGAATGTGGAGATTTCTGTGTGTTTTATGTACTTTTGTAGTGTTTAAGGAAATTTGATAAAATTTTTAGTTTTCTACTTATATTTATAAAAACTTTGAAGCAGGGAGTATTGTATAACCATGACCAAAGTCTAAAATGCACTAGAATATATATGTACATGTTCTGGGGGCATTGCACTTAAAAGCATGTAGTGTAGTGTAGTAAAAAAAAAAAAAAAAAAAAAAAAATAATAATAATAATAATAATAATAATAAATAATGATATATAAATTAACCGCTCCACCTTGTTTAGAGAAACATGATGCATCAAAGAAGACCTACATATTCTGCTATATGTCCTTCATATCTTTATAAATTTCAGTAAACTTTGATTGTGATATTTACATCAAGGTTCTTAATCTCTGTAACCAACATTTAGTCCACTATATACTATTTATTGTTTAATATTTGAGAATCATCACAAAGCAAATTACAAGGAATTTATTCGGGGGCCTGGCTGCTTATGGTACATAATCAAAATGTGATGTAACTGAATGGGACCATTTTTTACTTTGTAAACTTGTCCTAAGTTTGTAATATTTTTTTTTAAGCTTATGTAAAATACCGTCTTACACGTTTAAGAAGTACTAATAAAATATCTAAGTCCTGAAACCTATTAAGTGGTTTATATTTGTTCATCATTGTAGAACTCCCTGCAGTTAAGTGGTTAAATTTAAGTATAAACTTTACCCAACCTGACAGTCCTGAAGATATGGAGGTAAAGTTTGGTGGTTGCAAGTCTCTGGTTCAATATGTGGTTATGTATCTACATGATGGAATTTCTTTATCCATTTTTTTTTAATAATTGTCATCCCTCATGTTTTTCTTAGTAAATTTCTGCTGCATACTAAGAATTTTTTTTTATTCTAAACAGATATAAAATCAAATAGAACCACATATATATTATATGCTCAATGTTTACAATATACAGATAGTAATGTTTTATATTATATGCTCAATGTTTACAATATACAGATAGTAATGTTTAAGTTTAAAATGAGAACTTTGTGCAAACTGCTTATTTCTTGTTCTTTTAAGACCACAAAGGTTTGAGGCACAGTGAGAAGAAACTGAGATTCCTAAATGTTTTCAAGCTCCTTTAGGTTTTGTCTCAAAAGATGCACAGCAAGTTAAATCAGTATTTTCCTCCAGGATTATATATGCAACATGACAAGAATATTAACAAGAAGTACCAATGCTTAGTGTATGTATGTTGTGTTTACTGGTGTTTCAAGGTTATTGTCTGATTTAAAAAAAATTTCCCCAAGATAGTCATGAGTGAGTGGCTCATGTGTATATATAATATAGACCTGTACAGTGAAGTAATAAAGTGTCAAAAATCTTTGAATCTTTAAATTAAATATAGCTTAAGGGAACTGTTTTGTACTTTATGCATAAATCTAAACTTACAGCTGTGCATTACATTGATAAATTTGCTTCAAAAGTTCTCAACTCCCTCCTTTCCACATGAATTTGTTCATTCTCCAAATTCTTCATCTTTCTGAGGTGCAAATCTACAAGATTTGGGTGGGTATATATATATATTCTTTGTTTGGTGCATCATAGAAAGTGTGAAATATTTCCCATGCACCAATCAAAGAAAATGTGAAATATTTCTCATTTTCTTCGATTGTTGCATCATAGAAAATGGGAAATATTTCCAATTGTCTATGATGCAACAATCAAAAATGGGGTATATTTCACATTTTCTATGATTGGTGCATGGGAAATATTTCACATTTTCTATGATGAACCAATAAAAAAATGGGGAAATATTTCCCATTTTCTATAATGCACCAACCATAGAAAATGGGAAATATTTCACATCTATGATTGGTGCACAGGAAATATTTCCCATTTTCTATGATGCACCAACAAAAAATGGGAAATATTTCCCATTTTCTATGATGCACCAATAAAAAATGGAAATTATTTCCCATTTTCTATGATGCACTAACCAACGAAAATGGGAAATATTTCCCATTTTCTATGATGCACCAACCAAAGAAATGGGAAATATTTCCCATTTTCTATGATGCAACAATAAAGAAAATGGGAAATATTTCCCATTTTCTATGATGCACCAACCAAAGAAAATGGGAAATATTTCACATTTTCTATGACACAACAAGCAAAGAAAATGGGAAATATTTCACATTTCTATGATTGGTGCATGGGACATATTTCCCATTTTCAATGATGCACCAACCAAAGAAAATGTGAAATATTTCCCATTTTCTTTATTGTTGCATCATAGAAAATGGGAAATATTTCCCATTTTCTTTGGTTGGTGCTTCATTGAAATTATTATAATATATATATATATATATACAGTACATTATCCTTATTTTTTACACCATGAAGCTAAGGCAAAATTGATTGCAAGTCTTAGATTTATTCTATGCTCAGCTTCATCAAACATTTTCAGTTTTCCAAGAAGCTTCCTGCTAGAACCACAACTAGAAGGTATTGTTGGAGCACAAAAAGTGTAACAGAGAAGACACAAGGTAACTTATGCTGAGAAAAAGGGTACCCCCAAAGGGAATGCTGGATTAAGGTCTTGGCTACATATTTTTTGCATGATCAGATCCATCACTAGAAGCCAGTACTGATAGCAGTAAAAGGGTCACATAACCACAAATAAAAAGTAAGTACATATAGTGGCACAGAAGGGACTCACAGATACAAGCTCTGAAATTAAAAAACCTAAATAAATAGTACATGACTATATTGTGTATGAAAGTAACATATCTTTAAAAAATGCAAAGTAATCCCTTGAAAACAGACTATAACCCGAGGATTGAAATATACCATAGAAATTGCAAGGATTTAATGCCCAGGTTAACTAACACCAAATTTCATGAAACCTCAACATGTATCCTCCTTGAATGGCTCTGCTGTTACTTTTCGAAACAACATTAAACTTTATTGCTGTACCAGAAAATTGTTGTGATCTGGCTAGTTCCAATATCTTCAGATAATAACATACATGTACCATTTTTATAACTATTTCTACAGTTTTCTTTTTATACCATACCCATGTGCTCATCTCTATGGGTTATTAGTCTTGGTGCGAAGTCTATATTACCATCTTTATCAAAATTAGTATCAGTACCATCACTCATACTTTCAGTATTAGAATACCTTATGTCCCCAACTGCCATGTCTTGGCTAGTTTCCACAGCAGGACCTACAGTTATTCCACCTTTAGTATCTACTAACTCGGATTCAATTTGTAAAAGGAGCTTATCTACTATCATGGTGTCCATACATTCTGGAAAGAGCGAAAAGCAATCCAGACCTCGCTGGCCAGCAATCTCTGCACGAAGCTCCTCCAGTAGCCTTGGGATGCTGGACACTCCGGACAACCAACTGACACCCATCCTGAGAAAATATATTTCCTAAATAAGTATTGAAAAAAATGACAAAATAATTTGTTATGATCTTAGTTGTAAAAGATATGTAACAGACAGACCAAAAATTCCTTCTCTTAATTTAAAAGACTAAAGAATGCCTTAAATTATAATTACTTTGATGGTTTCTGCATCTATTTTAAGTTTGACAAAGGTCTTGATTTAATTCAAATCCAAGATATTCTATTCTGTCAACCTGGTATTTGCTTGCTGCAGGAGTAAATAATATGAATATTCAAACGGACATCAAATCCTTCCCCGACATAATTTTCTTTTTTAAACCCTTAAATGCTGACGAACATCATATGATGTTTGAGAAGAAAAGCGTAAAGGGCAGTGAACGTCATATTTAATGATGTTTGTTTATCATGCCATTGTGGCTTGTTACTAAGTTGACACCGGCAGCTTGAATCCAGAGCTGGAAAAACATGTACCCCCAGGTTCTACTAGATATAGCAGAACCAGAGTTGCCAACTTAGCGACTTTGTAGCTAGATCTAGAGCTTTTTGTTTTTTTCTAGCGACATTTTAGAGCGACTAGGGATATCCACAGAAATCTAGCGACTTTCTGGATACTTTTGGACTCCATGAAAACTCAGTTTTCCTAATTTCGAGCCATAATATATAGCAACGGGGTTACAGGGACAATAAATAATAAGAAAAGTTTAATACATTTGAACGGGACGTGGTACAGAAGGAGGGACACGTCTATTTCCTGATCACTTGATGTCAGCCCGTCCATGCATCTAACACCCTAAAATTGTGGTCAGAAGTGGCAAATGACAGAGATGCGACAGGTGAAAACCCTTACCATGATCTGGCTGAAATTGCACTCGCTGCCTTATCTCTTCCGCATTCAAACGCAGATGTAGAGCGCACATTTAGTAATATGAACTTTGTGAAATCAAAATTGCGCAACAAAATGAAACTATCGACATTAAAGGCAATTCTTACAATAAAGTATGGGTTAAAAAGACAGAACACTTGTTGTGCAAGTTATGAACTTTCTAGTGATATTTTAAGAAAGATAGGGACTGTGGAGGCATACAGTTACAAGATATCTGCACGAGAACCTGAACCACGCACTTCACATGCTTCCAGCTCTACAGTTGTTCACACTGCCGACGACTACGAAGAGGACTGGGATGCAATTACTATTGAATAATAGGTAAGTGTGCACATTAAACTTTAAAAAAAATATTTTTATTTTTACATAATGCATTTTATTTATACTCCGTCCATTATAGTCATCATTATGAAAATATTATTTGCATCAAATTACTGAAGGGGAGGAATAATAGCTAGCGACTTTCCATGGAAGATTTAGCGACATTTAGCTACTTTTAGGTACCAGCCTAGCGACATTTGAAAATCCGAGTTGGCAACCCTGAACAGAACCTCTATAAATCGGACTACAGTATATAGTACTCTTGATTTAACAGAATCCGATATAATGAACTCTCGATTTAGCGGAAGGCATTTTTTCTGTTATTTTTTGCTCTATTTTGTAAACTACCTCGCTAAATGAAGACACCTCAGACACATGATACAGTATAACTTACTTCAGCCTACAGCGAATGTACTAAATGTATAAAAACAGTAAATAATGATATAAAAGATACTGTAGTGGACGTCTCCCCTACAACTGCCTAGCCACGCCACCACCTGTTACCGTCTTCCCTAGCAACCAAGCGTATCCGCATTCCAATGCCCGCCGTATCTTAGCAACGGAACTAGTCACCGGCTACTTCTCGGGTTTTTCCACCATGACTCATAGCCACTGCTGGGTGTATATAAGCTCTGTCTCTCCCTTGAGATTCAGTCTGACCAATCTTCTTGAACAAGCAGCACCTCCTCCTCTGCCGCTGCCTGGCGACCCTCGCCTCTCCTCCGCCTGCCTGGCGGTCCTCGCTCCCTCCAGCGAGCATGTCCTTCTCTGAGCTTCCTCACCAACCAACTCTCATTCTGCCCATTTTCCTGAACAAGCAACATCTCCTCCAGCAAGCTCCACGCTGTTAACATTTCATTCAACCAGGAGGCCAGCAACAGGCAACATCTTCTCTAACGAAGCTCCTGCACATCTACCTCCTTCAACAAGCTACTCACCGCACGTCTCTACCAAGCAGCCCCTCACCACACAGCACCTCCAGCACCAGACTGTCTATCATATAGCTTATATATTATACAAGGAAACCACATTAGAGTTTCCTTCCATCCTGAGTGCTAGACAACTTTAATATCTCGATACTACCACAATACCATAAAAGATGCAACCCCCACTTTAACAGGGAGTAATTACGAAAAAAAAGTGTGTGAATTTTCCTCCTGCAGCCATAGTTTTCTTAAAATAATATATACAGTACCAGGAAATAATAAATACAAATACAAAAAAAAAAAAATACTGTATAGTATTGTCAAATGAAAGTTTAACAGTTTCGCCATAGTAATGAAGACCAGCTGCAACGCTGATGCCCTAGCAACACCCGCCCCCTCCCCCCCCCTGCACCAGTGGTCTCCAACTTTTTGTAGGCTCTGGGCCACATTTATCATTGGAAATATAGTGGAGGGTGCCAAAACTTTGGATCTACAGTCAAGGAAAAAAAAATTATATACAGTACCCTTTACAGTTATTTCCAGTTTTACATGCCAAAGTTCTAACTGTTACCAGTTACCCTCACCCATCCTCCAAGTCCCTTGTCCTCGCCATCCATACCCACTCCCCCTCTTCCATGCCCTCCATACTCACACCCCTCCTCTGTGCCCTCTATACCAGGGGTGTCAAACTCATTTGCCAAGGCGGGCCAGATTTAATATGAGTACACAGTATGCGGGCCAAGTAACATAATTATGAGCACTTCACAATCACCTCTTAGGTGAGTAGTACGACAAAATAAGAAAGGTGGATTTAGTCTGAGCTCGTGCGAAACCCTTAAAAACAAACAAATCAAGTGTTTACTTACCTTGATCAATCTTATTGTTTGCTACTAACGACTGAGCTGTAGCAACCTTCAGTATTGAATTAAGGTGCGCATCAGTAAGTTGAGACCGAAGCCGAGACTTGTTCAAGTTCATCACAGAAAAGAGTTGTTCATAGACATATGTACTTCTGAACATTGCAATGATCTTTGGGGCAAAACATTTAATCCTGGGATAATTTGGTCCAAAATATTGATAAAATCTGCCAACATCAACACTCGAAAACTTGTTCCTCAACACAGAATCACACTGGAGCTCAATTACTTCTAACTGAAGACGTTCTGGTACCTCATTAACATCAACAGAGAATGGGTCCCAAAAAACGAAAAAACCCTTCCCAAGTCTTTTAAAGTCAGCAAATCTTTCTTGGAACTCATTCATTAATTTGGAAATCTTGATGCAGTACTTTTTTGTGTTGATATCAGCATGAAACTCAGGTGTGCCTTGCAGGCACTTCAAGGTCGGAAGTGAGAAAGATTACTCTCTGATAGTTGCCGTTCAAAAAGCTGAAGTTTCATCTCAAAGGCACGAATGCAGTCATAAAACTGTCACCAATTTATTGCGTCCTTGCATCTTTGTATTCAAGTAATTTAAGTGTTCTGTAATATCCACCATGAAAGTTAGATCTCGAACCCATTCATTATCTTTCAGTTCATGCAAATCCCTTCCTTTCTGTTCCATAAACATCTGTATTTCACAAAATCGCTTCAGTACGACTCCCCAACTTAACCAGCGAACGTCAGTGTGATATGGCAGTCCGTGTGTGGTCTCATTTTCCTCCAATAAGCAGTTGAACTGTCTGTGGTTCAAACCTCATGTGCATATAACATTATCCATCTTTAATGTTTTACTATATAACACTTCTTTATGTATAAAACAATGCACATTATAAATTTGATGGTTCGAGTTCACAGCTATTAGTTTTTCCTTTAATTTTGTTGCCACGCCAGCTTTTCTACTCACCATTTGCGGTGCTCCATCTGTAGCCAGACTCACAGTTTGTACCCAGTCAACACCTAATTTATCTAGTGCCCCTACCAAACCCACAAAGATGTCATCACCTGTTGTTCCTTTCATTGGTACCAGTTTCACAAATTCTTCTGTTACCTGCATATTTTCATCCACACCACGTATAAAAAATGCAAGTTGTGCTATATCACTTACATCGGTACTTTCATCAATTGCAACTGAAAATGCAGTAAAGGACTTAACTTTGTCTTTGAGTTGACTGTTAATATTCTCTGATAATTCACCAATTCTTTCTGCAACTGTATTTCTTGAGAGGTTTATGTTTGCAAATGTTTGACGTTTCTCCGGCCAAATATCTTCTGAAGCCATCAACATACATTTCTTTATAAAGTTCCCCTCAGAAAACAGCTTTGATGACACAGCTATTTCATGGGCAATTCTGTAACTTGCCTTAATTGCAGCATCACTGACTTGATGAACACTCTTAAATACTGACCCCTGCTTTTTCGATAACTGCTCCAACCCCTTAACTTTGTCTTCACGTAACTTTCCACTATATTTATCGTACTTTATAGCATGGTTAGTTTCATAATGCCTTCGAACGTTGTATTCTTTGGCCACAGCAACTTGTTGATTACAAATCAAACGTGTTGGTTTTCCATTCATTTCAACAAAAAAGTATAAGATTTTCCACTTATCCTGTACCACCCGAAGCTCTTCATTAACTGTTCTTTTCTTTAAAAACATAATTATGGGCTTGTAGTGGACGTACCCCTACAGGCTCAAAAGTAAAAACAATGATCACTGCTGCTTTGGATATTTGCAACGTTCCAACTGCCTCGAGTGATTAAGCAGGACTAGTACTTGAATGAATGGCCAAGCGTGAGCCTGCCGCGTCAGAGTTTTCATGTCTAATACCTGTACTGTACGGAGTGTATACGTAAACAGTAGTCAGACGGTAGTCTCAACTCGTATAGTGGCACACTTACAACCACAATTAACTGTTAAAACTATTATTGTTCTTTCATTGGTGATGTTGATTGAGTATTTTGTTCTAGGAAACAGCAGACTATTTTAGTCAGCTGAGGGATACACTCACTATTTAGTTTTAACTCAAGGTAAGGCTGGAGCAGCAAATGGGCCGCAGGCCGCATGTTTGACACCCCTGCTCTATACCCACATCCCTTTTTCCCTCCCCCACTTCTTCCACCACTACCCCTCTCCTTCTACCACTCCACCTTCCAACTCCTCCCTGTCTCCTTCAGACTCTTGCCCCTCTCCATCCAACTCCTCCCCCTGTCCTTGCACCCCTCTTGTATTCTCTCCTTCCCATTTTCTTAGATGAAAATTTTAGACCCTGCATGAAAAAAATTCTTTATCCAATCTTAACTGTAATAATCATAAAGGCCAGCCATGTACAACTCACGTCCAAAAAGGCAGGAGTCTGTAAGGAACTGTGTCCTGGAAGTAAGGCGAGGTAGCGTGATGACCCTCACACAACAGACGCTGCAGGCACTCGGGCTCCAGGTCAGCAATCTCAGGAGAGGTGCGTGTCTTAGGTATACTCAGCCCTAAAGCAGACACCATGTTTATCACACCAGCTCTGTAAAACAAATTAGGTCAATTCAACATCAGGTGTATTTTGAAATGACAAACTTCTAAGTTTTAACTGCAAAGTACCATTAAGATGACTACCATAATACTATAGAGCAACTCGATGAGACAACCATATACTGTACAGTACACCTACCAGTATGTATATAGTAATTTGACCCCTGATTCTTTGGTAAAACCAGCCTACAGTAGTTTCTGAAAAATACTAGGTATACTCTTAGAAATAATTTGTAGCAAGGCACCAGATTCACACCAACACATCTTAGCCAAGACCACCATCGCAACAGTGTTACCAATTCTGAAACTGAATTCCCATTCCTATCAGGAATAAGATAAAATAATATACACCGGGAAATTTTTATCGTGAGGAATAAATAAAAATAATACCAATAAATATAAGAGACAGCCATTTAGCTGCTAGATGACAAAATTTGTCAATCAGCATCTCGTCCTCTAAATTTTCCGGGTAACGGAAAAATGTTCTCGGAAGTTCAAGAAATTGCCCATTACACCATTTCCTGAACCCGGAAAAATAACCCTCATCCCGGAATTTTCCGGGTAATGGAAAAAAATTCTCGGGTATTGGGATTTTTTTTTCCAGAATTTTCCGGAAAATGTGCCTCAGAAAATCATTCCCAAAACCGGGAATTTTCCAGAAAATTACGGCTTTGGATATACAGTATGACTGTATATGAGAATTTGCACTCACTCAGGGATCCCAGAAATATAACCTTCGTGTACTCGGAGACCTTATTACATACAAGCCATCCTTACAGAGGTATTTTTATGATCATGATCATGAGAGAAACTGTCAGAAAGAGAAATGTGGTAGTCATGCTACAGAAGGTCCATTATGAAGTAATTTTGTTGTAATGACACTCGGCAAAATTGTCAATCTCAATTTAATATTTGCATACCGGTATACAGGATAAATAAAAAAGATATCAGCATAGATTATGAACAATCAATTACTGTATTATGGATCATCAAGCCACACAGCAGGGCAGGTAACCAGATATAACTTCATCCACATTTAAACAGATGGCTGGTGCAGTTCCCATTTGTTTGTACTGTACTATAATCTATAACTACCAAGAATTAAAAAAAACTTTGACCTGCAGAAGACATTTAGTAGTAATGTACTCTTCATAAAACAAATAATCGTGGTTTAGCTTGAGAGTACAGTATATGATATACTATCTACTGGAAATAAACATTTACTAAGAATAGAGCCACATAATGTTAATAACAATGCAAATGAGTGTTAACTAATTATTTACCAGCAAAGTTTTTTTAATTGGGTAGTGAGTACAGCTGATAGCATGTACAGTATAACTAATCACACATTCATCTCAAGTTTGACTTCACTAATTGGGGGATTGTTAAATATAACCCAAAGCAATGTCCTTCTCACCTGGCCATTTCATGAAGACTAAAGTAGACTTGACTGATGACATCTGCTACTTTTGTTAACATTCCATTATCTTGGTCAAGATTGTCATTTTCAAGGCCAAGATTCAGATCAAACCTTCCAAAGTCAAGTTGGAAGGAAGGAAAATCTAGTGGCAGTGCATTAAAACCACTCAAATCCTCTCGTCCCAGCAGTGAATTTATGGAAGACTGAAAAGAAAATATTTGGAACAAAAATGTAAATACAGTACGGTGGTCAGGAGGCAAGGAAGGTAATATGCAGACTAAAGATAGTCTTATTTCTTGACTCTTGGTTGAACCAGGGGAAAAAACCACAGGCACAAACATACAGTAATTTAGTAAAAGAGAAGTCCACAATGAAGCTACATTCCAAATATATCAAGAACTGATTTTGGAATTTCCACTTTATAAAATAAGAACAACTGACCCGTATAGAGTATACAAACAAGTCTATGAGTTCCAACCCAAGCTTAAACCTTTACCGCCGATACCGTGCATTAATATACTGTAGTTAATACATCTCTCCCATTATGAATGTCACCCTTAAATGGGCTGAGGATTAGCAGGCCTTAGTACTACAACAGCATATGCATACTGTATAGACCTTTTCTTGTCCATTGTCAACTCCCTGACATTGTGTCATCCCATATAGATGATTTCCATCTGGACAATCATGTTTTATTTATTTATTTTTTCCATTCCACTTACACGATTAAATTATCTATCTGGGAAAGGAGGCACGAAATCCCCGATATTTCCACACACACCTTCAGTCCAGGTGAACTCCAATCTAACATCACTAATTTAGTTATAAGTTCTCGATAATTTGCAAAGCTGTTAACTCTACTTCACCATCAGTCCTTGGCAGCTTATCATGCTGTATGGTCTCTTGCAGTCCCTCTTCCTAGGTTCCTAACACCAATGTAATTTCTTGCAATCTCTCCCCATATCGTTCTTGGCCTACCCATGGCTCTCCTCCTCTCCACATTAGGCACATGTACAGTCCCCCCCAAAATGTATCCTTAGCCATGGGGTCGATGTGGTTCAAGGCTTGAGTAATATTACCTGACCTGTTTCTGAACAGTTGGTAGTTCTACATCCGCGACCTTTGAGCATATATGAGTATACAGTATACGTTTTCGAATGATACATACATTAATATAGCTTAATGGATTTCTTGTTTTGTTGAAGTACAATATCTAGCACAGTATACATACAAGGGCAACTCCCTTCCTGCCCACACTGTGTGAAACATTATGATATCACAGATGATAGATATTGGGACATACATTTACTTTGGTATGGTTTAACGTAAGTAATGCAATGTGTATTTATTTTGGCATAATTAATATGATATTTGGTTATCAAACAGTACTGCCCTGACTGTACAACCAAAGTAAATGAGGCTATTGCTGATCATAAGGAAAGATAAACTTATAGACAAAAAAAGATGAAGCTAGATCGTTGTTGGTTGCCAAAACTAGAGCAAGTTGGGAAGATATCCTCACTAAGACTGAGGAAGTAGCTGATAAAATGGAATTATAGTTAAGAAGAGCTATGCACAGGTTGCAGCAGGGTCACAGAAGGTGATGGAGAATAATGAAGGATCCAAACAGATCCTACACCAACTAGGGACTCTGCAGAAGTATTGAAAAGATGACAACTAGTAGACTTACTGACATGGGAAAGGAGGAACACCGAGAATGATTCGTACACAGGAACAATATACAGAAATCATGTTTGGAGTACCTGAGAGTTGTCGGAGGAGGCTGAAAGTAGGAAAACACATGATAAGATGGAGTTTCAGACTATTTGTGCAGAGGCTCTGAAGTGAGGAGACTAGGACAAAAGTAGGAGAATAAGCCCCACCACCTCAGGATCACACTAGAGAATGAGGATAAAAATGGGAAGTTATTCAGCAGGCAGAAAAATAAGCAAAGAACGAAGTATTTCAATCATATTGATAAGCACAGAAAGCACGGTAATGCAGAGGGAACAGCACAAAGAACTCCTGATGTACTTGAAACATAAGAGGGAGGAATTAATAAAAAATGGGGACAGATGTGCATGGGTTATAAACAAAGAGAAAGTAGTGGAGGGAAGTGTTCCAGAACAGAACCAAGGGACAGTGAGACACCCCGAAACCACCCTACCTCCCACCCAGGAGGAGAGGAGCACCATGTAAACAAAGTCATCCCTGGCCACACCCCACAAATTACGATGAGTTTTGTAAACGAGGCAACTGTTGAGAATGGAGGGAGGCCGGAGTCACTACTGCACAGCTAGTAATTTCAACACTTAATTACTCACATTATTCTCAACCGTCCACAAAAACATAAGTGAAACTAATAAGTTACCCCAAGAGAAATACTTGTTTCCCCTAGCAAGAGGTACCATCTGTTTTCTCCTTAAAGTCCTGAAATACTCTCAACACTATAAATTTAATGTTATACTATATCCTGTATGAGTAGCCAGAAGTTAGATATACCTACCGTGAGCAGAAGCATTCAAAGTATATTGAGTATATATTAAAAGCTTCATCCATTTGGAAGTGTAGAGTAAATAATGTTAAGACGATGAGTTTTGAGTGTCATGCGACCACCTGGAATCAATTTATGTTTCGCATGAAGTTACAGAGTAGCAATTCAAAACTGAAGTTTATTTCCTGGAGTTGCAGACCTCAGAGAATCCAATGAGTGTATTGAAATTATTATAAGTTTTGTATAATATATTCTCATTTATCTTGAGGGACTAAACTGTCAATTGTAGAAAAACTAAAGTTAAGAGAAAACCCAGAAATTCAAGGCGTGGGTTAGGTCAAACAATGAGCAGGACAGGAGGATGTATGCAAGAGCCAGGAACCAAGCACAGTCAGAGTGTAGAAGGGCTGAAAAGGAGTTCCAGAGGCTGGTTGCAAGGATGATCAAGTCAAACCCAAAGGCGTTTTACCACTATGCAAAGTCGAAATTAAAAACCTGAGGCTTGAGGATGGTAGTTAAGCAGATTCTGACCAGGACAAAGCTGAGGCATTGAACAGCTTCTTTTACTCGGTGTTCACAAGAGAGTATGCGATTAACATTCCTGAGTTTGAGGACAGATGGTTCAACACAGCACTGACCCACACGGTGTTCAAAGAAGAGGTTAAATGAAATAAACTGTCAAAGCTAAAGGTTCATAAGAGTCCCAGCCTTGACATGGTGCAATGGTGCACCCCAGAGTGCTAAGAGAGATGTGCAAAGAGCTTGCCGAGCCCCTGAAGATCCTGTTCTGTAAATGCTTGGATGAACAAAAGGTCCCCAGTGATCGGAAAATTGCTTAAATGTCCTATCTTCAAGAAGGGCGATCGTCACTCCACGAACAACGATAGACCGGTTGAGCCTGACCAGCATAGTATGTAAGGTACTTGAGAGCATTATCAGAGATGCCACAATGGAACATTTACTACGAAACAACCTTGTAAAGGATTGCCAACACGGTTTTATGCAGCGTGCCCCTGCCTAACACAATTACTCAAGGTATTGGATATTTGGACCCATATTCTGGAACGGGGTGGTAAAAATGACAAAAAATACCTAGATTTTGCCAAGGCTTTCGACAGTGTACCCCCATGAAAGGCTGAAAATCAAACTGGAAGGGTACTGGTGCCTGCACTTCGGCACCTCAGCTACCCTGAGAGATTGGAGCGCCTGAACTTGCCTAGCTTATACTACAGAAAGGCAAGGCGGGACCTACTTGAGGTGTATAAGCATCTCAGGGGGCACTACTCAGTCGAGTGACCAACACTGGAGCGGGTTCAGGTACATTCAGGAGCCGGTGCATGCCCAGTATTTGCCAACAGTGCGTGACAGAGACGTGACCGATTGCCCGGGCGGCTAGCGAGCCGATCTTTTGGTGAAGAAGATAAATGAAAAGGAAAAGTAATCAGAGACGTGACCGATCGCCCAAGCGGCTAACGAGCCGATCAGGGGCGAAGAGGATAAAAGATAAAAGTAAAACGCAAGTAGTGTAGGGCGAGTGTCACTCCATGAATAAGAATTGTAGACTAGAGAGCCTGACCAGTATAGTGTGTAAATTACTAGAAAGCATTATAGGTCACAATTAATGCAGTTTCCTCATCCTGTTGGGACACGTGATATGCCTCCTTACTGTTGGTGCGACCCAGATGCATCTTCTTGCACTTCGAGACATTGAATCTTAGCAGCCATTTCTTCAACCATTCTTGAAGCTCACAGAGATCTTTCTGTAGCTCTTCACAGTCTGTTTGGTTCTTAATTTCCCTAAATAACTTGGCATTGGAGGAGTGTAGAGCTTCTGGCATGTCATTCATGAAACAAACAAACAACAACGGACCCAATACACTGCCCTGTGGTACCCCTCTTGTCACGGTAAATATGACAATTTCATGCCACTAATCGCCGAACACTGGTTGCGATCGTGAAAAGTCTCCGAACCATGCTAGGACATTTACCCGAATCCCGTGTAATGACCACGGTCATACACGTCAGTTAACGCCAAAATCAGACGATTCATATTACGCTCAATAGCCCACAAAACATGTAACTCTGCTTTCGTTTGAGTCCTCCATCTGAAGAGTCCGTTTTCTCATCGTTTCAAGATGCCTCAGCCCTCCGTATCCCATTTTCTCTGACTTCCTGAAACCAACCTCTCTATAAAGTAAATCTGAAGGTGAGAGAGAACACCATTGTTTTGAGTCAACTTAGAAATGTCTGATTATAGTTAAAGCATACAAGATCCTTGGTGAGTGATGTTGAAAGCTTTAACTGTCTTTATTGTTCGTAACACTTGTTAAGCAAGTGAATGTCGAGTCTGCCAGTGCGAATAGCGTCCAAGGATATTGTCCCTGGTTAGAGCCAAGAAGTTCTGAGTACTATTGAAATTTAGTTTAGTTAATGTCAGTTGTCTATTCAAGAAAGCCATTAGTCTCCTGAAAGAACATGTCAAACGTCTTACCTCCAAGATCTCAACCTATACCCATAGAGGGTCCTTGTCTCGAAATTCGCTGATGTTGGGAGAACTAATGTTATCAACGTGTGTATTTCCACTTTTTCCTGGCAAGCTCAATCTCTGATTAAATTATATGAATAGACATAGGAAATTACCCTGATCAGGAACACTGAAGTTCATAATTAAGCATACAGCGATCCAAAATGGTAGGGAAGGTCTGTTTAAGTGAGATCAACCTTTTTGGTATGAATGTGGGGGCCCCGAGTTGCCCAGCGGGCGCATGTACATACCCTACGCGAGGGAGAATCACGCATTCGTGACTCTCCCTCATCGTATCTCCAGGTATGTTAACCAGTGTTCCACGCCGCCATATTAATTCAGGTTAACTTAGTCAATTTTGTGAATATCAGTGTTCATGTTGTAACAGTGAAATTGTCATTTACCCAGTGAAAGGATTAATATAACGTACGTCGCCTAGACCGTTGCCAGACGTATGTTTGTATAGTTGAAGTTAAATATTCACGCATTCGTGACTCTCCCTCATCGTATCTCCAGTGGTGTGTTGAGCTGAATACTCATCGGCTACCGTGGGTCGGTAACCGGGTTGGACGATGCCGTTATTTCGACAGGATTAAACTGGGAAGTCCATTTCCTGCAAATCAGGCGCCAGCTCCCTTGGCGTGTGTCGGTTGTAGACCGACCCTTAACAGCGATCTTCATTTGTTGTAGGGATGCCAGCGTTACCCTGGGGCACTCCCTACAGTTATATGGGCCTAAGTATTATTGTTGTTGTATATGGTTGGTGATGAATAACAGGTGGAGTAGTGATCCCATAACAATTGATGGTATCAGTAAATATGTTGTGTGAGTTGAGTTCACCAATTGAGGGAGAAATACCATGTTCTGTATTCCGAAATAGCGTGTTGTTATAAATATTATTTTAATTCGGGATATTGTCCAGTGTGTCATACAACCATCTGTAGTGACAATGACATAATTTAATGATTGTTTAATGATGTAATAAGTAACTGAAGTTGTTTAATGAATTAATAAGTAATTGTGGATCTATTTTATCACTAATACAGTAAGACCTGAGTGTCCAGTTTGACTGGGTGAATTGAAGTAACATCTTATTCACTCACTGTGTTAATAAATATTGAATTAGTAATCTACGAGTATCACCTCTCTATCCTTTCATACATTGGTTCTCAGAAAATAACTAACTCACGTGCCTAGAAGCTCGCTACCTAACAGTTAACCAAAATATGTTATATTCTAATAAAATTCTGGGTGGTGGCAGGCTACCATTGTTAGTATAATACGTGTGGTAATAAGGAAGACATCGTTTCCCAGATTAATTCATGGTTTAGAATATAACTAGAACAAAATATATGGAAGACAATATAATATATATGAAAGAAAATGAAGGAAGAACATTGACTTGGAAAATATAAGCAGAAACGTAAGAGTTACTTATATAAGAATATATAAAAATATAAGGTATATAAAGATAAAGAATATATAAGAATATAAGAAAGAAGCTATAAAAATAAATATATGTATAAAGAATTGAAGAAGGATAAGTATATAAAACAGGATACTCATTGAAAAGAATGCTACAAAGAACATATAAGTACAGTATATGAATAAATAAGAATACTAACAGAAAAGAATATCTGGATGGGAGATTATAAAATGAGAAGAACTCGGCCCATTACACTCGTACCTTTCCAATTTAATTCTCAGCCTTTCATAGGGTACGCTGTCGAAAGCCTTGGCAAAATTTAGGTATACTGTATAGTCGATATTACCACCTTGTTCTAGAATTTGAGTCTAAACATCCAGGACCTTAAGTAATTGTGTTAAGCAGAAGTGTCTCGACATAAAACAATGTTGGCAATCCTTTACAAGGTTGTTTCGTAGTAGATATTCCAACGTGGCATCTCTTGTGATGCTCTCAGTACTTTATACTGTGCTGGTCAGTCTCACTGGTCTATAATTATTCATGGAGTGATGATCGCTCTTCTTGAATATAGGCAAAATTGTTGCACAGTTCTCTTAACACTCTGGGGTGTACCATATCAGGGCCAGGACTCTAATGAGTCTTTGGCTTTGACACTTTATTTCTTATACTCTATTCTGAGAACACAATGTGGGTCAGCGCTGTGTCAAACCATCTTTCCTCGAACACAGGAAGATTGTTCGCATCCTCTCTTGTGAACACTGAGCCAGTACATGTCCAGTACTTGCCAACAGTGCATAAGAGAAGTGACCAATTGCCAAAGCAGCTAACGAGCCGATCAGTGGTGAAGAGGATAAAAAGAAAAGTGAAGCAAAAGTATAATGATGCACTAGGGGTCAAATTGTAGCAAGGAAAAATTTCACATTAATTTTTTGAGAGACTGTACCTCTTGACTCACTTGGTCTCATCCATTCTCTCCATGTGCCAAAATCATCTCAGCTGACCCCAGTGCAGAAATTCCCAATACTCTCTACACCAAAATCTCTCCTAGCTCTGAACAGAACCTTCTGTCTTTCATTGCCACATTGCACATCCACCTCACGTATCTCATTTCAGCTCCCTCTTTAACTGCCAAACAACATCACACTTCTCACGCTGGCCACATGTGTCCTTCCCCTTGTTGTCAATAAAGGCAGCAACTCCCTAAACTTCCTCCAGCCACTTTTGACTCTTGCAACTGATCAAGCTCCATCACCCCCACCAGCAAAGATCACATCATCCAGGTAACAGAACACATTGACATAGCCAAAGGACACATCCACAATGTTGAGTTTTTCCAGCCTTGCTTTGGGCACATTTTCACCTGCATGGCATCTAGTTGTTTCACCCCATAGTCCATTTGCTCTCTGTCAGTTCACTTCATAACCTGTTCCTCTCTCTCTTAATAGGTTAGTCATAATAATAACTGCCACTATTGATTATGTTGATGGTCAGCAGTCATAAAATGCTAGGGGTCGAACTGGCAAAGGGACGAACGGGTGACGGGGCAAAACAACTTCCACACTTGTTACACATGACAGAGATACTGCCAACACCTTTCTTTTAGACAGTACCTGACCATTTTCCACTTTCCACCACTGGTCCCTTGCCAACACCATTAACAACACTTCTGTTATTGACACCTTCACTCTCAGGCCCTTTGACTCCACAGAGTACTGTACTGTAAATATAACTATGTCATACTTTGTACCCAAAACATTTTAATTCTTTATACTGAAATGTGATATGCTACTTAAACATTATTTAGTGAACCTATGATGAATACTGTACTCTCTTGGATATATCTTAAAAAAACCTGACTACTTAATAAGAATTGTACTGTACAACATAATGTATCCAGTACCCACATTAGCTATGGCTTGCACCACCAAGTTAGCCATGAAGATACCAAAGGCGAGGAAGGACATGGTGGTCACAGCTTTGTCAATTCTTGGCAGCTGCTTGGACACCTCAGACATCATATGACCCATCTCATACATCCATCCGCTGCCTTCCTGTTGGTGTTGCTTCTGGAGCATGCCTACTGCACTATTTCTAAAATCTGAAAAGTTCATTAATTTAAAAAAAAAAGAGTACAACACTTGAATCAAGATCTAACAGAAAAAAATAGTGTTTGATTCAAAAATTAAATTAGAAACAACAGGGATACACGCCCAATATTTTACACCACCAGAAAAGCTTTAGGGTTCTTTCCAATCCTCAAAGTACTCTAAGAAATATAATACTCAGTCAGAATATATAATCAGCTGTGTATTAGCTACTCATGCGCGAACAAATTTTGTTCTGTTACCACCTGACCTTAACAGACTTGGATACAGTACTTAGTTTGTAGAATGGAAAAATAAAATAAAAGACAAATAACAATGACAGTACAGTATGAAATTGCAAAAGAAGCAATCATATATCTATGTTCAAAACTTGTGATATGGAAAATGTGTTCATGTAATGAGCTTATACTAGTGGCCAGGCAGATAAAAACACAAACTGATGAATTACAGTACAGGTATATGAAAATATAATGACTACACCCCTCACTTTACAAGCATGCTCCCCCCCCCCCCCGTTTTAAGTAATTATTAGATGTTTTAATTGCCTGTATGTTGGCCTGGCAAGTTATTGCTAGGCATTAACATACCTAGGTATAAAGCTAGATGTCGCATTCTGGATTGAACAAAAATATATATATTTCTTTAAAGATAATACTGTGCCATCAAGGACTTTATAAGTACAGTTAATAAGGTCTCAGCAATTCTTTTTTTTCAGTAAGAAGTTCTTAACCTCATCATGTGATTGAAATGGATTTAAAACCTGAAAATCCTAGTCACCTGAATCAAATCTTAGCTACCAGAATCAAATCCTAGTCACCTGAATCAAATCCTCACCACCTGAATCAAATCCTAGTCACCAGAATCAAATCCTAGTCACCTGAATCATATCCTAGTCACCTAAATCAAATCCTAGTCACCTGAATCAAATCCTAGTCACCTGAATCAAATCCTCATCACCTGAATCAAATCCTAATCACCTGAATCAAATCCTAGTCACTTGAATCAAATCTTAGTCACCTGAATCAAGGAGCAGTTTCTTCTGCAGTGGGTCACCCAGGAGGTTTGCAAGTTCTACAGCTTCAGCAAAAGTCAGACCAGTCTCTGCATTTGGTTTGAGGTTTTGCTGGCCGAGTTGTGTCACTGGGGCTATTGGACCAAGTAGTGAAGGGTTGACAGAGGAGGTCTGTCCAATGTTAACGTAATCCTGGTACTTCACGTAATTAGAGAAGTCTGGGGAGTTATAGTCTACCAGTGGAGCCTCTGTTATAGAAATATAACATGCTATCTATATTTTTTTATGATATTGTAGGCATAAACTCCTCTACTCATGTGCCAATGTTTTACTGGCAATTAAGTGCTCAACATGATGGACCAAAATCATTAAAGGCTAAAACACACTGGTGAACTAGTGCAATAAACATACAGTCATAAGATGAAGGGAATATAGTTAGAAAAAAAGGGTCCTCCTTTACACAAATAATTACATCATTAAATGAATACTGTACTCTGTATATATCCAAAATAATTAGTGAAAATGATTACTGTACCCTAGCTATTAAGACTAATTAAAGAATATGATCCTTGGTTAATCAACTGATAAGGTGTATAGGAATGTAGAAGCTGAGGCACTACAGGTTATGAGACTGGCAAAATCTAATACAATACACCGTGAGGTTCATATCAATAATCACATAATTTAAGTACAATACTGGTAATTGATGTATCAACTTTGTGTTAATTCCCCAGTATTCCACCCTGTCAGCTCAATAACCACCTGACGACTTGCAACTACACCTTGGCAACAACAGCATATGACGTCCCTTCACTTCCCTACTTATGTCTTTTGAAGTCTTCCCATGACACCTACTGCTACCCACATGTCCAGTACTGACCTATTTTCCACACCAATAAAAAGATATTTGAGTAAAAGAGGGAAAATGAATTCTATCTTGCAAGACACTCCCTTCCAATTCTCTTTCTCATCCTGTTTTTCTATTCATGTTTCTCTCTTAATTCCCCAACTGATTATTCATTTCCTCTTCATTCTTACGCTACTTTACTTTATACTTTCTCCCCCATTCTTTCTTTCCTCTTCTCTCTTGTTAATTCCCTCCCTTCTTCCTTCTCCTATCCTCCTCATACCCATCCCAATATATCGATTAAAATTTTCTTGTTGCTTCTCCTCTTCCTCCTTACTCCAATTCATTCTTCTTTTTCCTCTTCCCCCTTTTATATTTCATTCTTCCATCTCCTGTTTTTCTCCAATATTCCTCACTTCCCCAGGTACATTTCCCTCCTCTCTCTTTTACCTGGGTGTTGGCTGTTGGGGGTGAGGTAAGCTGTGGAGAAAGGGTTGTCCCCAGGTGCCGCAATCCCCACCTGGTCAACTGGTAGTCGCCGTCTGTACCAGTAAGAGGCCAAGGTTAGGACTGATACACACACCCAAATACTCATGGGCATACTAAAAACTCAAAATGCCCTTAAAACACACATACTACACGCCATATAATACTACTACTAATAATAAAGATGACTTCACTCCTGGGGACAGTAACTCATGCAAATCGATAATAATATTTAAAGGGTTAAGAAATCTTTAGGGCATCATAATCATGTGGTTAAGATATCTTACTGGTTTAATTCATAGCACTGTACAGTATTCAAGGGGTCAAGTCATTGTACTGAAAAGGTAAAGACGTCTCACTCACTGGGCTAATTCATTGGACTAAGCAGTTGACTTTGTACAGTAAGGAAAGAAATATAAGACAAATATCTCTCTCTCTTTCTATAGAGTAAGGTTGGGATATATCGCTACTTTATATAAAGATTTTTTTATATCGCGGCTACCAAAATTATCAAAGTTTTCCTATATATAGCGATAATTTTTTTTATTTCGCAAGGAAACACTAAATTTTGTTGTTTTTTTGCAAAATTACCTGTTACCCATAAATAATGTATGAAAAGAATAAGTAAAAAGAATGTTTCGCAGTGAGGATTAATAACGGTTTACACAAGCGCTCTGTTTACATCATGTGATCAGTTGAATCATGCGGTTTCTGTCAATTACTCCGTGATTTTCGCTCTTTTCTCCAATTTTGTTGTGTTAGCGATGAATACGGAAAGACAAGGTAAGAATGTTTCCAAGAAACATTCTGGTGATCAAATTGCCGGTGGTGAACGTAAAAGAGGTTTACAAGAACGCAACTATTGCGCTGTAGTCCGTGCCATCATAGCGACTGCCCTGGCTGTTATTGTGTGCTTTTTTGGGTGGTGCTACCACCTGTCGAGTCAAGATAATGGCCTCTACCTCTACTGGGGGTCCTACTGGTGCTGGTGGGGGTGGGACAGACACACCTAAGGGGCCAAATAAGGAAAAGGAGAAGCGGGACTATCATAAGGGAGTTAAGTTTGCCAAGTACTCGACGCAGGATAAGCAGCGTGTGATTAAATTACTTGAGGAAGGCCTAAAAACTAGTTTCCGGAAAGCACAATCAGGTCAATAAAGGCAGAATTTGTATCATTTGGAGGTTATAAATGGGAAAATCAGAGGTTGATGTAGAGTGGCCAGTCAATATTGTTATTTTTCCCATTAGTTTATGTATTTGCGTTTGGCGCAATTTTTCCAGTCTATATTACTCGCGAAATACAAGATCTTACTGTATACAGTAGTATTTCCCTGCTAACCTGGCCCGTAAGCCACGCCCCTCTTCTTTTAAAATAGCTGATTGGTTCATAGAAAATATTCGTGTAGCTGTCTATTCATTCAAACTAAATGTGTTCACAATTGGTAAGCAGACCTGTTATTCTGTAAAATAATGTTAAATACAGTATCTGGAATATCAAAATGCAAATAATTTCAAGGCATTAACACTTCAGAGAGATGTTAAAATATCTTAAATATTTATCATAAATGTCAAAGTCAAAGATGAAATGCTTTTGAATGAAGTCTTTTCATTATTTCCTTGTTTTGTACCAAACATATAGCAAACAGAAACATATGATCTCGATCTTCAAGAGTGAGGTGCTTCCCTGCCTGGCCCCCGAGATATGTCAGGGACTGTTAACTGATTGAAAATGTCCAAAGGAGGGCCACCAGTGCCTGAAATTGCCTAGCTTATACCTGTACTACAGACAGGCAAGGGGGGACCTAAAGGTGTAAAAACATCTCAAAGGACACTACCCAGTTGAGTGCCCTTACCTGGAGCTGGCGGATTCTTGCCCCAAAAGGGGTCCGTCCCTCGTAACGATCTTCAAGAGTGAAGTGCTTCCCCATCTGGAGTACTGTCACCCCGTCTGGTCCCCAAGATATGCTAGGGACTGTCAGTTGGTTGAAAATATTCAAAGGAGGGCCACCAGACTGGTGCCTGCGGTGCCTGCACTTCAGCAACTCAGCTACCCTGAGAGATTGGAGCGCCTGAACTTGCCTAGCTTATACTACAGACGGGCAAGGGGTGACCTGGTTGAGGTGTATAAGCATCTCAGGGGACACTACTCAGTCGAGTGTCCTTACTTGGAGCTGGCGGACGCTCGCCCCACAAGGGGTCACACAGCTCAAGATTGAAGAAGCCGCAAGTCCAGAAAACTGTGAGGGCAAACTTTTTCAGAGTGAGGGTTGTAAACTCTTGGAACAATCTACCAGAAAGTGTTGTGACAGCACTGAGTGTGAGCTCTTTCAAGACAAGACTTGACCAACACTGGAGCGGGTTCAGGTACATTCAGGAGCCGGTGCATGCCCAGTACTTGCCAACAGTGCGTGACAGAGATGTGACCGATTGCCCGGGCGGCTAGCGAGCCGATCTTTTGGTGAAGAGAATAAAAGAAAAGGAAAAGTAATCAGAGACGTGACCGATCGCCCAAGCGGCTAACGAGCCGATCAGTGGTGAAGAGTATAAAAGTAAAAGTCACAGCTCAAGGCTGAAGAAGCCGCAAGCCCAGAAAACATCTCTGGAGTGTGAATGTCTTGAAATCATTTGCATTTTGATAGTTCAGATATTTAACATTATTTTAGAAAATAACAAGTCTGCTTACCAATTGTGAACACATTTAGTTTGAATAAATAGACAGCTACACGAGCAATTTCTATGAACCAATAAAGTACAGCTCCTCCCCAACTTACAACCTGCCCCAGTCGTACCAAAATTTTGTCAAATTACGTGTTTTCGAGTCCCAACGTCAGTGATTGCGCTGTGTACTGACAAAATTTTCGTTTGTAATTCACTTTAAAATGGCTGGCAAGCTTAAAAGTGAGAGTTTTATGGTGTTGAGAAGAAAAAGAGACACCCATTTTAGATTTTCTTTGTATTATTTAAGCATTTTTGACTTACGACCTGGATTTGGGTCCCTAACCCCGTCGTAAGTCGGGGAGGAGCTGTTTTTGTAGCTATGGACGAGGGCGTGGCTTACGGGCCAGGTTAGCGTGGAAATAGTTAAGTGTTTTGAATGAACAATACTGTAATGGAGGGGGCTTAGAGGTAGAAAGTATAGATAGAATATTTAGTTGTAGGATGTAAAGAGAGGAAGTTTGGTAGCGTGGCCGGTTAGTTATTTATCTGTACATCTAGACCCCGACTTACGACGGGATTAGGGACCCAAATCCAGGTCGTAAGTCCGACATGGTCGTAAGTCCGACATAGATAAAAAAAAAATCTACAATGAAATACAGTATAGTAAAAGTAATGAATAATGATGAATGGATACAGTACAGTGAAAGTAATAAATAATAAGGAATGGATACAGTGTGACTGAGCACTTAACCTTTAACGTAGTCAGCTGAATGCACATGGGGCCCCCATAATTTTCTAATTATACATGGAGACTACATTAACTGGAAACGTTTCGGTATAGAAAATGCGTGTGTCATTTAAAAAAAAAAAAAAAAAAAAAAAAAAAAAAAAAAAAAAAAATTTTTTTTTTTTTTTTATATCTATATCTGAGGCGGTCGTAAGACCCGACGGTCGTAAGTCCACATAGTCGTAAGTCGGGGTCTAGGTGTATTGTATATACGTTCTTAGGGGAAATCTTCTAACCCACGAATTCTAAGTACAGCTATTTATTATTCACTCAATGACAAAGACACATTAATAGAACATTATATCGAAGTTACGAAAACATTATATTTACGTTACTAAACACTGACTCTCGGACACAAACATGAAATGAATACACTTCCCACCGTAAGTAACTCACCCTATGGATAGCTCTGACAAAGACTCACGTGTGACCTGAGGGAGGTCTAGCATGTGCTGCTGGACTATGTCTCCTATGGGAGACCCTGTTAGCTGGAGACGTAGTGCTGGGGAGGGAAGTCTCCCTCCCCATCTCGACTAGTGACGAGCGTGACTCAGTCTTCCGTCGATAGTGTAGTGAAAGTCGTCTGAATATGAATGCCGTAGAAGGGGCTGCAGGGCCTTTATATTGGAGGAGAGCCGGCAGATGACCTCTCACAATTAACATTAACTGGTTAGATCTGGACAGCTGTGTTTGCCCAGGTGTGTAGCCATTTCGCAGGTCGGTAATGCTTCTTAACTATTACCACCCGGGTGTGTCTTGGCAAGGGTGTGGTTTCCTTAACACGGTCATATCGCATGGTTAACTTAAGTACTTAGTGGCCTTGCCCTCCTGGGACAGGTCTTGGTGTCACTGTAGGGTGTGTCAACTTATGGGTATACACCTGCTCATTTACTTACTGTTATATGTGTTGTATTTCTCTGGGCTGTAAGCTTTGGTCTGATAAACAATCATTACAATACTAACCTAAACTACTTGAAAATCATGGCAATATTTGAACTAAAATACAATAACCGATTCTCACCTGACCATCTGAACAGAAGTTTGGGAACCTCTTGGTCGTTTCAAGTATGGCTGTTGATGGCGGTGCAAAGCTTTTAGACCTATTCTTCTTGATCTACCAGGTGGATGAATGACTCCAATTCTTTTAGGTCCTACTCCAGGTCTGGATGCAGGCTGAACCCTTCCATTCCCTGCAGGAGGCATCACGATGCCAACATGATCCACTGGCTTCCCCCGTATCCTTCTAGGCTGTTGTGCCACTACAGGGTGTGTCCTACGCCCCCCACCATTTCGATAGTGAGTGGGGTGTGTACGATGACTATCCATAAGAAGAGGGTGTTGTAAATGTCCACTCTTAATTTTTTTGCCTGGATTGTAACTTCCAGGTCTGGGTGTGGAGCCTACACCTCTAATAGGCCCTTCATTATGATGGTAGTAACTCAATTCCTTTGTAGGGCTGCCAGGTGGACTATACTTGTGTGTGACTTCAGTGTGAGTTGTGGTGTAAGGGTGGTGAGTGTTGAGGACGTCCAGCCAAGCATGGTTAATAGCAGCAGATCCTGTCTCCTCCATGGTGTTGTAGGCATCAGTCCTGCCAACAAATATTATCTATTAAAATTCCAAACAAGATCTATAAAGTTAGAAAACAACAGCAGATATCAGATTTAGTACTGCTGTATAATATAAATAGTATCGACATCCAAAATACAGTGCAGATACTGTACCTATGAACAAAGTGGTGCTTTCAGATTATTTTTTTTAGATTGCCCCCGAGGGGGCTAGTTTACTGGGCACCCCCTTACACCCTGTGCAAGGTGAAGCTCAGAAGCGTTTACAGCGCCCATCTGGGAAGCATGCAGAGTTCATACCTGCCTTTATGACTTATGCATTAAGGGTGTAAAAGCCTGAAGGGTCATGGGTTTTTTCAGCAAGTTACATAAAGTGACAGAATGATGAGTGTGTGGGGGCAAAATTCCCGGTATAATTTATCTGTTTAGGGCAAAGCGTGGCAGGTCCCTAATAATGTTAAGTGCCAGGCCATAGGCATTGACAATATTGAGGGACATACCTCTTAGTGTGATTGTAATAGCGTGTAAGTCGGTAGTGTCCACTTCAAGGGGGACGTCGAGAGGTTGGTAGGGGACGTCCTTCTTGGCATAGATATGTAGTTCACTAGCATGTCCGCCTGGTGGTCAATTGATGTGGAGAAGTGGAGTGGATGGGCCCCAGGTGCCGGCATGCCGGTGGGGCACAGGGAGCCGGGGGTGGTGTCCTTGGGTCCATGAGCAGGCGCGGCTTGCGGTGGGTGGACAGGGGCAGCAGGGCACACCAGGGCAGGCTTGATAGGTGCCACGCCAGCAGTGATGCCAGGCGGCGGTGGAGTAGGCCATAAGCAAGAAGGGCACACAGGGGGGATACCAGCTTTTCAAGCCAAAAGAGAGGGGTGACTGGGTACTTTTACTTTTTTACCTTTATCCTCTTCACCACTGATCGGCTCGTTAGCCGCTTGGACGATCGGTCACGTCTCTGAGCAGCTGGAGACAGGGGTAGTCTGTGTAGATTGGAGATGGCGGTACAGAGTGTATCAAAAAGTCTTTCAATACGGTTGGTAAATTTGTGGAAGAGGGATATGATCTGTGTCGAGTCACCGGTGGGAGCACAAGGCCTGACAGCGTCAGAGTAGAGACGGGAATGAGGCCCAGTAGTACTGTAGTTGAGTTAGGTAACGGCCGGACTGCTGTGTTGCAGCCAGGTGAAGCCGGGCAGGTGTTGTTGAAGAAGGCGTTGCCAGAGGAGGAGACGCAAGGAATGCGGCCCGGTAGGTTGGGGGGGGGGGGGGGATGTTGACGCAGCCTTCGGGGAGACTTTTCTCCTGGGACAGGCAGATTTTGGGGACATATCCTAACTATGATGCATTAAAAAAATAAATAAATAAAAAAATGGGGGAAGCTGATGACCTGAGCTTACCCTAATGATTGTGGGACAGTTTTGGTCTAATAAAAGTTTGGTTAGTTAATGTCACTCAAAAACTAACTGGTTTCATGTTCTTTGTGTTACTGTACAGTTATTTTTTAACAAGGTTGTCTTACACTGATCCCTTGAAAAGGGAAACACTAAAAATACTGCACTTGTAACTATATATCATGCGGCAGTAAAATATAGAACATCAAGTGTACATGGCTTCAAAATGCCCATGATAACGGCCAGATTTAAAAAAAAATAAAAATAAAAAATCTGGGGGCTTAATCCCCCCCCCCCCCTTTCGGCTGGATAGGTTTACTATGCTTACCATGTTCCCCTACCCACAACTTCTTGAACCACCTGGATCTGCTTCTGTTCTCCCTGTTCTTGCAGTTCTTTCTGAATCTTCACTTGCAGTTACACACTTTCTGCTCTTCTCGTGATTGTATCTGTTCATGCAACCTTGTTTGTTGCGCCTTCTGTTCTTGTTGTTGTGATTATAGCTGTTCTTGCAAATTTTTCTCCTGCTCTCTCTGTTCTTCTCATTGTTCTTGCAGTAGTTGTTTATGTTCTTCATTGTGCGTGTAAGAATTGCATCAATTCAGCCATGGATATCTCCCCTTGCCTGGCCTGGCTTCTGGTCTGGACACTGTCACCTTCCATCATGACTAATACTGTATCTCACTGCTAGTCAAGCCCATTCCTGACACCAGTGTTACAAACCCCTTTTGTCACTTACCAGCTTCCCTCGCTGGTTGCCAGGTCGAATATACAAAAGCAGATGTATCACAAGTGTCGTCAAAATAACACTAGCTGTCCCGCCAGTCTCCGGTAATTTCCCGACGATTGGTTACAGTGTACAGATAAAACAACAGTCAGGTAGATTTCCACCAGGTCACAAAAACACACTTATGAACTGTTGTCCTCTTTAATAATAACTAAATCTTCACAAAACTGTTCAAAGGGTATGTCCTTACAACTGGTCTTCTCACTTCAAATATAAACAGTCCGAACACTATCGGTATTCTTTTATCCTCTTCACCACTGATCGGCTCGCTAGCAGTTTGGGCAATCGGTCATGTCTCTGTTACGCACTGTTGGCAAGTACTGGGCATGCATCGGCTCTTGAATGTACCTGAACCTGCTCCAGTGTTGGTGAAGTCTTGTCTTGAAAGAGCTCACACTCGGTGACGACACAACACTTTCTGGTAGATTGTTCCAAGAGTTCACAACTCTCGCTCCGAAAAAGTTTGCCCTCACAGTTTTCTGGACTTGCGGCTTCTTCAATCTTGAGCTGTGGCCCCTTGTGGGGCGAGCATCCGCCAGCTCCAAGTAAGGACACTCGACTGAGTAGTGCCCCTTGAGATGCTTACACTGTACACCTCAATTAGGTCACCCCTTGCCTGTCTGTAGTATAAGCTAGGCAAGTTCAGGCACTCCAATCTCTCAGGGTAGCTGAGGTGCTTAAGTGCAGGCACCAGTTTGGTGGACCTCCTTTGAACATTTTCAACCAACTGACAGTCCCTAACATATCTCGGGGACCAGACGGGGTGACAGTATTCCAGATGGGGAAGAACTTCACTCTTGAAGATCGTTACGAGGGCCGAACCATCTAGATATCTGAACGACCTTCTTATCAGACCCAATAATTTATTTGCCAGATTTACCTTCCTCTCGCAATGGCCCGAGAACTTCAACTCATTGTCAACATACACACCTAGGTCCTTCTCACATTCAGTCTCAAATAGTGCAGTTTCTTCATCCCTTTGGGACATATGATACGCCTCCTTACCGTTGGTATGCCCCAGGTGCATCCTCTTACACTTCGTGACATTGAATCTCAGCAGCCATTTCTTCGAACATTCTCGGAACCCAGAGGTCCTTCTGCAGCTCTTCACAGTCCGCTTAGTTCTTGATTTCCCGAAATAACTTGGCATCATCGGCAAACATTTGTATGGAGGAGTGTACAACGTCAGGCATGTCATTTATGAAACAAGCAAACAACAGCGGGCCCAATACACTGCCCTGTGGTACCCCGCTTGTGACAGGTACGGATTATGATTTCATGCCATTAATCACCACACACTGCTTGCGGCCATGTAAAAAGTCTTCTATCCACGCTGGGGCATTTTCCCGAATTCCGTACCCTTCCAGTTTGATTTTCAGACTTTCGTGGGACACTGTCGAGAGCCCTGGCAGAATCTAGGTAAATATTGTCGATATTGCCACCCCGTCGTTTCACTTTATAACGCTCACAACAATTTTACAATACTTGAACAACAATTATCTTTAGCCGAATTGATTAAGTACACTGGCAATGAAAGTGCATAATGATTTTCTATTTCAGTACAGCGTGTGTCGCCTCTGGCGGTTGCCAAAGAACCACAGTTGCCCCCTTTTCCATCTGCTCATGGGACGATCATCTTCCTCTTCAAACAATTTACCTGTTCGCATTATTATTCCCTGACTTGCTAGATATGAAAAATATTAAGCGATAAAATTAATCAGATAACTCTAGTTTTAACAACTGCTCCCGCTAATAAAGAGCAACCAAAGTTCCACCACTGCCTTGTGTGAGCGAAGCAAAACAAACACAATTGCAAACCAATAAAAGTTTGCTGGAGCATGAGCTTTGTTTATCCACTATCGCTACATTATAACAATGAAAACAATAGTAGTATTACCGAAGCAGCAAAAAAGAAAAAAGTGCCTCTGGCAGTGGGGACGACGCAAAGATAAAATTAGTATAGAAATATTAAAAGAAAAAGATGATGGTGGTTCAGGTACAATGACAACACAAGAAAAATATAAATACTGTACCTGTTTCCCCACACACAACGCTTCCGTGACGACTGCTGGACCACCATTCCACGACCCCCTGACGGAGACACGATGATCCTCCCCATACTGGCCAGATATTTTGTAAATAATATTGATTATGTGTTAAAGGAATATCCTTCCTTCCTTCCTTCCATAGGCTTCAGTAAGCCCCTTTATAATATTTATACTGTATATACCTGTCACACTTGCCAGATGCTTCTGGTGTCATTGTACAGGGGTACCTAATGACAGCACTAGGATCCCGCTTCCTCTATCAAGGAATAAACAATTGAAATTGAAAATTGAAATACCTGTTGCGTTAATGGAGTAAGCGAGGAAGACCTAGGAGGAGAATGGATAGGAAGAGGATGACTTGCTTATCAGACTGTCACATCATTCAATGACGCAGCGCCCTTCGAGCTTCCCGATTTTAAAACGGATGAAATTTGTTTAGTTTTATGTCCCGCCACAAACATGAAAGGAGAATACAGTGTTGAAATTGACCATCTGTACAAGTGCGCCCAAGCACATTGTACAAATGGGCGCACTTGAACAGATGGTCAATTTTAACACTGTATTTTCCTTTCATATTTGTGGCGGGACATAAAACTAAACACAAACGACTACGTATACACATGACACGAAGCACGGGACTTCACACACTAAACTTGGCCATTTCTTCAACACGTGAAAAGTGGGTCACTGTGATCCTTTCAAAAAATAGAACAAGCCTTTATAAAACAATAAGCAGACTTAAATTATAACAAAACTACATATATTAGAAGAAAGAGAAAAATGTAAAATGGTAAGTGGCTGGCGTGTACACTAGGTTCGTGTCAGCCGTGTTCAGGTGCCTAGCTATCAGGAGCAGAACGTCTCACAGTATAAGTTAAGCCGTTACATGGGACGCGCTGCCCACCTGCTGATGCTACATAACGGAGTGTGTTGTCGACCCGCCATTATCACTTGGGAGCCTTTAATAGTAGCTGCAGGACTTGTGAGGGTGGATCTGTGCCTGTGACAGCTAATTTATATTCGTAATAGAAAATCTGTACGTCCCGTGACAGCAAATCTATACGATTTGATACTGTAGTAAATCTGTAAAACCTTCGATTGCAAGTACTGCAGCACTGTCTATGATAGCTGTCCCTGGGTCACTTACGACAGTGAATGTGAACCTACAATATAATGCCAAAATTGTGGTAATTATGGTTGCAACTACAATACATGCAAAGGTATCAACTCCAGAGAATGCATAACGTGAAATCTGTAGGCCAATAACAGCAACTAGGAGAGACTGCGAATGTCTTCTGTCAGACAAGGTTACGCCAAGTTGGTGGCAAGTGGTTAGTTATGTGAGATCACGCCGGTGAGCTCTAGGTTCTAAAACATTCACGGATTGGATGAAGGTTAGGTTAGGATAAAAATAAGACGAAAAAGAAAAGAAAACGAGAGAAGACGACCTACACCTACATGTTGATGCTCGAGTGGTTGTATGTCGACGTTACTTTCCACTTAAGACAAATTACATTCAAAATGCCTGGGCGTAGTCAAGTAGTCACGTAGGAGTGATACCCTCCTTATTCTTGTTCCTGCGTGTACAATAATGTCAAGACATTTCTATACACATTATACACGAATGCAATGCAAAACACTCAACAATCATCCCCCAAACATAAAAATATACGTACGTTACACAGCACATTCAAATTATATACACTAAACAAAAATATACCTTATGTAAACATGAAAACACTATAAACCTAATCTTCAAAGGTGTGTTTATAATCATCTCGGAGCGACACACCTCTTAAAATTCGTACAACAAATTTTCTCAGGCACACATTATTACTTCATAATGACTCTTGAATTATTCAACTTGAGGCCACAAGTGGTCTTTATCCTGAGTAGAAATGTCAGAAGTGGCTCGCTTACTCACTTGGGGCTGGACGACAAAATTCCGCCTTGCATAATCATATTTACCAATGAGAATGAACAGGTGGGATTTTGTCACCTCCTGTGGGATGATGTACCAGCTTGTGAATGTTTACGTCTCCGATAGGCTTATTTTGCAGCAAATTAAATTTGCTTCCCCACGACCTACCTCATCATTCGATCACAACCAGACCCGAATTAGCATGTCTGACACCAAGAAAAGCCATGCAAGTGGAACAAGTTAAGGCTGAGGATTTTCCTCCGCCGTTCACCCCACTTGAAAAGCTAAACCTCCTCGTCCAGAAGAGGGAGGAGGGATATGGGGGCAATATCACCTCTTCAGGAATCGAGGAGGAAACCAAGTACCGTCGCACAGCAAAGAAAATCTCATACAACGTTAGAACCGTCAATATGAACACCCAGAACCGTCAATATGAACACAGAGCCAACAAGATCAAGACCAGAACACCCAGAATAAGAACACTAAGACCATCAAGAGTATGGACATCCATCACTAGTAGGAGTGCGAAACAACAAGAAGCTTACAATTAACAAGGCCACAACCGTAATAACCACCCCTGTTGACGGCCAGCAGTATAGTAAATGAAGACCTACCTCAATCATGAACGTTAGACGTGGTTTGGTTATTCCAACTTTTAATTGCGTGTAAATATGATTCATATATTTGTATCACAGCTTTTTATCGAGTGCAAATATATCGGTGTATATCAGTGATTCTGAACCTATATTAGAGCCAGACCCATGAGACTGACGGGGAGAATACACACAACACGTAAGCTACTCGGGAAACCGTACCGTTTGGTGCACGTTACAGTTTATAATAACTTTCTCGGCCGCGCCACTCACACTTCCCGGAGGTCTTATATTTTTATGAGCCCAACATACAACTCTAAAAACTATAAATACATTCTGTAGATTCACACCATTTATTATAATTTCGTACATGTTTGTTTGTGGTTCAGTACAGTATGAGGGCCTGAGCTGCCACCATTTTATAAGGGCCTGTGTGTCAGTAACAATTCCTTTTACTCCCATACTTATTACCATTGGTAGCGTGATGAGAGGAGGCTCGTGGGTAAGTGTAATGATAGTATCAAGTAATAGGGAAGAAATAACGGTAAATACTGTAGGTAAATAATAGACACAATATACAAATAAAAAATTTATTTAAACATTAATATGGAATTAGGAGAAAGGATATATATGTACCAATAGACGAAATCTAGTACTAGGCCCTCAGGCTCAACATACTCACACCATTACTGGGTGGACATACTCAATAACACTCACAATCCTACTGGGTGGACATACTTAATAACACATAAGTCTTATAGTCACTTAGCACCATAAAGACCAGGGCAACTGCCACTACAACACTCAGTCGACAGGAGTGATACTCAAGCAACAGCCATGGGGTCCAGCCACCATGGGGTACTTTCCGACGAACTCTGAAGATCCCAGTGGATTAATCCCACCACACAAATAGACCTACTGAGTTAGACACTCATCCACCAATGATGGGGGCTGGTAGTGGTGTGTGGCTTGGTGATCCGGTGTCACCTCGCAGGCCGAGCGTTAGGGCCAGACGAGCCAGGTATGGGGGCCATAGGTAGTCTGAAGTGTCTGACGGTCGGGTCTCACGAAGGTAACTGATCCTACTGGACCTCGGACATCTCCCCAGACATAGTGGATACAACATCCACGCTACAGACACGGCCTAGGCTGCGTTAGGGACCTGTATGGATGAAGGGACGGGCACTTACTAACGGTACAAAGGCCCGCGGCAACCACTCAAAATAGGCCAGGGTCCACCTACTTCTATTTCGATGAATTAATTTTCTGTACACTCTGACGTTGAAACTGAGACTATAAACTCAGTTTCATTCCCTACTATTATCTTCACTAACAATACTCTGACTCAGCTATCAAAAGCAAAATTAAATTGATTACAAAGGGTTGGATGGCAACAGGTCCCAACATACAGCTTCTGCTACGAAATCCGCGGATTATATTCAAAGTTCCCTTTAGACAAAGACGGGGAAACAGAGAAAACGGGGGACGTTTCCACCGGGGGACTCGGAAGGTTTTGTGGACGTTTGAGCGTAATATGAATCCTTAAGGTTTTCAGGTTAGCCGTTATCATGATCATGACAACAGCAGTCCCCATATGTAGTTGTAACAGTGGCGTAGCTAGAGTGTGTGCCGCCCGGGGCGGCCCTTGAGTTTGCCCCCCCCCCCCCTCCCCCCCGCCCGTGCCCCCACAAAAAATACATATTGCACAGTGACGCACTCTTATATATATATATACAGTATATATATATATTAAATAGTTAGTGTACCATTATAATATTACTGTACTTTCACATACTCAAATATAGTATGCTTTAAATACACACCAAACATACTTAAACTTTATAAGTAACAGTTAAACAAAAAGCAAAAACGACATATAGGATAGGGAAAAAAGTAAAAAAGTGTAAAAAATTAGGACCATCTTTATTTCTGAAATGAAAACTACAACTTTCTACAAAGTAACTTTTCTTGTTTTTTTGTTGGCAAATTCTTCAATGACATTGTCCAAAACTATTTCATCTGTCAATTGTCGCTCTATAGACAGTATGGCAAGATTTCTCAACCGCAAGGTGCTCATAGTAGATCTTAAGTAATTCTTGATCAGTTTTAGTTTCGAAAAACTCCTCTCACAGGTAGCAACACTAACAGCAATTGTGAGGAAAATCCTCAGCATTATTACTATATTTGGAACCGAGTTCCCAAGGTTATACTTTTGAATAAACTGCAAAAGTTCAAGGGGGCCTTCTTTCCACGTCTGTATTCTGTCTTTAATAGTTATAGCAGCAACAGCAACAAAATGCTGAAGTCTTTTTCTCTCAACGAGGAACTCCTCTTTATCAATGCCGTCGTGATCGTGATCTATTTGACACTCATACTTATCATCCAAAAGATTCAATGGGGTAAGGAAGGCATATTTCTCAGCAAGTTCATGAAGCTGTTGAAATCTCAAAGTTATTTCTTGGATCACTCTGTCCAGCGAAGAAAACATTTCTCTCCTCAATTCAATGTCGTATGGCAAGTCAGCATCTCGTGATCCTTCACCAAACATTTGTTTTCCTTTTTTTGGGTCGACGCTGACGCTCCATGAACTTGTTTGAAGTTGTTTCCTTAATCCTCAACAGGTTACAGGTTGTGTGTGTGGCGGGGGAGGGGGGGGGGGGCGCATAGCAAGGGTGTAGCTCATGACGTGGCCGTGATGATGTGGGTCAGGTGTTAGGTCAGACACGACAAGGATTAACTTGCCGCCGATACAAAGGGATGCATTAACGTCTCCAGTAGCTGCAGATATGGATGATGAGCAGACCCAAAAATGCCGCCCCCCCCCCCCCCCCCCCCCCCAGCTACGCTAGTGAGTTGTAATTATCGAAGAAACGGAAAAATGGTCGGTGGTAAGGTGATTATCGCACAGCGTGGTGATTAACATACGGTAGTAATTATCATGTGGTGGTAATTCTACCGTACGCCAGTTAAGATTCGTGCATAGGAGTAATAATCACCGAGGTCCCTTCCTGGTTACCGCGCGCGGTGATCCAGTTGCGCGTGTACGATGACTACCGGAAATAATTGGCCCTGGGCGGTGTCTTCGCGCTAGTGGAACCACAACAAGTTGACTGCCTATGTAGTTAGTAAACCTTCCCCCAATCCCCCTTTAACCCCATCAAACATACTGGCAACTCCTCCCAACAGAAGCCACCCTGGCTCTACAATATTATAACCTAACCTACATTAGAAAGCCAAAACGAAAATCGTATTATTTAAAATTAACCTTGCTGGACAGAACCCAACCTAAATTAAAATGCAATCCAAACGACTAGCTTTCGCCTCCAGACCCATGTTTTCCATTTCGAGTTCCTAGTCGGCCCCTACTCGACCCAGCTGTAAAATGGGACACTAACTTTACAGTTTGGGGTAATAAAGGAAAATAGAGTGCAGTCGTGTCCATTTCCTTTCCTTGTTAACTTCTCCAGTGTGCAGTTTCCACACTGATCCTGATGCATTGTCAAGCCTATGGGAACAATTTCAAATTTCAACCAAGTCTTTACCAAAATTAACTGAACCTGCACCTTTCTCAATTTAAATCAACTCAACGTGGGCTAACTCAGTACTTAACTTAAACATTAGTTTATCCAAAATCAATTAAAACAAACACTAGCCTCAATTGATCTAAACAAATAAAACTAAATCTAGCACAGCGGATATCAATGGAAGTTGTCGCTAATCCCCAAAGGCAGACCTTCTGGGGTTCAGATTCTCTAGTTGTTATTGACAATAAATAACATCTTAACTGAATATGTTGTGCTTAACTAGCATCCGCTACAGCACTTTTTGCGTGGAGTTTCTCCTAGCTGGTGTTAAGTGAACGAATTTAGTTTCCAAAAAATTTTGATACTAATTCGGACGTTATTTGGCGATTGTAGATCATTATCACTACCCATAAAGGCGGCTGTGATAACATTCACTTTTCTTAAAACAGCCGAAATAAAATAATTACAGTAAAAAACATTATCTTCCTGCCTTAGCTCTTCTGCGAGCCTATAATTACGACAGGGAAAATTAAATGCCCAAGGCACCACTTCCACTTTTCATGTAAATGGGGGAGGGGTATTTATTTTTATTTTTTTAATATTGTAGTGTAGAGGATTTCTTAAATTTTGACAAACACTGTACCCTCATGTTACTAGGATATAGAAATAAAGGAGGAAGGATCGGCACAAATGAAAGGCGGGGCTGGAGTTCGTGATGAGGAATGTAAACAAAGGAAGAAGGGAGTATGGAAGCGAAAAAGAAACTATTCTTTATATTTAAATCTCATGAAGTTTAAAATAATTATCCAAAAAATTACAAAATGGACTAATGTTCTATATGTACAGTAAGTATTCTACAGCTTCGTTAAGTGCATAGTAGCCTCCGGCGTCCTACCTGTGTGTCCATAGTGTGTGTAGAGCGGCCTCCAGTGTGCCCTGCTTAGCTTCATCGTTTTCTGCAAAGTATTGCGTGTAGTCCAGCCTATGTGTAGACGCCCCACCGTAGTCTCCGAGCCTAGCATCCTTATCAGAGGTCCCCAACATACGTAAATCCATTTCTTTACCTGGCAAGCTTCCGGTTACCCCTGGAGAGGCCCAAGATGGGTTGGGTGAGGGGCTGTTTGGATAACGGGAGAGGAGGCCAGTAGTAGGGTTGTGGTAGGCGTTGATGGGCACGGAGCCGGCCAGAAAGGTGTTTTTTGCATGAACTTGTTGGCTAGGAGGCTGGTAAGGCTGCCCCTGTCGGCCCTTAGCCAGATGATGGTTAGGACGGGGATCTTTGGAAGGCATGAGGTGCCCCTGAATACCATAATCGGTGAACTCGATAATCGGGAAGGACGATGGGAGGGCAGGCATCCTAACAGTCCCCATCAGCGGCTCTGCCACAGCCGTCACCATGCCGTCATCGCCGCTATGACCTGACCCACCAACGCTGCTACAGCGGGCCACCAACACCATGATAATTACCACCATTCTTCCCAAACCCATGGCAGTCAGTCTCCCTAATAGATTAAATTAAAATTAATCGACCATAAGTATCGAATGTGAGACCATATATATATATATATATATATATATATATATATATATATATATATATATATATATATTTCATTAGCCCAATAAAGCACGCGGACTTCTACATACAATCAACACCTCAACCCGCCAGGATTCGAACCCACGGCCCACAAGCCTATGACTGTGACCGGGGAACGCTAACCGCTGGACCACCAGGATGCTGGTGGTCCAGCGGTTAGCGTTCCCCGGTCACAGTCATAGGCTTGTGGGCCGTGGGTTCGAATCCTGGCGGGTTGAGGTGTTGATTTTATATATATATATATATTATTTTTCTTAGGTGTACAAGACTGTACCTAATGTTAGTTCAAATAATGGTCAACTTCCACAGTTTAACGACATATTTCAAACTGTAAACAAACCAGGCTCGCTGTACTTTTGTAAATACCAACGTTGAGATTCTGTTATTTTTTATAACAATACACTGTGTAACTTTTCATAAAATATTTCCTTTTACCCATAGCAAACAAGCATTTCCTTGTCACATATTATATGCACACTCAACTGGTTTTACTAACTACTGCACTTGACTCGAGTTTCACGCCCTTGCCATGAAGTCAAATCGTTATTTATGTTTTTGTATTATTCATCTGAAGGACGAATAGTTTACTTGTTAAAATATGTATAACAAAACAAGCAGCTCCTTAAATTTCGAAAAATCGGCGTTTTTGGGATATGAACAGTATACCAAGTTTATACAATTGCGTCAGTTTATCAGTAATGTCACTGTGCTCAAGTTACGTAGTAGTCCAGACTGTCTCGCCAAGATGAACTGGACTGAGATCGTAATACACCTCCACACATCACAACGGTCGGAGCCATACTGCCGACTTTTGTACTTGCCGTCTCGGGCCTCTCGGCCGTCCGAGCCGAACCAGTGTTGCCAGTTTCCTCGGCCAAATTTCCTGGAGTCACCCTCAAAATTCTCTTCGTCACGGAATTTTTCTTATTGCCAGTAAGAGACTCAGGGTGGAGTTGCTGGATTTTTGGCTGACTGTACATGTATTTGCATTTCTAGAGTACTAAATTAGTATTATCAATATGACAGCATCTGCATGTTAACATGATGTGAATACCTTCGCGGCTGAAAATAAATACATAATTTACTGAAACTATTTATTGGGATGAATGTTCAATGCAAAACTAGTTATTATTATTATTAATTTGTTTTAATTTTTAGATTTATCAATCTGTATCTCGTACAGTTTCTTGAACAGCTCTAAACTTTTTTCACAGAACTCCAACTCTTAGTACTTGGGATATATTGTGGGGTATGAGATTGTTTAGTGTTCACTCAGGATGGGATGGAGAAAGGAAACTCACAATGTGCTCTCTATATACATGTTGTATTGGATGTACAATGCAGCTTGGTGCTGGGAAGGCAGCATGGTTACAAGCGTGATGTAGAGAGAGAGCTGGTTGGTGAGGACGCTCAGAGAAGGACAGCTTGTGGGTCGCCATGCTCGCCGGCGGGAGCGAGGACCGCCAGGCAGGTGGAGGAGGAGGTGTTGCTGGCTGGTGGTGTAGGTAGAAAGAGGACAGGTCAACACGAGGTCAGGTCTTAAATAGCGGGGGTTGGCGTGGCTTAGTAGTTGACCCCCGCTCCGTGGTGTATGGCGGTGCTGGTTGACCTAGACCACGAGGCATACACTGGGGAATTGGTGGGGTCGGCTACTCAGTGACAAACAGCGTTTGTAGGGGAGAATTCCACTACAATATAAATGTTATTTTAGTATTCAGTACGCTTTTGCTGAATTTCATCCTTCTAGTCTATTTTTTTTTACTGGATTAGCCCACCAGAGCACAGGTCAATGACCCACATCAGGGCCTGAGGGCAAATATATAATAATAATAATAATAATAATAATAATAATAATAATAATAATAAAACATTTAAAAAAATAATAAAAATTAATATTAATAAAGTCCCATAAATAAATACAAAAAATTAAATAAAAAATCAATAGCGAGAAACGATAGTAAGAGAAGCAATTGAGACCTGAAATTGTGTGTAAATGAGGCAGAAAGTCTGATCAGCAACCTGGGACTCTGTCACAAATTTTTTTCCCCTTTTCACCATTGATCGGCTCGTTAGCCGCTTGGGCGATCGGTCAAGTCTCTGTTACTCACTGTTGGCAAGTACTGGGTATGCACCGGCTCCTGAATGTACCTGAACCTGCTCCAGTGTTGGTTAAGTCTGGTCTTGAAAGAGCTCACACTCGGTGCCGTCACAACACTTTCTGGTAGATTGTTCCAAGAGTTCACAACTCTCACTCCGAAAAACTTTGCCCTCACAGTTTTCTGGACTTGCGACTTCTTTAATCTTGAGCTGTGACCCCTTGTGGGTCGAGCGTCTGCCAGCTCCAAGTAAGGACACTCGACTGAGCAGTGCCCCCTGAGATGCTTATACACCTCAATTAGTTGAAGCTTTCAACATCACTCACATGGGATCTTGAATGTTTTATCTCTAATCAGACATATCTAATTTAACATAACATACACACATTCAGTTGAAATTTCAAATTTCATAACACGAGATGAGATAGTAAGGAATATTAGTCTCGGCACTACTCAAGCGGAAAACGGAGTACTTGGGCGTACTGAAGCGGTGAGAACACGAATGTCTCCACTTGGGGACTCAATTAAGATGTTATAGCTTCCTGTTTTATGGGGTATTGAGCGTAATATGAATCGTCTGATTTAACGTTAACTAACATGTATGGCAGTGGTCAGTACAGGGCAGTTCATCATGTCTCTGTTTCACATTGTTGGCAAGTACAGTACTCATCAATGAGAACTGAAAAAAAAAGAAAAACAGAAGACAACTCAAACTAGCTTGAGGTTAAGACCAGGAGACTATGACCAGCACAGGCAGTTGCAGTTGTTCTAATTTATCTGAGTACCTGAGGTGCCGTAGTGCAGGCACCAGTCTGGTGGCCGTCCTTTGTAAATTTTCAATCAACTGAGTCTCTAGCATATTTCGGGGACTAGACGGGGCCTGATTGTTTGTTGCTAGGAGCCAGGGAGTGCCAGACCCAAAGTGGTCTAGGGGGGTGGGGGGGGGCACAGTTAGGCCATCAGGTGTTCATTTCAGGCTGTGCAGATTATGTGGAACATATAATTGTCCTGGGCAAGTGACTTTTGAAATTTACGTACCCAGATTTTTTGGAGGAAAAGTTAATTAAACATCTTAAAACATGTGTTGTCATAACTCCTTTTACCTCTTTTCACACCTGCAGGGTGTGTGTGTGGGGGGGGGGGGGGAGACAGTACCTCTGTCGGTAGCAGCAACACTATCATGTGAGGTTATGACAACCGTCACCTCACCTCACACCTGTAGGTGTGTGTTGGTAGGGGTGGAGGCAGTACCTACCCAAACTACCCCCCCCCCCACCTATAATCTGGTGTCAATGGTAGTAACACTTCTCATGTGAGGTCACAACTCCTGTCATCTCATGTTTACAGCTTGGTGGTTCCTTTGGAATGTTGACAACTTGACACTGACTGACTAAAGGCGGGTTGGCGGCTTAATGTGGAGAAAAATTACCTGCACCTGACATAGGTCACTAATCCTGGTATTATACTAATGAAAAACGACCCATTGAGGGACCTCCCTGGTTAAACGTGTGCAGTGAAGTGGAGTCAAGCAGCACCTACAAGTTCCTGTCTTGGTATATTCCTCTCAAAGTATTTGCTTGTCCGCAGGGCAAAAGTTGGGTACATGAACATGAAAATACACTTGCCCTGCTGGCTGCTGGACTGTTTTAATCTGCACAGCCTGGTTCATTTGGTATTCACAAACCAATATTTTCAACCAAAAGTTTATTTGTGCTTTATATATTGCACGTTCAGCACATTTTCTTATGAAATTATAGACAAGCATGCAGAATAACAGAATAAAAAAAAATATACTACTTACCATATAACTCGTCTGGTAATGTTTTCCTCCATGTGCAATTCCATAACAATAATATGCAATAATGGTCAGGGAATCATTTCCCTCCTTGTTATCACCCCCTGGGCCACGAGATGTAGAAGCTCTGCTCTCTCTGCTTGATAAAGGCTTACTGAGGAAGCTGCTTTCAAGTCCACTCTGACCTAAAACAAAGCATGGGAACACTATACACATTTAAGTGCCTCAGCAGGAAATGAACGTGTCTGTTGATGTTGGTCCCAGTCACCTAAGGCAACATCAATGGAATTTGACTACAGTTTAAGAGTTAAGATAATAAATTTTTAACGAGCACGCAATTTGACATCTTTTTTCCAGCCATTGCTTTTCTTCTGAATTTCATCTAAATCCACAGAAAAAAACACATCTATTAACCGCTTTCACACCATGATTCATATTACAGTGTGCGAATCACTCAAGCTCTCGGTGACACCAATTACTGTACTTCTACATCTCAAATTATTTATGAGTAAAATATTATGGAATACAGGTGTAATGGAAATCAGAAGGCCAGTGCCTAGCTACCGGGTAAGAGATAATCTAATATACAGCACTGTACCAGGCTTCCTAAAACAGCTTGTGCATTAACAGAAGCAGCCTGGTGGATAGGGTCAAACCAGAAAATCAAATACTACAGTACAGGACTGTACCTTTATACATGGTATTATTTTGATGAAACTTGGCAGGCTCATTGAGTGTTTGGCAAGTGACCAGTCAAAATTTTAGTGAAGGTAGGCAGAAGTTCAGTGATACAACTGAAGGTGAAAATTCTGTTAAACAATTCAAGTGACACTGAATAATGAATGACAGGAGTTTGTATTGTAATGAACAGTTTGTATAACAATACAGTAGAATTGTTTTAGCTCCGATGGGATGCGATTGTATTAAAATACAATGTCTCAGGCTCAATTTATTAAACAGACGAGTCACTTGTATACATTTTGATACAGTCCAACTTTTTTCAATAAAACATAAGAACATATTATACCAACATTCTATCTATTGTACTCAATGTTTATATCTAACGATATGTTACACTTCTCTTAGGTAGTTATTAGCTCATAGCTTGGTGCTACATATTGATGCTTAATAATGTTATTAGATTCAACTGTCAACAGACACTCAAGCTAAAGTTCAAATTATTATTTTCTTTAACATAAAAGTTTACCAACACAAGTGCCAATCAAATGTAAGCAAGTACAGTAACTTACAACTAACTACCCAATAACTCACCATGCTTGATATTCTGTACTATGCTGTACAGTATATGCATAAAAGGTATATTAAGCATTATGGCTTAGCAGTACTTAAGCAACATTACCAAGGACACAAATAGTGAGATTATCCTTGTAATGAATTTCAAATTAGAAGTTATTTAATTTGTGTCATTATCTAAGCAGTGGTACTTCAAGTCATTAAAAGAAGAGGTCCTATTTTGTCATAATGCAATGTGAGTGTAAAAGTACAGTACTCCTTTAATGTTACCCCTAGGTATTGCACTGAAACGTATGCACTAAAAAAGAACCATTATTGCACTTTAAAATAATTGAAATTTACAAAAGAAGTACACTTAATTTATATTAAACATTTAAAAGTACCCTATTGCCAACTAAATAATTTTCTTTAAGTTCTATCAAATATTGCACAATATAATATAAATTTGGCTAAAACTTCTGAGGAAATATTGCACTGAACATATTGAAAACATGTTCACAACTCATAAAAATACTATATGCCAACACACTTCACAAACCCACTTGAGGGGTTATTTGTTTAAGAATAATTATTGTATGGTATTACATAAAGCAATCAGCCATTGGAAGATCTAAATTTATCTAACCCTTCCTTTCAGAAGAGCTCATGGAAGGGGTGCAAATTTATGAGGTCATACCAGGGGTTCAAAGTTAGCATAACAATGTGTTTGGAATGTGTGTGTGTGTGTGTGTGTAAAAACATTTATAGTTTGTGTAAGGATCCCAAAACCAATGGCAACTCCAAACTCATGACATGCCTCTCAAAACCATTCAATTTTGGTTTGCCTTCCCTAGTATGATTTTTTCCTTTGGGCGCAAGTATCCAGCAGAGTTACTGCATTATATTTATATGAAGGAATCACCTTACAATAATTAATAAGTTCTCACTAAACATCTTTTAGCAACCTCAATATGAGGCATACATTTGTCTTGCAATGCCTCAGTGACACACACTCATTAATTTAAATCTAACAATGCAATGTCCACTGTGTCTCTAATTGCCTTGAATAATCATCCTACACTATTCACTGTAGACAATGTAAAACGAAATTCTAACACAATTATAACATGAAAAACATTATAATATATCTGGCCAACAGGTGCGGATTTACACAGCAATATCGGAAACAGATTCAACAAACTCAAATGTTTATGACACTTCTTCCCGTATAAAATGTACAAATGGTTTTTACATAAATAATCAAAATTGCAATTCCAAAAAATTCATACATGGCAATTTTCACAGTGGAGATCCAATAATTAACATACTGAAAAATACTCAGTTTTGTTTGGTCCACAGCTACCATGTTTTGTTTTTTAGTAGAATATCCCTTGAACACACCTTATAACTCCTCTCCAAAGATCATTCATGCAAACCTCTGGATCCGTTAATTTATTACTTAAGGACAAGCTCTGGAATTAAAATGATTAAAGATTAACTTAAATCTGTCACATAGAAAGATTTTTTTGGGTGTTATCAACACTACCCAAGATACTGGTGGATTGATGCTTACAGCTGCAGGCTTATACAGTACTGTACTGTACTCACATAAGACGAGTTAGTAAGTGTTTCCCTCAAGAGCCTTTTTAAAACAATAACTTTCACATCCAAGTTAGCCCTCAATTTTCAAAAAAAATTTCTTACTTCATCTGCAATTACTTAAACATCAGGTCGTTAATTGTACTATAGTTGCCCTTATCTTTTTATTACCTATATCGGCATTATTATTTCACATATACAGAGTGTGTATATATATATATATATATATATATATATATATGTATATATATATATATATATATATATATATATATATATATATATATATATATATATATATATATATATATAAATGCTTATGGATAATGCCAAGTTATTCAGGGAAATTAAGAACCAAATGGACTGTGAAGAGCTATAAAAACATTTCAGTCAGCTTCAGGAGTGGTCAGAGCAATGGGTGTTAAGATTCAACGTGACAAAATGCAAGAGGATGCACCTAGGTCACACCAACAAAAGAGGGGCATATCACATGTTCCAATGAAACGAACAGGACCAGGGTAAATATAGTATGTTGACAATGAACTGAAGTTTTCAGTCCATTGAAGGAGAATTAAGTGACTAAGCTAGTGGGTCTTGTAAGAAGGCCATAACCAACTACCCAAGTGGCTAAGAAGCCGATCAGTGGCAAAGAGGGTAAAATATATATAGATAAATATATTTTCTCCAACATTTGAGCCACATCTCCGTACTGTACATTCAAGCATTGAAGATTTGACAGCAGTGAGCAAACATTCTGCTGAAGAATTCTAAGCTGGTTTGGCACTTACAAAAGTGAACAAGAAACGTCTGCTTTTATCTTTAGATTTGCATGCAAAACAGAAATGGTATCCACACTGAGATATTGCAGGTACCTGTATATGAGGATGCAGGAAAGTACATAGACTAAGAATATCAACAGAGCAATACACAACCCCAATGGTAATGAGACTGTATTGAGTATGAAGACATTTCCCCATATAGTGGAACTGCCATGTATACTTGGGGAAAAATACAGTATGTATTCTGCCACACACTGCTGTGGCCAGTGGAGACATCTGACAACTCTCTTGTAGTAGTATACACAGATAATCTATGAATTAAAAGCAAAAATAAGGAATTTATTATAAAAATATGCTTAAGCAACTGGTTTCATCCAAATGCCACCCTCACTATGGTTCAAAGCTGGTTCATTCATAAAGGTTTGCTATGTGCTCTGTTTATTACCAGGAGAAAGTTGCTAGATATCTCCACTGGCCACCGCAATGTAGAGCAGAATATATTTCCCGAACTGCAGTTTGTGGGTAGAAGTTATATCACCACTGGCAGGAACTACATACAGCACAACACTCTTCCTTCATACCAATCTATGAACTCTTGTTATATAAATGCTTCATCAGGGGGTTAACAATCAATTACAATTGCTTCATAATAAGCTTAAGCAAAGTTTGCAACATTCACAGATGCTGTACCTTGCTTTGAAATTTAGCTGTGAGGCAGCTTAGTAAGAGTTTATGCCTATCAAGCATCATGTATCATATCTTGCTTAGCCAGGAAGCAGCAAAATACTACACTTTATAGAATTCTATTAACATTACATTGTACAAAATGCCATGACCCCCACAAAATACCTCCAAGCATTACAAATACCCCTTGGTTTTGATATAACATGAGAATCGTACATCTTGAGTACAGTACTCTGCCATAGGCTCAAGAGCCACAAGAATGCATATATAAAAAAACAATAAATATTCATACCAGTAATCCATCTTTCCTTTTTCTAGATAGTTTTACTGCTTTAAACATCTTTATGCCCTTATTTAGAATACTGTACCTATATTGTACTGTACTGAAAGAATTTATAATAGTAATACCTGTACTACACAGAAAATGCCCTAACATTTGCACTCTAGTTTAAGATGAGATACAATTCTTTCACAAATATTTGCAGCTCTAAGAATGATATACAGCCATTCAAATCACACTTAAAGAAATAAGTACTGTGGTCATTTTAAAAGCCTGATGATACAATGATGTGTTTCCTTAAATCCAACAACTGATACAGAACTCTCTATATTTACTTTACTCCTGATATTTAGAGAAAAAAATGTCTATATATTAGCTACTCCTCGACTTACGACCACCCGGACATACGATCGCCTCAGTCGTACCAAAATTTTGTCAAATTACGTATTTTTGAGTCCCGACGTTAGTGATTGCACTGTGTACTAAGAAAATTTTTGTTTGTAATTCACTTTAAAATGGCTGGCAAGCTTAAAAGTGAGAGTTTTGTGGTGCTGAGAAGAAAAAAGACACCCATTTCAAATTTTCTATGTATTATTTAAGCATTTTCGACTTACGACCTGGATTTGGGTCCCTAACTCCGTTGTAAGTCGAGGAGCAGCTGTAGTAGAATACTGTAAACATTTTTACCAGGTAAGCATTGGGTATATCAAGACATCACATACCATTACAGAACTCTGAATATAAGTACTGTTGTAGAGTTAATGGCCTTGTCGTTATAGTACCGACTAGTGTCATACATTCCACTGAAGATCTGAACATACAGGAACAGAGCCCTTGTTCAAGATGCACATAAGTAATTAGAAGACCAATTGAAAAATCTAAGGGAAAAAAATGGTGTTTTATACAGCCATGATAGCCTGTCAAGGATTATCTGTATTATGAAATTAAAATACACTTGCAATTTCATTATGTCCAAATTTAAAGGTAAAAATTTTTCTGGTCATTTACACATTACAGAATCTATTACACCCAAAATCACTCAAATTATAGGAAATTAGCACAATGAAAAAGACCAATGAAAATATAAACCATAAATACCCAGTAAGTGTCTGTAACATTTAATATTCCCACAAACTGAAGTAGTATAGCACATAGGAATCTCTTAAAACTTGAGTTGCTACACATTCATACATGAAGGGTGTTGAAAATGTATAGAAATCAACAATAAAATAGTTGTCTAAGAGTTCTATAAATTGGTCCAAACTGCGCTAACTCTGATAATATGAAAATGTAAGACTTGAAGGTCGGGGAACTGTGAAATAAAGTACTGTACAGGTGTCCCCAGATTTATGATCTTCCTCTCTACAATATTCCGCATTAACGATGGCGATGTATCAAGACCACACCCCTGTTTACGATGTAAAATAAATAAGCATGAACGATGGTCATTGTCCAACCAATGCGAAAGATGTAATGCATTTCTGTTCACTTGTCAGCTGTGGTCTACCCATGTGCGGCCACCCGGTGCACTGAGGTACCAAGCTTTATTCCATGGCATTCGAACATGGCCGTGATCATGTAGCTCAACAATTATCGGTCAGGATTGGTATTATTTTTTTATTACCTTACAGTGAGAAGACATCACTAACATTTACAGAACATCGTATACTCTGTTTTGGTGACTGTGAAGTGACTTTTGTTATAATTTTTTGTAACTGTAAAGTGCTTTGCCTCTATTTTTGTGAACATGATGTGAGTAGTGTCAGCTACAAAAACTTTATCATTTTTCAATCTGTTTTGTGACAGTGAGACAAGTGCTTTTACTCTGTTTTTGTGACTGTGAAGTGAGCAGTATAACTTAGAAAATGTCTGGGAAGGCCAAGGCACCCAGGAAAACCACGTCCCTAGAGGTCAAGCTTGACATTGTGAAGCGGCATGAGACTCCCCAGAGGCTGTGTGGGAGTCAGAGAGACATGTCTACTCCACCTTCAAGAGTTCCCTTAGCCTCGAAGTGGACATGTAATGATGATCAGACTTATTCTTGATGATGTGGTTAGTGTTGTTTGTGCTGTATGGTATTAGTGTATGATTTTTTTTTTTTTCGGTGATACATGTGCGTGTTGGATTGGCAGGGAACGTATCCCATTGAACCCCATGTTATAATGATCCCGATGGGTTTTTCAGGAACAAAACCCAATCTTAAATAGCAGGATACCTGTACAGGAAAGATAATATAAATATAACTAGTGATGATTATGCCCGAGCACCAAGTTCTAACGACGTGTAACGGATCAACAAGAGGGACTACAGGGTAAATGTTCATATGAAGTAACACAAAGAGGAGAACAATGGCAGGTAATTTTCTCTTAAGCACTTAATGGTCCTCTTGTGTTGGTATTAGTCATACTCCCAAAGCATATAATAGGAACTTATTAATACAATGTCTAGAGTAAACTTCATGTAACCAAACTATACAGTATATGAATAGGGTGAGGGAAATACTGTAAGCAGAGAGCAGCAAACTACACAATAGGTAATACAGTAGACAAATAGACAGGATAGGGGATATTGAAGAAGGTTGTAAGGTATTGATTTGGAAAAGAGTGAGTGTGTGTGTGTGTGTGTGTGTGTGTGTGTGTGTGTGTGTGTGTGTGTGTCAGATGCTAAAAACCCACACTGACATTATCAATGCAATTCACATCCTTGCCCACTAACTAAAAATTTTGAACCAATTTCTTAAAACTGACCTGAGTCACTGGACTATTTTCACTGCAAAAGAGAACCATGTTCTATGAAGTAATGTTAAAATGAAACAATGGTCGGTTTGTGTATAAAAAATGGCTGGTAAGCAGTAAACCAATGGTTGATTTGCCTCTAAAACCATAATTTACTTTGTACAGTATATAATTTTGTCATAGAAAGCATTTGTTTTGAGTGATTGACTTGCCTATTGATCAGCTACAGTACTGCATCCCCTTCCCCTTACATCTTTCAACAAGCAGGGATACTAAGGTCTGCAGTTGTGAAAGAATCACTGTCACTTTGGAACAAATAATTTTTTTTTCCTGAGAAAAATTTTGTGGTGATGAGATGACAAATTTTGAAAAAGCAAATTATTGATATTAGAAGACTGACAGTAAAAACATAAAAAATGAAGATGTACCCGTCACATAGAGAGTGCATACAAATTTAACGTGTACCCACCTTACAAAAAAAGAATACATGGGAATTTAAGATGTACAGTACCTTTCACAAATAAAAGTACTGTACACCTAAAATCATGGTGTACTCATCACATGTACAAGCAATACTGGTTACTTTATACTGAATAAACTAAAATGGATGCCTTCAAGCAGCTCTCCCGCACAGTTAAACTGAAACATTTATGGTAAGGTATTCTATAAATGTAACACATCTCAGGTTAAAAAAATTTAGCAGTTAACCCTCTGGCACTCCTGACCATGGTTGGAAATCTCACCCCTTCGCAGTCTTTTGACACACGATGCGTCAATGACAGAAACGTTTTTTCATTTTAATAAACATTGGGTAGAGCGATCAAGACCCTAATTGCACCCATAGAGATGCATCTACCAGCCCACGAGACTAGTGGGAGGAACTTAGGCGGTTGATAGGGCCGATCCACTGTTCCCGTGTTTCTGCTTATGGGAAGGGCGTTCTCAATGTGAGATACGGCTGAGCAGGAGGGGTTGCTCCAGCACAGGAGTGCTTAGCGATGCAATTTGCATTGAAAGGCCGCAAGAAGAATAACTACCTAATCACTGAATAGCAATTAAAGGGTAACAATTATGTACCTAACATCAGAAAGACTGTCTCCAAACAACATTAATTTTGTCCTCGGAAGCAAGAGTCTTAACACGAAATTAAAATATTATAACCACTGCATACTGATCAATGAGGACACAAGGGGTGCACTGGCCGATGGTGGAACAGCACTTTGATGGACTAGTACAGTATCCTGTTGAGGTCGGGTTAATTCACTAGCTGCCGAATGATAAGAATCACTGGACCAGCACCTGCCTCACCACCGAAGGAAAAGGCTTGCAAGACTGAAGAGTCACATGTACATATTTCTAATGCAGACTGTGTTCATAGTCAAACATGACATGAAAATATATAGCTGAAGTCCTTGTATGAGAAAATGTAATCAATGGAAAGCAGACCAGAAGATGGTGACAAACAGAAAGATAGAGGGGTAGATGGTGAGATAGTTAAACAGACTGGTGGATGTTGAGATAGACTTGACCAACAATGTTATTGGTGTACTAAAATTTATACATAATTGTTAAACTAAGCCTCAATATAAAAACTTTTCACGGTTGCTCATATTATCATCACACTCAAAGAGACAAAGCAGAGTCCCTTCCTCACAGCATAACATCATGATACCTCAGTGTGTGTGCTAAGTGCCATCACTTCATTTCTTTGGTACATGTGGATTCAGACTTCTTTAGCAACAAATGTTTTAAGCACTGTTTCTTTTTTGTATGGGATTAGCCCACCAGGGCACAGGTCAATGACCCACATGAGGGCCTGGGGACGAAAAGATAATTACAGTGGTCCCTCGGTTAACAAACGCCTCAGTTAACAAAATTTCGGTTCACGAATTACTTTCCATAAGAATCTTCAATTCGGTTAACGAACAAAATTTTGATTAACGAAATTCTTACGAAAACATGTCAACATGTTTTGGCTTGCTCATCGGCTGGTAGGTTAGTCCGCCAATACAGTAATCGGTTCTAGGGCTTACATTCATTCCCATTGGAGTAAATATCAAGACGGTTGTGTTATTCAATATTTTTCCAAGTTTTAAATTAAAATTATTAGTCATTGTACCACTTATTTAACATAATTGCAGTACAGAGAACTAGTTTTTGGTGACCCATCAGCCACTTCACTCACCCACCAAGGCGTCTGTTTGTGTCTCTCTTCAGTGGAGGAAACATCTTGCTTGTGGGTCTCTTGAACACAGAGTATTTTCACGTTTTTACAGTACAATTATTGGTCATTCTGAAATTTATTTAACATATTGATAATATATAACCCAGTGCAGTGTTGATTTAAAGAAAATAATCTTGAATTACACCTTGTGAACTTAAAATTTTATTGGTGAAATGACGGCATCAAGCATGGGTCCCCTGAAAGGTGATTTCTCCTCCATCCGTATTTCTTTTTCTTCTCCCTTCTCCTCCACCCCCAATTCTAATTTCCATCATCATCATCAACCAGGAGCCTTCTAAATACACACCTCAATGTAAGTGTACTTTACTGCATTTTTTTTTTGTACTTTGTATGTACTTTTCGGTGAGCTGGAACCAATTACCCAATATCCCATTGAAACAACGGATTCAGTTAACGAACGACCTTCTGGAACGAATCGTGTTTGTTAACCGAGGGACCACTGCATAATAATAATAATAATAATAATAATAATAATAATAATAATTAGTAAAAAAAAATTAAATAAAAATATAATATAATGCTGTACAGTGGTCTCTCGGTTAACAAACACAATTCGTTCCACAGAGTCGTTCGTTAACCAAATCTATTATTTCAATGGGATATTGGGTAATTGGTTCCAACTCACAGAAAAGTACATACAAAGTATAAACAAAATGCAGTAAAGTACGCTTACTTTGAGGTGTGTATGTAGAATGTTGCTTGATGATGATGGGAATTAGTAGTGGGGGTGGAGGAGGAGAAGGAAGAAGAGATGGAAGTAGGGGTGGAGGAGACAGAAGAGAAGCATTTTAATGCTTCTTGGAAGGTGTCACCTTCCATAATAATGTCAGGAACCTCTGGGCTGACAGATTCTCTAACATAAAAATCCTCTCTCCTTTTTGGAGAGGAACACTGAGGGGAATCATGTTTTTCACCCATGCTTGATGCAGTAATTTCACCAATAAAATTTTAAGTTTACTAGGTGTAATTAAAGATTATTTTATTTAAATCAACACTGCACTGCACTATATAATATCAATATGTTAACTAAATTTCAGAATGATCAATAATTTTAATGTAAAAACGTAAAAATACTCTGTATTCAAGAGACCAACAAACACGATGTTTCCTCCACTGTAAACAAAGTTAAACAGAGACGCTTTGGCAGGTGAGTCAAACGGCTGATGGGCGCACAAAAAACTAGTTCCCTGTACTGTACTGCATATATACAGATATTATCAATATGTTAGCTAAATTTTAAAATGACTAACAATTTTAATATAAAAAGAGCACAACCTTCTTGACATTAACTCCACTGGAAACAAATGTAAAAAAGAACTGATTACTGTATTGGCAAACTAGACGATCAACTGATCAGCACAACAAAACGTGTTTGTCATAAGGATTTTGTTTATCGAAGTTTTGTTTGTTAATTGAACTAAAAATCCTTATGGGGGATAATTCGTTAACAGAAATTTCGTTAATCGAACCGTTTGTTCACCGAGGGACCACTGTATAGCTTAATATTATATATTATAATATATATAATAATAATAATAATAATAATACAGTGGGGTATGCTATAACGAATCTAATTGGTTCTAGAACCTTGTTCGTTATAGCATTCGTTCGTTATAGGATTAATCCGTTCCAGGCCCCCAAATACAACCACTTAACACTGAAAAATATAATATAAAATTGAAAAAATTGTAAAAAATGCATAAATATGCATCTAAACCTTTCAAATAAAGAATATCATTAATACTTGTAATAAAAAACAATAAATTAGTAAAAAAAAAAAAAAAAAAAAAAAAAAAAAATTAAATAATGTTCGTTGTAGAAGTTTCGTTCGTTATAGCATTCTCAATTTTATAGGTAAAACCGTTCGTTATAGGAATATTCGTAGTAGGATCCGTTCGTTATAGCATACCCCACTGTAATTATAATATTAATAACGATAATAATGATGATAATAATAATAATAATAAAGAAAAAATCAATTACAAGAAACGATATACATATGTAAATTGTGCTGTCAAAGTAAGAGAAACAACTACAATATGTATAAATGAGGCAGAAAGTCAGATCAGCAACCTGGGACTTGTTCACAATTTTTATGATGCCATCTGGCAACAGGGTCTACCATTAGACAACACATTATGCTTCCAATATCTTCCCAGACGGTAGTACCTCCATTTGATAGCTGCCTACTACCTACTACACAGAAATACATAAAACACACTGACTGGAAAGACAATGGCCGAGTCACCCTACCAGATTCTGGTATGTACGGTAGATTACTGGATACAGCAGCCAAGAGAGTGGACACTGAATATTCTGCACAATATAGGATTCTTTCCTCTGGTAGGGTTGAAGGAACTACTGTATCACATTAATGTTGATGTAAACAAAGGCTAAAATAGTTCAGAATATATTGATACCTACTTGAGTAAGGTTATATTCATACCAAAAACACTCATAAAATTGAAGAATATTATAACATGTACCGGTATACCTTTGAACGAGGGCAATAAGTCAAAGTAACATTACAGATAAAAATGAGATACAATGGTTTAACAATATATAAAAAAAAAAAAGGTCAAATTTTATACATACATATGCAGTATATATTCAGGAGTAAAAATATATGCAACCATAATATATTACACAAACACACCTATCACTCACTCACACAATTTTTCTTCCACTGACCTTTGAACCCCTCGCCCATGCCTTTCACCTCTAACATTTCATCCATTATTTGGTGTGCCACACATTGGGGTACAGCATCATTTGAATTTATTCAATGGGTATGAAATTATCGATTTGACATGAAATATGAGGCAGCTGAACAGACAACAGACAGGTGAACAAAATAGTGACTACAGGAAATCCTCTCTCAGAACATATGTGGGAGCATTAAATTAAATCAGGGAGACGTTTCAAATAAATATACAACAACACTCTTAAATGCGTCACCAGTAAACAATCTACTGTATACTGTACTGTATATCACGAGTATTATTTCAAGTTTTCCTCATTTAAGTAGTATGAACTTAAGAACATTTGACACACTAAGAAGTGATTCAAGGAGGGAGAATACGATATAATTACAAAATCTCTTAAAATTATTCCATAATATTCTCTAACAGTTCTCAGCAAGATCTACAGTAAAACCTTCACAATTTTATGTACCAAGTTTTTGAACTATGATTTAGTTTACTTTTACTTCACTATGATCTGACTTGTATTATGATACTTCTAAAAATGCAACACTGCCATTTTCACCAAAATTCACCAAAAAAATTAAAAATAAAATAAATGCCCATGAAAATATTTAACAAAACATTAAGGAGACCCTCTGCCTAGAATATTACAAGAAAACATATGGAAATGCAGAAAATACATGTCTAGCCTCATACCATTCCTGTGCTATATGAAAGTTTGGATGTCATGCAGCAATTTTTTCCCTGACAAAATAATAAATTTTTATAAACCAATTTTGAGTTCCTCTACTTGCAAAAATCTCCATTTTCTAATTGCTGTGTTTTTATCATTATTATGTATCTAATTATGCAATTTTTTTAAATACAATACAGTACATAAAAAATAACTAACTACACCGAACGGCATCTGCTCTCCGACTTGACTGATGAAGTCAAGAGTGAGCTAGGTGGGACGCCTCAGTGTATCTATGCTTGAGATCCCCCTGCCTATCTTACAAACAATATTTCTGCAGCTTTATTGTACAAGCCTACCCAAAGCTTCCTAAGAAGAGGCGTATCAACAGAAGTTGATACAACATGGAAGGGAACATAAAGAATGACAGAGTTGCTGCTGAGGGCAGAGACGTCGCCACTGCCGCAACATATGTGACCCATGCAGCCACCATCTTGGTATGCCCAGGGCAAATGAAGCCAACACAGCTGTGAATGGGTATTTAACTTTATAAATGAGCCAGTGAAGGTGGTAGGCTCATCTTGTATAACAAAGGCTTAAGTGGTGCATCTTTACTACATCTAATAGGCTGTCAGGCTCAGGTAGTATTCTCTGCTGCACGTACCACACTAGGCCCTCAAGCCTCAGGGACCATCTTTTTCACTAGGGTCAGTGGTCCCTTCGTCATATCGTAATTTAATGCATAACTAATAATTAAGGTTCATAAATACTGTGTATATACAGTACCTGTATAGTGTTGTTCATACCCCCTAGCTGCCCTTATTATAAGCTACCATACATTTTAAGTTGGCAAATTGTTAACTTGATCACAATGTCGGTCAATACGATATGGTACATAAACATGTGAGGTTCTACTGTCTATAAAAAATACCAGATCTTTACTTCCTTGAACACACAGTATGAGCCTCTTCTAATTATCTCACTTCCCATGACAACAATAACACTATAAGGCAGTCTTTGGTTACTCTCCCATTTGGTGACATTCCAAACATAAATGATACATACAATTAGGGAAAGATAATGAAATAATACAATACCTGTACAACACAGAAGTTCAATACTGTATTTGTAATAAAAATTATTAATCTTCAAATGTGAATTCGAAAATAAACATATAAAATCAAAAGTGACATAAAGGTCAATTAAGTATGGAACATTAACCTTGATATACTGAAGAAGAAACACACAAACCTCTTAGATAATTGTTTACATAACAGGTCCTAAGAGCATTGTCAGTCAAGAACCATAGCATCCTGGAAATATGCTAGAATGAAGAGCAATGCGACGCCAATAAATATACCAAGGTTTTGGAGCAAGAGAATAATAACTGCACTCTTCCAACCTTCTTCTGCTGCTTTGTTGGCAACCTCATTCATCTCTGGCACCTGAGAAGATCATGAGAAAGGTTACAGTGGATATAATGCCAAACACCTTCCAAGATTAAGTGCACAGAACCAATTTATATTCATTTATGATACAATCCATTAGTACTTTCAACAAGTCTGAATCCCAACACAAATCATTGAAATACTTTAACCCAATAACTGTAGTATTTGAGAAATCAAGAGTTCCCTCATCTACAGTATTGAGAGAGAGAGAGAGAGAAAAAAAAAGGCATATAAAAAAATCCTCTTGAAATTGAAAATATAAATTTTAGAAGGCAAAAATAACAAATAAAAACTTTGTATTCATCATGGGTGGTGAGTTATAAGTGAGGCAGAGTGCAACTGGCAACTGCTGAGCCCTGGTTGTTTGTTGTGATGAAATAGGTGGTTGTGGTGTTGCAGCCTTTGTGTAGGTGGTGAGCCAGACTGTGATGTTGTAGGTGTGGGGCCACTGAGGACAGGAGAGGTGAGGGGCCACTGAGGATAGGAGAGGTGAGGGGCCACTGAGGATAGGAGAGGTGAGGGGCCACTGAGGATAGGAGAGGTGAGGGGCCACTGAGGACAGGAGGAGAGGTGAGGGACCACTGAGGGCAGGAGGAAGGATAAACCACTGAGGGCAGGAGGAGAGGTGAGGGACCACTGAGGGCAGGAGGAAGGGTAAACCACTGAGGGCAGGAGGAGAGGTGAGGGACCACTGAGGGCAGGAGGAAGGGTAAACCACTGAGGGCAGGAGGAAGGGTGAGGGACCACTGAGGGCAGGAGGAAGGGTGAGGGACCACTGAGGGCAGGAGGAAGGGTGAGGGAGTAGGAGGGTGACTAGGTGTAAATAACTCCAAATCATTCAAAATGATGATAGCAAGCTGATTCTGAGACTTCTTTAGCCTTCTTTCTCACTCTAGAGTGTATACCAATTATTGACTTTCCATTACTGTATTAGTATGATGTTTGGTACACAGCTTTAAATTCATGGTACCAAATGCCAATTGTCTTATCACAACAATGATACTTTTGTCATAAATCATCTGAAGGTCTAGTATTAAAAGGTTCAAAATCAAATTTACAAGATTATAAAATATGAGGTCAATGAAATCATTCCCTTTACATTTTCTCATTGTAATACAGTATCTCCATTAGCCAGAACTCTCCGATAGCCGGAATTAAAATTGCTCAGGAAACTCTCTCCAATTTTTTTTTACGGGTTTGAGAACAAATTCCAAGGATGAAAATCAGACACATTTTCCGGAAATTCTGAGTAAATTTCCAGGTACAGTAAAGCCTTGAATAACGACGTTAATGTGTCCTTCAATATTGCAGTGTAAGGTGAATCACCGTATCGCGAATCATTAATTACCATTAAAATAAAGCAATAATAATGAGATGCATTCCCAAGAGTGACCTTTTCATATCTTTTGTGTGGCTTTTTACCCTCTTTTCCCCCCAAAACAATACAATTAATGAAAATTGAAAACTATATTCTTTAAATAACGTTTCTGAATGCATCTTATACAATATAAATGAATAATAATATGGTCACACAAGAGGAGATGGGACGCCATTGTTTTCGTTTGTGTTTACAGCCGGGAGTCCGGGACGATAGTTCTACACAAGAAAATTAAGAAAATAAGACCCTGGTTGTAGCTGTAGTAAAATTAATGTAAAAAATTTATATGGTTGTTTTAAGTAATGTTATTTAATGTTAAAAATGGAACAAAGGAAGTAGCTAACCATTAATGGTAAAGAAAAAAGTGAGACTGCATATGTAAGTGAGCACATGTGAAAGCATATCATCATTGCTCTACAGAAGAATATGAAAGCAACACTTATTTACTCTTCATATATATTTTAATTAATGTTTCTGAATTTAAAAAAAAATCCACCCACCAGTGGTGGTAAAGTTCAAAACATAAGGACAGCCAATGTTTTTGTGTGTGTTTTTACTTGAATGATGAAGTTGCCAAGTCATCAGGTTCAACTCTAGTTGAAGACGTAGAACATAAAAACTTTTTCTGTGATGTTTTTAAATTTTATTTAACTTTATCTGTATTATTTTTGTTGGTTTATTAGGATGTTGCTTTATTACAGGTAGTAATTCGCCCAAAAAGTAGGATAAATAAGGCAAAATTTAGCCAAACATTGAAAGTTTTCCCTTTTAGAGATAAATAACAGCTATATGATCAGAGCAAGAGAAACATCCAAAACTAATTGATACTTTAGGTGGTGTATTTAGAGGATATATGAGTCATCAGGAGGAAGAGGTGTAGGAAATGTGATATAAGGTACCAAGATGTGAAATGACTGTTAAGTGAAAGTAAAGAGGTGGTGCAGTAAATAAAATGTTACAATACATCTAGTCTTAGAGCATTACAAAGTTATTCTGACCCACATTAAATGTACAGTTTCTTAAGTTCAATAGTAGTGTGTTTTTAAACTCCTAGCTATAGAAAGAAAATTATTATGCAAATGTTTGAAAATCCATGCCATGACCTCAATTATCTTGAACCTTAAGCATCCCATCATGGATATAACCCACACCCACTGTTGACACTTACACTGTACAGCCAGTGAATACTGGGTAAGAAAATGTCTGTACAGTAAACCCTTGCCATTTGCGGGTTTGCGATTCGCGGTAAGCAGATGGCGGCTAGGTTGCAAGCCTCTCCCACAGTGCAACAAGTCACCCTATGCGCCCACAGTGTCTCCTCTCCCCCTGTTCGCGCTCAACCATTGCCTGTGACGCAGCAACTCATGTTGTACTCTCAAAACTTTAGTGTTTCCGAGTGAAAATTGCCCCTAAAAGACTGCCTAGTGTCAGTGCTAGTGATGCTAGTGAAGTGAAACGTAAAATGCAGATGTCAGTGATGACCCTGACAAAGAATGTTGAATTATTAGACAAGTTAAAGGAGGAGATGATTGCTGCTGCGGCTGATCAGCTGTTTGGTGTGAACGAATCCACAGTGCGGTACATAAGAAAGAATGAACAAACAATTTGTGATTCTGTTCAAGCGAGTGCTCCTGCAAGTGCTAAAGTGGCGCTACCCCTTAACACCACTGCTCTTATTCAGCCCCTCGATCAGGGTGTAATACGCACCTTCAAGGCATACTGCACCCGACGCTCTTTTGGTCGGATCCGTAGTGCCATGGACGCAGACCCTGACCTTGATGTAAGCAAGTGTTGGAAGGAGTACAGCATTGCAGACTGCATTACCAACATCAGTGAAGCATTCAATGACCTCAAACCAGACAGTGAATGCTTGTTGGCGAACATTATGGCCTGAGTGTGCGAATAAATTCCAGGGATTTCCGTCCATAGTAAAGGATGTGAATGACATTGTGAGTGTTGCCGGTCAATTGGGTGGTGAGGGGTTGGTTAGCATGGCCACTGAAGACATGGAAGAGCTGATTGATGGGCATAGAAAGATATTGACAGAACAGAATTTGGAAGAATTGGTAAGAAGTGCTGAGGAAGATGAAGCAGTAGAAATTATGGAATTGTCAACAAGAAGGTTGGGGCTTGAAAAATTTTGGTGAACTATTTCGACATGTGAAGGTGGTAATTGATTTCATTGTTGACCATGACCCTTCCATGGAACGTAGACTTAAGATGGTCTGAGAAATCAACCAGGTATTGTTTAAAGACCTCAAAACCAAGAGAAAACAACTACCAATCATGATGTCTTTCAAGAAAGAACCAGCTGCTCACCCAGCTGATTCGTCTCCCTCCCTCATTCAGTCAGCTGCTACCGCCGCTGCTCCACCCAGCCACCTGCCCCCCAGCTGTGCACCTCTCCACCAACCACCACTCCACCACCTGCCTCTCCACCAACCACCACTCCACCACCTGCTTCTCCACCAACCACCATTGCATCACCCTCTTCCAACAGTGATCCTGATGATCCCCCTATGCTTCAGTAACCAGATGTCTCCCTATGTACAGTACACCACTTCATTAAGATCCAAACTTCCACATATGAATATAAGCAGTATTGGTGACTTGAGTTTCTCATACACAGTATAGGTGTATATTAGAGCACTAAGGTAGTATAAGTTGCTATTCATGGTTTTGCCAATTTGCGCCATTCCTTGGAACCTAACCCTCGTGAAAGGCAAGGGTTTACTGTGCAATAAAGTCTCTTCTTTATGAAGATACCTTCCTGAATGGAGATCACAACCAAGGTGATTGCTCTAACCACCTGGCTCTGATAATAATCAATGGAGAGATCAAAGCTAGGGTGGAAATATCGATATTCAGTTTGAAAAGTATGGGTTGAAGTACAGGTGCTCCTCTACTAAAGAATGCTCAACTTACAAACTTTCAGAGATACAAACATCATCACTGAAGGGGGTTACCTTCCAGAACAGGTGTTTAATATGGATGAGACTGGATTATTTTGAAGAAAATTCCAGACAGAACAAACATTACCTAAGAGGAGAAGAGTGAGCCAGGTTTTAAGACTGTATTAAAGGGTATAGCTGTACTAAATATCAATAATCTTTTCATTTTTTACAATATGTTTGGTATCTACAAGAGTAAAGTTGGACTTACAAGCAAGCCTCAGGAATGTAACGCGTTCGTAAGTAGAGGAGCACCTGTACTGGTTAGATCTGAATGAGCAATCATTCAATATGGTGAAAAACTGCATATCAGACAATGATCATCTTGTTCTGGTGTGAATATAAGGTTCATGTTACATCATTCTGTCTTCTACTCTTACTGTTAAGTCATTACGGCATATGCTTACCATGTCCACCAGAGCTATGTAGAGGAACATCCCCGCTGCCAAGGCAAATATGGCCGTGGTGTCCTGTGTAAACTCTCCTAAACATATGCCAAATATAAGACCAAGATAACAGGTTGTAGCAGACAAAAAATTATATGAAACAGCCTGTTTCATGGTCATACCAGCATTCAAGAGTACTGCAAAGTCACCTGTGGCAATAAAAAACAAAAAATAATATAAATTTCATTTAAATAACTAAATAAACTTAACATACGAATGTAATGCTGTCAGTTACTTTAAACAACTGTATACAAGCAGCATCACCAAGATATACATGTAGCACCTCCCCCTCACAGTTATTCTCACTCAAGGCTCAGTATTGATATTCTTACTTCCCCTGCATTACTTACTCACCTAATTCATGTGGTAGTTCTTCACACATAACTGCCAAGCTTATGGAAATTCCTGTTAATATTGATTCAGAAAATGCTGCTCCAATGGACACTCCATCAATGAAATTATGAAATCCATCTCCAAAGATGATCATCCACGCAACAGTTTTAATGACAGAGTCTTCACCTTGTTTGAATTCTTCGGCATAGTTGTGGGAGTGTGTATTCTGTGGTCGCTGTTAAAACAATAGAAAATGTTAAAACTGTAGACACAATGTAGAAGAGGTTAACTTTTTTTATGCCAAACTTTGCTTTTATTTGCATTTTCCAGATTTTGTACAGTCCTGGACGAAAGTTTTCGCTACAACAGCAGACCCATCGTCCAGTAAGGGTGGGCCGACTTTACACCATCCACCGTGACTGTAATGAGAACTTTCGTCCAGGACTAAACTCATGAATTCACATTAAAGGTGACCTAATGGAATGAGGCCTGCAAAACTGTAAGTGCAATTTAATAAAGACCTTACAAAAACTATGGTTCCTCACATTCAAACCAGAAACCAAACCTAACCTAACCTCCCTTAAGTTGGGTAACCTAATTACCTTAAAAATCCTCGCATGTAACTTGAGAAGTGAGGATAATTGTACAATGCCGTGTCTCCAATCATCCTCTGACTCAATATTAAAGAGGAATACTAAATATAATTTGAACCACATCCTTACTAGACTAAGGGAATGCACACTGTTGGATGACATACTGTAGTACAGTACATATTTTAGGAAAAGAAACTCTCAAAGCTGCTCTCCATGAAAACAAGACAATGCACCAGTCACCAGGCCTCAAAAAATTTTCATAATGTTTACAGGTAAAATGTGGAAACTACAGAACAATTCATAGTAAGAAATATTTGGTACTTACCTGATGTATCCTAAGGTGTGAATTACTGTAAGTCTTATAAAAAATGTGCTCTGCATGTGTATCATACCACAACCACCGCCTTAAAATATCAGAGTAACAGTTAAAAAATTTTGGGCTGGGATACAGCTTGCCAGAAAATAACTGTTGAAAGCAATGGACTGGATATAGCCCTACAGATTAGATATGTAGCATGAAAGATGTCATCCTTTTACCACCAAGCTGGTACAACATGAAGTCATTACAAACAAACACTCACAAACCAACTTAAAGAAAGGAAATCATCCAATTTTATCTTCCACACCACCAGTAACTACACCGTCCAGCCTAACTAGAATTAAGGAGGCACACATTCACCTTATATCACAGCGAGAAGAATAATTACACAGACAAGTATTTCTTCAGCTTAATGAAGGACTGAGGGGGCTCTTTGTAAATCTAGTTTATAACATCCTAATGAGATGTAATCTGTGCAGTGAAAAAATTGAGCTGTGCATCATGTTTTACTACACTCCCATGTCTTAAAGGCAAACTGTAACCACTAATCCCTTAAATTTGAGAAATGGCTCTTATTGGAGGATCAAGTGATCTCTGGATCACCTACAGTTGTGCTTGTAGAAAGGGTTTACTGGTAAAACCACATATGCTATGGCATACATGTTCACAAAGTGTAGCTAAGTTATAATAAGTCAGACCAATTTATGTATAATCACTATCAAATGGCTCTGATGGTTAATGTGCAGTTCAGCAATTCTAGGTAAACCTCAGCATGCTCATAGCTACTTTACTGTTGATACATGGAACTGTTGTATGCTGAAAACAGATTGACCAAAGATTCATTAGCATGTTTGATGCTTATAAGAAGTCTGAAGAGTTGTGTGCTATCAAGCATCTACCTATCCTCCAGTTCTCCAAAAATTCTCTCTTAACTTACATCTTTTGTATTTGTATTTCCAAGTCTTCATACAGTAGCCCTCCATCACCCCTGCATCAAACTTATTTTCTTCCCTCAGCACCAGGCTCCCTCTCAAGACCTCGAGGGAGCCTACTTCTCCAAAACAAGTGTGATGCAACACTCCACAGGACTTTAGTCTTAAATGGTCTTCATAAATAAACGGTAAAATTTTTCTATTATGGTGTTCTTTTATTTCATTTATACAATGTTTATATCTGAGCTTGTGTACATTCTGACCCCAATGCAAATTTCCAGCATACTGTACTGTTTGTTTTCTTTGTTTGGCAATATTAGGAAATATAACTTTTCATTAATTCTTCTATAGTAAAATGCACAAAAATTTAGGTACACTTTGTTCTCAGGAATGTAACATCCTGCATTATCTAGGACTATTTTAAGTAATTATAACTAATAAACTAGGGCAACACAGACATACAAGAGGAGACCACCATACAGTGCACCTCAATTAGCAGCCTGATCCTCAGAAGTTACTTATAACCTCTCTCAGCATGATTGATGGCCTACCCAAATTTACAATCCTATTGTGTTCCTTGCTTATTTTTTTATTCCAAATCCTCTATCCTCTAAAATTTTTTAGTTTGTCACTGGGCCTGAAATTTATTTATAACTTTTAAATTACATACAGTACATAGCTTAATATCCAAATTATGGTCTAATCAGCAACTCTCTCCTTGAACCCCTCCATCATCAAACCAATGTACTGTACTGAAAGTAGACTGTGTAGGATGAGATCAAAAGGAGGCCAAAAAAAAATTAACAGGACAGTACAATGAGAGCAATGGAAAAAATAGTGATGGGAAACAATTAAAAAAGACAACACTTGACAGAGTTGGTGCATCTATCTATTGGTGGGACTCTAGCAGTGTGTACAGTTCTGTACAGCAAGGGTCACTGACTGAACAGGAGGAAACTAATGACAGAAGATAATAAAGCGAGTCATAAATGATGATCAAGTACAGTAAACACATTAAACTAAGGGAATAAATGAGAGTGGTGGCTGAGAGTAATATGAGCAGTGAAATTAACAGTTACAAAAGCTTAAATTAACAAGAAAATGCAGAACCTACTTCACTGTGTCCAAATGACGCTTTAATTGCCTGTTCCTGTGATGCATAAATCAGATCAATATTTTTTTGCCCACATCCACCATCATGAGACGCAAGTTCAGAACCCTCAAAGCTCTCAGTTGTACTAAGTGATCCTTGTTTGTAGTTGCTTATTGCACCATTCATATCTACTTTGTTGGATGACTGTTGTTCAGATCCATTTTCATTAAGTATGGCTTGATCAGAACGTGATGTAGGAAATTTTTTCTTTTCCTCCTGCAATAAAACATTTGCATGTCAACTTTTATATTAACCAATAATCTAATATACAGTATACTCTAGGAATAGCTTGATGTCGAATTCTGGACTATATCACAAAAACTGGTCTTTGGAAAAAAATGGCTTATTTATATTTTTTATTTTTTATTAAAAATTGTACTTATCTGAATTATTATTACCGTATTATTATTATTATTATTACATTTTCGCCCCCCAGGCCACGATGTGGGTCAATTACCTGTGCCCGGGTGGGCTAATCAAAAAAAAGTTTTTTCTAAAAACAAGTTTTGTGATATAACCCAGAATGCGACGCTTAGCTTTTAACCTAGGTATGTTAATGCCTAGCAATAACTCGCCAGGCCAACATACAGGCAATTAAAACATCTAATAATTACTTAATAAGTAATTGCAATTGTCGAAACCCCCTACATCCCCATCACACGCACTGCCACCGTCAACTCTTGCCTTAGAGCGAGCGGTAAACAAAAGTCAACTCTCGAGGGGTGGAGATGGGTGGGTTATCGGAGTCGCATTCTGGGTTATATCACAAAAACTGGTTTTTAGAATAAAACGGCTTTTTGTTCAACCTCAGAATGCAATGCTTAGCTTTGAATACCCGAGCAGGAGGCGGAGAGGGAGGTGACTTTGCATACAAGGCTCCGCAAACTTAGGTCCAGATTATGAATATATTGTAAACCATGTAGAATATTTCCAAAATTAGGAACATTTACCGGAAGGTAAAATGTTAATTTACATATCTCAATTAGGATACTCACTTTATTATGGTGATGAAAAAGCTGTCGTTGAAAGTTTTTGAAGATCTCCAAAAGCCCATTTCCTTGATCTGACTGAGGCTCATATGCCACAGAAAGGCTACAGACCCTGCGTATTTCCTAGTATCATGTGCCAAAAATTTGCCAGGGTCTGCTTGATTCACTAATTGAATAAAGATTTTGTCATTTGACTAGAAGACAATTTCTTACCATCCCTGGATGAGAAAACATAGGGGCCTCGATTAGGGAATCCGGATAACCATTCCTGAAGATTTTTAACTGGGCACAATATATGAACAACCCTTGTCTCATCCATTAGGCATTTTATCCTAATAGGTTGAGCTTGGAAACCTTCCCTTTCATTTTTTCTTAGGGTTCTCAGTAGGAAAAAGGGTAACATCCTCATCAGAAAATACTAATAATGATGGATTATTGGAAATTGAAATCAGTTCACTTATTCTCATACCTGTTGCTATTGCTAGAAGGAAGGCTGCCTTCTGTAGTAATTTATCCCTGTTCAGATTTATATTGTAATTAGGCCCCATAAAATATTTAGTAACTTTTTCCAGAGACCAAGGTGGGATTCTCTTAGGCCAGAGGGCCAACCAATGCTGATTTATAAGATGCAATTGTCGATCCTCGAAGGCCTTTAACTCTGAACAGAAATTCAAAAAATTCTAACACAATTGTTTCCGACAATTATTCTGGAGGTGTTAAATGGATAAATTGTTGAAAAAGATTCCAAGTTTTCTCATATTGCATAGAAGTTTGAGGTCTATGACCTGCTAATACTTGGTTAGCTATATTGGGGTTACCCAACAACCTATTAAAACTCCTTTTGAGAAACTCCAAGTGTGAATTGCCAAGGATATCTCGAACTGAGAATGTAGTACCTGGTCTAGACATCCTTGTTGCAATTGTAGCGGATTTGGGTACCAGTCCAACAGATCCAGGCACCAAGGTTGTATGATCCAATATGGTGCAATTAAGAGGACCTTGCCTCAGAAGGATCTGAGTTTGTGAACCACTTTGGGCAATATTTTCACAGGTGGGAACAGATAGATTGAATTCCAAAGGTTCCAATCAAAGAGTAGAGCATTTCCTAAAAGATTCAACCTTTCCAGAGATGCACAAAGTTGTATCTTGTGATTTTTTAGGGAGGCAAAGAGATCTATCTTTGGAGTTCCAAACTTCTTCACTAGACTCTTCAACTCTGATACCTTTAGGGACCATTCTGTTTCTGTCGATACTGGCCGGAGACGGGACAGCGCATCTGCCCAATTGTTTTGTACTCAGGTATATAAGTTGCTTTGAGGTAAAGTGTTTGTGTTACACAAACACTGAAGATTTTTTCTGACAGCTGTAGAAGGGGCCAAGACCTTGTTGAGCCTTGGTGATTGAGACAAAACACTGCGGTTCTGTTGTCCATGGCAAACAGGATCGCCATATTCTGTAAATTTGGGTTTGCCGACAAAAAGAATAGGACCACTGCTAATTCTTTTACATTTATGTTGTCCCAAAGGAAGTTGCTCCACTTCCCTTGACTGAATTCCCCTATTGAGGAATGGTATCCACCATCCTATTTCGGACGCATCCGTACAAACGACCTAACCTGTTTGAGGCGGAACCCAGGGAGAGGAACCGATTAGATTGTCCAACTTTGTCCACCATAACAGATGATTCTATATCTGAATAGGGAGAGAAGAAGCAATATTTCTGCTTCTGTGAAGCAAATTCGAGCCCAGATGAGATAGTTGCTTTTTCCTTAACTTTCCCAATGGAACCACTATTGTGGCAAAATTCAACAGACCCAAAAGTTTTTCCCAATCATGCCAAGAAACCTTGTGCTTTACACAAAAGGCTTCTACTTTGGTTTATCACATCTGTTACTTTTGCTTCTGGTAGACCGACTGACTGCTGATTTGTATCCCACTGAAGACTGAACCAATCCAACTTTTGACATGGTATTAAATTTTATTTGACCTGGTTTATCTTTAATCCCAGGTTTTGACATAGTACTAGTGTACGTTGGGTCGCCCTTTGACAATCTTCAAAAGAGTTTCCCACTATTAGCCAGACATCTAGATAAGCAAAGGTTTTTATGCCCTCCTTCGCAAGGATCTCTCTGAGGATGTTCGCCAGTTTTGTAAAGACTTTTGGTGCAATCGTCAGCCATCACTGTGAATTGATAACTTACATCCCCACTTTGAACACTAGAAACTTCCTGTACCTGGGGGCAACAGGAACGTGATAATAGTCTTTGAGATCCACTTTGAGATCCAAGCATCGGGTGGAAGTAGATGCCTCAGATGATCGTAAGTGAGCATCTTGAAACTTTTGGGGAGAGGGGGGGGGGGGGGGGGGGGGGCAATAAATTTGTTCAGGACTGAAAGATCCAAAATCCATCTTAATTTGTCGCTGCCATTCTTGGGGACTGGGAATAGGTGAGACATGAAACATTTCTGACTGTAACAGTTCTATGACACCTCTGTTTAGTAGTTGAATTACAAATTCTGCAAGTAAGGGGGTTGGCTTTTGACCCTTTTTTGGAAACGTTAGGGGAGGGCGCTTCAACCAAGTCCATGTGAGGCCCCCTTTGATTGTCTTGTAAGCCTATATGGAAGAAGTCCATCTGTTTTCCCAACCCCCTAGACGACCCAGCTGTCTGGCTTCATTGGAAGGGAGTGATCACTGATGTGGTGGAATAAGGTCTCCTTCCACTTCTGAACAAACAGCCACCCTTATTACGTCTTTGATTATTTCCTCCTCTAAAGTTTTCTCTAGGTTGATAACTGAACCTAGCAGCTGGTCCTGTTCCCCTGTAAAGCCTTTCTCTTTTAGATTTCCAAAAGGTCTCAGGACTTCAGGGAACAGTAATGTTAATAGCTTGCTCAACAGCTGATCTATATTTAACCAATGATTGTTCATCAAACAAAGCAGGAGAAAGAGGGGAAGAACGAAGCAATAAATAAGCACTACCACTTGAAGCATTATTTGTGGCTTGCTTCCTTAGCTGGGCTTTAGTGTTAGGGCTTTCAACAACATATCAAAAATGAGTTGTACAGGGAATATGGGGTCTTTGTAAAGCAGCAGCAAAACATTTGTCCACTTCTGACTTTTCTTCATAGTCCAGCACAAACTTAGTTAATAACTGACACATCATAATTGCAGACCAAATATCTGCTGCCAATTTCCTAATTTTAAATTTTTCAAGTAGCAGTGCAGGGGCAACAGGTTTCATTTTTTGTTTGTTTTTATAACTTATATCAGCAAATTTTGGAGCCGACAAATACTGGGAAAGTTCATAATTACAAGGAACTCTTTTTGTCATTAAATTGGAACTTCAAAAAAATAAAATAAAATAAATAAAATAAACTTGTGAGCATTCCTGTCTGTGGGAATGAATGTTAAGTCTTTCAATACATTAGCCCAGACTTCGTCTATTTCAGAGATCATCTTTGGGCAAATATCAGGCCAAGAAAGTGTAGTATCACCTTCCAAAAACAATGAATGATGACCCACAGTTGCTTGTCCTTCCTGTCTCTTTGTAAGTGCTGAGATATCAGGAAGTTTAGAAACATTTTCGTAAAACTCCTTGAATAAGGAATCCACAGATTCAGATGTAGTAGAAAACAACGAAGACTTAGATCTTACCAATGTTATCCAAGACCTGTTGGGATCATCCTTACACTCAATGTTATCCATCAGCTGCATGGCAGTTGACAGCAGCCCGTTTCCACTTATAGTAACCAACACTCTTGCTGCAGGTGGAAGTGGTTGCCAAAATATGGATAGGATGAAGTCAGTCTCAACAGGTTCTTCCTGCTCAAGAGACTGAATACTATGATTAGAACCAGCCTATCGTCCTGATCCTGGAATCCACTGAAATCAGACCGAGTAGCTAGAGGTTTGTGTAGACTTCCTACTGCCCCATTGTCTGGAAGGTCCAATAACTTTTTTTTTTTTTTTTTTTTTAGCAGAAGCAGGCTTGTCTAAGTGGGGATTAAGTCTCTTACCTAACACCAATAAACCCAAACTTTCCGCCAACTTGGGATCTTTCCATTGTTTTACGTTTAAAAATTTACTCTTCAAGGCCTTACTCCACCTATTTTTAATTTGGATCTGGAATAATTCTCTCTTATCACCTGTAGCTTGATGAAATTGAAAAATTTGATCATAACAAACTGAACACTCCATTGGTGAAAATAGGTTATTTGAGACACAGCTGCCAAGAATTATGCAAGCCACATGAGGATCTACCTTAGTAATCCAAGTGGCTCTACATTTTTTTTAATTACATGTAGTATGGCCCCCTTGGGTCTTGGGTGAAACTACTACTACTGAATTCAATTTCTTGTATGTAGTGCCTGAGCTGAACTTTCTAGTCCTTGTAGCTCATCACTCAATACTATCTCCTCAGGGACAGTTCCATAGTCTCCTCCATCATCCATAGGCCCGGACTCCTGTCCTTCATCCTCCAGTTGCACATCACTCATCTAAACTAGGAGGACACCATGAGTCACATTATATCATTATAAAAATATAAGGGAGAAAACATTTTCTCCCAAACTTAATAAATATGACTCAAAATTGTCATATTATTAGTAAGTTAGTTCATTAAGATCTCTTATTGTTATATAAGTCACCATTTGACAATTATAAACAATTAACTCACAATGTCGTATCTCTCTCCCGACTCTTATCTCAAGTATCCCTAAGCCCAATGAAATTTTTTTTTTACATAAAATAATTTCATTTAGAACATTTTATTTAGAGGGATCATCAAGATCTCTATCTGTTGCCAATCAGGGGCACAGACATTATCCCCCAAGTAATAACTTAAGCGAAAATTTCTACTTGCGCACTATCACCCGGCAGGGTTGACAGTGTTGAGTCGCTAACATAGCGCTCTATTGGCAACAGCGTTCACTATTACTCTAGCAATACTTATTGGGTTGAGAATTCCACCCTGAATTGTTCTCATATAACCCATATAAGGATGTAAAGTCCATTTCAACATAACTCTAGATTGCTAGGAAGACCGGAAGGTTAACATTCCGGAAGGAACGCTAAGTCTAGCAGCCTCGCTAAAGTTCGCCTGGAAAGGCTGAACCCACTACTGAGGACATCAATAAAATAAAATTACTAAGAGAAACTCTCAACTCTGGCCTTTATGCTGAGAGCAATTAGAAAACCGAAGGCGGAAGCCCAAAGGTTTTTTGTGAACAAACATAAGAGTAGGAAGCGAGACAGTCATGGCATTCATACTAGCACGTGAATAATTGGGACAAAGAAAACCGTAAACAGTATACATATATATGTATATATAAATAGATATATTCACATATTCTCTTTCAGTGACGACGAGCCCGGGAGGGCGCAGCGACATTCACCGAGTGACTTAAAGGCAAGGGATAGTCACAACACTCTAAACGACTTCACAAAGAAGACGCGTTGTAGTCGCCATAATGCTGACCAGAGATCGTATAAGAAATTGTGCCAAATACAATAATTGAGAAACATAACAAAATAAAAGTCACTCTACTTCATCACTGTGCTAATAAGTACAAATACCGTATATAAAATCTTCACGGAGCTCTCCTTCGTGTGTATTTACAGCTGAATCGCCAGACAAGAGATGACGGTGGCAGTGCGTGCGATGGGGGATGAAGGGGGGGGTTTCGACAATTGCAATTAAATGCCAGGTAAAGACGTGTCCTCCTAATATTACTTATTAAGTAATTATAAGATGTTTTAATTGCCTGTATGTTGGCCTGGTGAGTTATTGCTAGTCATTAACATACCTAGGTTAAAAGCTAAGCGTCGCATTCTGAGGTTGAACAAAAAACTGAGATTAGGGTTAAAATGGATGACTTACAATTAAATCGAGGTAACATGTTATGAAACTTTTTATACTGTACATGTTGTAGGGAGATGATTCAGATGTGTAAACCAATAGAGATAAGGTAGTTAGAAGCCAAGATACTTTGATGAAGTATTTAGGGTGTGGATGTTGAGAGTAAATGTAAGATAGAACAAAGTTCTAGAGCTTAGAGACTGTTAGTTCAAATGGAGTCTTACACTGAGTTAGTTAGCTTACTGCATATACTCTTGTATAGTTTGACCCCGAATTTTTGGGTCGAGAGAGAGAAAAAAAAAGCCTGTTTCTTTTCTTCTTTTTTTTATGGGGATTAGCCCACCCGTGCACAGGTCACTGACCCACAATGGGGCCCGGGGGGTAATAATAATAATAATAATAATAATAATAATAATAATAATAATAATAATAATATATAATATATAATAATAATAATAATAATTGTAACAATGTCATGAGTTCCCGCCACCCGGGAGTTCCCGCCAATTCCGAGCCAATAGTGTGAAGGCCTTAAGCCTGTTTTCAACCAATGAGAAAGCCTATGAGGCGTGATGTCATGAAAGTTGTGGTGTCTCTTGTAGGCTGATGCGGTTTGAACAGGAGTCTGTGTTGGAATTTTGTGTAGGGAGGTGTGTGACGTCTGTGGTGGCGACCTGGCAGGTAATTGGGATTTAGCGGTTGTCTCGTCCAATCAGTGAGGTATCCAGGTCTGGAGCAGAAACTATGTCAGGTTCACATGTTCCAATCCACTTTCAGCCAAAAGCAGGGTCCACACTATAAATCTAAGTGAAGTATTGTCAATTCTGAACACCATTTTGTCAAAATCTTTTCATCATCCTAAATGTTGTTATCTGCAAAACGAAAGCTTACAAAATTAAAAAATATATATATATTTACATGACTATGAATGGCTTGTGATCTTCCCTATTTCACTGCTGATAAACAGCGAGACAATAGGGACTTCCTGTAGTTTTATTTTGAGTACCAAAACTCCTCTACATTCCAGAAATTCAGGTTTTCTGGACCAAACTTCCCCCAGTGAGTCCAGACACAGTGTGTTTACTGTAAATATGATTAAAGTGCAATAGTGACAATTCTCCTTCCTTGTCTACCCACCAGAAAACCAGATGTTATCAGCAAGGTTGTAGCAGCAGGAACTGAAGTGGTTAGATGTGGATCTCTTATAAGGGTGCAGGAAGATCGAGGTAAATAAGCCTGACAGACTTCAGACCCTGGCATATATTTCTCACTGATCAAGTGAGACTATCTTGGAATCAGTGGTTTAGGTGTCTGATATGGCTGGAAGAGCTACTGCTTAGAGAGGAATCATTATCCACATGGATCATGAGTCCCACCAATGAGCAGTACAAGTTCCATGACATGGAAAGAACTGCCAGGAGACCTTTATAGTGACAGATCTCACAGGTCACTCATTAAGGGCCAACAAGGTATAAATATTACATCTTTTGTCTCACTATACAAACTCTGCTGGCTTAATCAATTAAAGTCTGCATAGCCAATCCTTTCTCCACTTTCACTTACCTCCTAATCTATCTGACTGGCATCCAGTCATACCTCTGGTGGCATATACACCCATAATCTGATATAGTATTGCAAAATCAAGATTAGCAACATAAAAATACACGAGACTGAATGATAACTTGTAAAATATCAAAGTTTTTCCTCATCACAAGAGTACATTAAAATGATACCTTTAAAGCATGATGAGTTAAGATGATTTTGATTAGACGTTCAATCATGAAGAAACACCAGGTCCCCAGTAGAATATAAAGAGATATGAACAAATAGCCATGAGGCCCAGTTTTAGCTTCTTTCAGGTGGAAAGCCTAGAAATAAAAGAAAGAAAACGTCCATGAACAGATCAAAGTATTCACATTGTTATACATACAATACCAGATCACCTACAATTAATAGCTACATGAATCAATGTAACATGACAATTTCCTAATGGGAAACAAAAAAATATATGTGCATCCTTTATCACCCCTTCCATTCCACAAATTCTAATTATAGTAGTGAGGTTTCTCTGTACTCTTAGAATAGTAAGGCCAGCACAGGTATCAAGAAAGATGGTGAAAGACTTTTAATTACTGGGTTTTTCTTCTAACTTATCTCTGCCACAGTTGAAATCAATTGACATAAAAAGCAATGAATAATAATAGATAGCAATACAGAATATCAAATCAGTAAGAATAGGAAAAATCATACAGACATAAGCCCCATCATCCAGTGTTGACAATGTGTTGAGTTGTTGATTTTAACCAATAAATATAGAAGAGGTTTGTTCTTACGAAACTATTACAGTGCTCTCTCATGGTTCAAACTCACTAGGTTGTGAGAACCCTGTCCCACTAAAAATAATAATGAGTATTATTAATCTGCCACATCCTCCTCATACTCTATAAAAATCATTCATAATTACAGCACAAAAAAGAATGAAAGAGAAAAGTGGTTTAAACATTATACAGTAGCATCTATAAACTCTTCTAAGCAGGGTCACCCAAAACAAGCCCAAATTGCTTAATCTAAATACAGTACAGTACTTTAAATGATATGCTCAGCTAAGTATCAGTGCCACCACACCAAAATTTGACAAACCTGTTACTTTGCACAAACCAGCAACACCAGTTAGCAGCACATCCTCCCTCTAAAATCACTCGACACCCACTATCATCTACCTCTGAATTATACTTCTCTATGGTCATATTTTACTTTCCATTCACTCTTTCTCCACACCAACTGACCAAGATGGATTCACTCTCTGCCAAACATTTATTTTTTCTTAGCTTTTTTAGCTTTTATTCTTTTCACCACTGATCGACTCCTTAGCCGGTTGGGCGATCGGTCACGTCTCTGTTACGCACTGTTGGCAGGTACTGGGCATGCATCGGCTCTTGAATGTTCCTGAACCTGCTCCAGTGTTGGTCTTGAAAGAGCTCACACTCAGTGCCGTCACAACACTTTCTAACCCACCCATGAAAATATTAAATACTGTTCTGCACTAATTATATACGTGATATCTCCGTTAGTCGCAACAATTGGTGCAGAGCACTTCCAGGAATGAGAGAATTCTGGGCAACGAGATGACGATCTCAAAGCCAGAAAAAAAATACCCTCATCCCCAGATTTTTTTGGAAACCGGGAAAATTTTCTTGGAAGTTCCCAAAATTGCGCATTACTTCCTCTCTGGAACCCAAAAAGAAATCCCCCATCACTGGAATTTTCCAGAATGAGGCATTATTTTATACAGTGATCCCTCGGTTAACGAATTACCTTCCATAAGATTCTTCACTTCGGTTAACGAACAAACGAATTCCTTACGAATTTTTCCCAACATGTTTTCGGCTGCATTTGGCTTCCCACCAGCTGTAGTATTAGTACGCCAATACAGTAATTGGTTTTAAGGCTAAAATTCCTTACCATTTTAGTAAATATCAAGAAGGTTGTAATATTCAATAATTTTAAAAGTTTTATATTAAACTTTTTAGTCATTTTAACAATTATTGAACATAATTGAAGTACAGGAAGCTAGCTTTTTGCGCGCCAAACAGCCACTCAACACACCAAGCTTGGCGTCAGTTTGTTTACCAGTTCAGAGGAAGGAACATCATGTTTGAGACTCTTCAACATAAATGCTTTTTTTCTGTGTTTCCAGTCAAATTATTGGTCATTTTGAAATATATTTTACATATTGACAATATATAATGCAGAGCAGTGTTGATTTAAAGAAAATAGTCTTGAAGTACACGAAGTGAACTAAAATTTTATGGGTGAAATGGTGCCATGGGGTGACTTCTCTTCCACCCCCAATGCCTTCTCTTCTCCCTTCTCCTCCACCCCCATTTCAATTCCCATCATCATCATCATCAACCAGGAGCCTTCTACATGCACACCTAAGTAAGTGTACCTTACTGCATTTATTTTTGGTTTGTATGTAATTTTCGGTGAGCTGGAACCAATTACCCAAAATCCCATTGAAACAATGGTTTCGGTTAACGAATTTTTCAGTTAACGAGCAACCTTCTGGAACGAATTGTGCTCGTTAACCGAGGAACCACTGTACAGTATCTCAAAACCAGAAAAAATCCCCCATCTCTGGAATTTTCCGGGTACCGGAAATTTTCCTCAAAACTTTCAGAAAATTTGCTTGATTTTCATCTCTCAAACCCGGAAAAAATCCCCCATCCCCGGAATTTTTCGGGTACCAGGAAAATTTTATTGAAATTTCCCAGAAAATGTGCCCCTCAGAAAATCGTTCCCAAAGCCAGAATTTTCCGGAAAATTCCGACTTTGGGAACGATTTTCCGAGAAAATTTCAATTCCGGCAATGGGAGAGTTCAGGTTAAGAGGGAATCCGGCTAACGGAGATATTACTATCCAATTTATGTCTTAAATGAATACAAGAACAAAAAATAAAAATACTTATATTATATAAAGATGAACAATAGCCATGCACTCTTATTAACAACTAATGACAGTACAGATTGAGAGATTTCATACTCTCATTTCAAAATACCTTCTTTTGTCCCAATTTGAAAGCCTGAGAAGAAAAAGTTTGATTAATTTTCCAAGAAAATACACACAGAGAACAAGAATTCCATACGAAAGTAAAAGAATAAGTAAAATACTTGATATGAAAGTTTCAAAGAAATCACTCACAGATGCCTCAGTAAAAATAAATGATGATATTGGTGAGCCAATTCATTGTTGAATCTGTCTGAGTGGTGGGGTGCAGGAGGAAAGCTGTCTGGGCGGCAGTAGGCAGAGAAGCATATCAATACAGTATTGTACTTTTAAGTGCCATGTGTGTTCTACTCTGTACATAATGGAGGTATTGGGAGATTGATGCTCGGAGTCTGGTGATGGTTTTCAAAAGGAATGTGAGAGAAGTTGAAGACTTAGCTGTACAGTACCATATACAAAAGTAAGACCCAAAATGGGTGACAAAGTACAGAGAAAAGTTAGGGAATTTAAATAGAGTAATCCCTCAGCAAATTGGCCATTCCCAAATTTGGAACACTTTGGTGGTTGCAAAATCTATTATTGTACTGTAATCATTAATGATCCTGATATTCCATATTGGATTAAATACTGTATTGTAAAAAAGTAGCCAGTCAATTCTGCTCAATTTGCAAGCATTCCAAGGGGTAGTTCTACAATTCATAATATATAACTTAAATAACTTTTATTACAGGGTAATCCAACAGACCATGATTACCAATCGTCGTGGTCCAGATTTGAAACCCAGCACCCGGAGGTGATAATTGTTTACAGTGATTTACTGTGTACATAGATTACAGTTTCTGATATACTACTGACAACACCTTTTGGCTGGGAACTTCATTAAAAAGCTGTCTGGGACCTGAGTGTGTGTAGGATGCCCCCCAACCCTTTAAGGCCTGCAGTGGTGAGCTAGTCTGTCATCTTCTTTGTTTCATTCTTAGTTTGTCAAAGGGAGTCCAATGAGAGTATAGATCTCAGGTCTTCTGATACACTGGGGGATGTGTTATGATGTCCAAGTTGCTTGTTGGATGGGAAGACAATTTAAAAGAATGAAACCACATTAATGTAGAGAAAAGAATTATGAAAAACTGTGAAGAAACTAATTTATTTAGGTATAAAAGATGACCAATACGACCTAAAATTGCCAATACATTGAATTATACCAGTATGGCATCCAAGTTGCTTGTTTCATCATTAAATACAGTAATTTAAACAAATGAAACTAAATAAGTTAATTAATTATGATTGTGTAAAAACTAATTGGGTTTGGAAAAAACAATCGCCTGCAAAAGCAACTGCCACCATTGCCACTCATCACTAGCGCAGCAAGAGCGAAAATAAGTTGCAAGAAATATGATTTTTAAATTTTAAAATCCTGAAATACAGTAAAATTAATATTTTCTTATTGATGTGTCATGATTTTATTAATATACTGTATAGTATTGTTCACTAACTTAACCTTATATTTTCCTTCTCTAAATCCTTAACCAACTAAATATCCAATCTTTCTTATATTTAAATCTAACCTAACCTAGTTTATTTGAAAATGGACATTCTTTTCTTGCTGATTAATATAATCTTATTTAACCCTTTTTGCTGTACATGTCAGACAATGTAAAATAAGGTTTTTACCAAAATATTGGGGACAATTGTTCTTTAATAACTCATAATAACTACCCAACAGCCTTACTGAGAGGTCAAATCTTATTGAGAAACATGTATTTTGTATAAGAACTCAACTGGGGGTACATGATTCCATATCAATTCAACCAGTTAACATTCTAACATAAGTTAAATTTACACAAAAATACACCTGAAAATTTGGATAAATAAGGAAGAAAAAATACATTACAGGGAACATTCAAATTTTTATTATACAAAAAATAAAGAACAAACATGTGATTAACATACAACAACATCTTGCTCCAAGAGTTTCCATGGTAAAAAAGTATGTTACAGGTAAATACCAATAAAATTAACTCTACATTCACATTTCAAACTGACAATGACTATCACCATTCATTTCTTGCTAACCTAACCACACATACATGTCTTTTTGTATTTGTTTTCTTTCTAAATATCTTAAAACAAGGCATACACAAGGGGGATTTTCCTGGACAGAAATTACAATACAGCGCTGTTTACTTTCACCTTACACTGTGATAGCTTATCCTCTAAAGGTGATGCTGAAAGCCTAGTGACCCCTTGCTGTTTCTTATTTTCTTCTCATAAACCCTTCCAACAAACCAACAATCACCTTTTGTCTGAACCATCTCTGTGTCAATTTCCTCCTTGGGCGCTGAATATTATAGAACATTTTAGAATTTACCAGGGCCACCTCAGTTATGAGATGCCATTATGTCTGGTACCATTTCAATGTTTTCCTGTTGAAAGGGCATGTTGAACACAAACAAACCTATCCACTCTCCCCATATACTTATATAGTACATAACCTAAGCACTGGGCTTATCCAAAGTTCTTGTTCCTGTCTTTGATTTGCTATCTACCTTTTTTGTATCAGAATCCCCTACTGCAGCCAGCATATTAACTTTGCCTGTAATCAAACAGCCAATCTGGATGACATACACTATGGCCCAGTGTATTACAACATCAGATATAGATTTATACTCCCACTGAACCCTCCTATGAGTGAAGACTCATACTTGTAGCCCTCCTCACCGTGGCTCCCAGATGTCACTTGGAAAAGGTCTTTATTGGTGATACTCTTTAGGCTGCCCTTGAAAACCTTTTCTCTACTGTATAACATATAAAATTTAATCTTACATCCATGTAAAACACCCTCATATATTACATAAAATAATGTACAGTATTGCCCTTTGCAAAATAAACATGTGTCCTATAATACTGAAAAATATATCATGACTCACCTGAGGCAGGAGATGGAAGAGTGATGAAGCTGCCAAAGAACCTACAGCCAGACCAACCAGGAGTGTTAACAGTTGCTGGTAAAATGTATGAGCCATTAGCGGCAATACCGAAACCCCAGCCAAAGAACACCCAGATATGAGCGTCACAAACAGAAGCCCATAACCCCACACTGAAAAGCCAGAAAAACAGATAAATAGGTAATGATACTTAATACTTTAAGTCTCAACACACTCTACTAAACCATAAAGTAACAAAAAAAACTTGCACTTAATACATCAGAAATTTATCATCACACTAGATATTACAAATGATTATTTGTGAGGTTCTGATATCAGACCAAACAGCATCATAGAGAACAGGCATGTTGTGATTGCACTGAACATTTAATAATTTTTTAAAATTAGTTCTTCTATAGGTAAATAAAAGCAACCTTTTCATCAAAAAGTAAGGGAGATGAATACAGCATGGAGACAATGGTCCAGTGCTCAATTGTATCACTTGCTCAAATACACAAAAAGTTTAAATCAATGGCAAGTAAATTTATTTTCAAGGTGAAGAGGATGGACAAACATACGGTATATAAAGTATTGTATTCAATAAACTGTTTTTGTCTTAAAGTAAATAAATTGGTACAATAAAAACACATGAGCCACAGTTAAGTCTCGAGTTAATATCAACCTCGGCAAATGCTTGTAATTTTACAATTACAGTACTATCCATTTTTTCTTAAAGGCCTAATTTTTATCTTTACATCCATCTAAGTAGTCCAGACTCGAACTGTTTGCTCACATATTATTTAAGACAAATACTCAAACCATAAGCAAATACAGTACTGCTTATTTTGCTTCCATGTTAACCATATTAACAAAAATCTTCACAAAATATTCTCAGTGATGCTACAGAGGTGTATGAAGACCTACACATTCTGTATGTGCCTCCTGCTCTCCAAGTGGGAATGGTTATACTGTACAGTATTGCACTGTATGGATGACAATAAAATAATATACAAAACTTAGCAAGTGTAGCATTGAAAGATAAATGTGATAAGTGCAAGAATGATCAAAATTAATGTGGAAAATAATCGTGGCAACTTTGTTATCAGTTGATCATATGCAGGAGCAATGTTGTCACATGTAATATAAACAATCTATTGTGCACATTGATATAGCCAATTCAGTGTTAAATAATACAGTACTACCGGTATATTTAATTGGTGTAAGTAATTTGTAGCAATAAAGTCATGAAAAGTATTAGTAAAATCTCCATTAGCTGGAATCCCTCTTAACCAGAACTCTCCGATAGCTGGAAATGAAATTTTCTCGGAAAATTGTTCCCAAAGCCATAGTTTTCCAGAAAATTCAGGCTTTGGGAACGAATTTCCGAGGGGCACATTTTCTGGACAATTCAAAGGAAATTTTCCCAGTACAGTACCTGTAAATTCCAGGGATGGGGGATTTTTTACTCTGTATTTGAGAGATCAAAATTATATGCATTTTCCGGAAATTCTGAGACAAATTTTCCAGAAGCGGAAAATTCTGGGGATGAGGGATTTTTTCCGGCTTTGAGCGAGTCATTCTGTTACCCGGAGCGCTCTCATTCTCAGAAGTACTCTGCACCAATTGTACCGGCTAACGAAGCTATCACTGTATAAACGTCACGCCTATGAGTGCACAGGGTATGCTTGGTAACACCTCACCGCCATGAAGTCTGCAAAACCCTGGCGGGAACTTAAGTTAGTCATTTAAATGGTTTCACTATTTTTTCCATGTATACTAGGGTCATTTGGGAGTGACTGGGCTATAAGAAAATAAATAAATAAATACATAAAATAAAAATAAATACTGTAAATCATTTTGCTGACCAGGAAACTTAACGTGCATATTCATAATGTGACCATTGATGAGTTAAATGGGTGATATGGATGGTTCTGGTACAAGAAGTAAAATTTTGGGGAAATATGAGAGACTGAGTGAGGAGCGCTGGCACGGATAACTTGCTTGATGAATGAAATATTGATAATTAAATTTAAGATAGTTTGGCAGAACAATTCAGAAAAGAAAAATACAATAAGCAATCACTTACAAAATATACCCAGCTGAACAGGAGGTACCTCATGAATCCCTACCTTCTGACTGTTTGGGTTTCCTAATGGTCTGTGTAATAGAATTTTCCTTGTCACAATTATAGTTGAGCTGAGACCGATACAAAACAAGTGGCAGGAGAGTCTGCAAGTCGTCCACACTCAGATTATTGTCCTCAATGCCGTACATTTTCAGCAACTCACCGTCCGTGCACTGCAAGACAGAGCCAAAAATAATTATACTAAGAACCTAAGTATTATCCTCAGTTATACCTCATTTACTTTACACACTTACAGGAAGAACATAAAGAAAGCAGGTCACCCGCTTGCGGGTTACCAGCTCTGACAAGTGTCATGAATGTGATCATACTATCAAGTGTGGCCGCACACAGTAGATGCATGCTGAAGCCTGTTGCCGCTGGTTGCTCGCGCTGATAAGTTTACCGGAATGAACAAATCATTCTTTTCTCGCTTGCCCGTGTGGGTGGATATGTTGAGGCGGTGCTAGTTGTACGAGGTGTTTTTATTAATATTTTGTCATGGTGGAAGTAGAGGTTTTGATAGCTTGTGTAGTCAAGAGTTTCCCCAGTCAATCTCATGCATTGAAAAAACTTTCTTGATCATCCTTCTTCCCGCCCTGCATGGGGAAGCCAGAGGCTAACTGATCTAAGAGTATTACACCATATCACCATAGTTCCAGCTGACCAGATATGAACCCCAATGAAGGTGGAAGGGGACCTAATTTGCTATAGTCCCTCAGCTAATGAGCACAATCCGTTCTAGAAAGTTGCTCGTTAACCGAAACCATTGTTTCAATGGGTTTTTGGTTAATTGGTTCCAGCTCACCAAAAATTGCCTAAATTTAACAAAAAAGGTAGAAAAGTACACTTACTTTGAGGTGTGTATGCAGAAGGCTCCTGGATGATGATGATGGGAATTAGAATGGGGGTGAAGGAGAAGGGAGAAGAGAAGGCAGTGGGGTGGAAGAGATGTCACCCCACGGCGCCATTTCACCCATAAAATTTTAGTTCTCTTGATGTAATTCAAGATTATTTTCTTTAAATCAACACTGCACTGCATTATATATTGTCAATATATAAAATATATTTCAAAATGACCAATAATTTACTTGCAAACACAGAAAAAAAGTGTTTAGTTGAAGAGTCTCTCAAAGCAAGATGTTACCTCCACTGAAAAGACACAAAGACCGATGCCTGTATGGTGTGTTGAGAGGCTGGATGGTGCGCATAAAACTAGTTTCATTACCTTCAATGATGTTCAATAATTGTTAAAATGACTAAAAAATTTAATATTAACTTTTAAAATTATTGAATAGTATAAACTTCTTGATATTTGCTAAAATGGTAAGGAATTTAAGCCCTAGAACCGATTACTGTATTGGTGGACAAATACTACAGCTGGTGGACCGCCAAATGCAAGCGAAAACATGTTCAGGTCGGCTCGTAAGAAACTCGTTAATCGAGGGATTGCTCGTTAACCAAAGTTAAGAATCTTATGGAAGGTAACTTGTTAACCGAAATCTCGTTAACCGAGGGACCACCCAGAAAAAATGTTTTCTCCATGAATCCTCCATCTCTGATGAACGCCCTCTGCCAGACAACTATCACGATCCAGAACCAACTAAAACTAGAGGGGGGGTACTACAATAGCTTCAGGTTCCACACTCCCCTATGAGAGTTATCCCATTTTTTCCTAGGTCAAGCAGTTCCATTCCAAACTCTCTCACAAGACAGGTGTGATGTTACCCTGGGCCCTCTGCTACAACCCATCTGTATCTAGAGAGCGGACATTTTGTCACCAGTCTATTAAATTCTGCACTACACTTACTAAATTTAGATAATTTCTTTATGTTGGAGGCAATGACGTCATGATTAAGTTAGGTCAGGTTTATACTGAACTGGTGACAAAATGTCCTAGAACCCTGTATCTCTAGTCCCAAAACAAAATAATATAATATGTCAAAACAAAAGCAATTCAAAATCATCCTTAAGAAGTGAACTGTGCACTTCTCATGCAGGTCAGTCATAACAATTGAAACTAACATCAAGAGACATAGGAATGAAATTAGACTTGTAAATCAAAGTTAGAGAGAAAAAATCAGGAGAGAAAACCAAACCAGGATCAAGCTGACTCATAGCTCAGATTACTTGTAAGGAATAATACAGAGACTCCAAAACAAACCTTTCATCCTCACCTCTAAAATACAATGCTGTAGGGCAGGGGTGGCGAACCTATGGCACGCATGCCCAAGGTGGCAAGCGAAAAAATTTTGTTGGCACTTGGCATGCACTGCAGCCCCAAGATTTTTTAAACCCCACCCATAATAAATATTTTGTTGACACGTAGCATGCACTGCCGCAGGACTTCCTCCATAAAGGAGCATTATGAAACTGTTCATAAATGGCTTTGCGATAAAAGTGAGCAAGAGCAAAAAGAACACATTTCTCGAGAAATCAGGAAAAAAAATGCAGTCAAATGTTTTGATGAAATTTGTTTCAGGTAGTTCCAACTTAGTTGCTGCTGCTGCTGCTTAACATGGAAAACCACTCAGTGATGGGGAGTATATTAAAGAATCATGGCTAGAACGTGCTTCTTTCCTTTTTAACGGTTTTCCAAAAAAGGAAAATATTATTCAGCGCATTAAGGATTTGCCAGTGAGTAGAAACACAGTAAAAGATAGAATATTAAAGATGGAAACAAACACAGTAGAACAGCTAACAAAAGATATTGGTTCATGTAAATTGCTTTCCATTTGTCTTTATATGAGTACTGATATTACATCATCAGCTAGGCTAGCCATTATTGCTCAATTTTGTAGGGGCGATGAAATATGTGAAGAACTGGTTAACTTGGTAACTTTACCTGAACATACCACAGGGGCTGAAATATGTAAGGCAGTAGTAAACGAACTGTCTGATGGACAAGTTGGTCTTTCAAAAATAGTTTCCGTTACAACTGATGGTGCACGCAGCATGATTGGTAGAGAAGCAGGTTTTGTAAATTTTTTTGAAAAATATGTTGGACATCCACTGGTAGCCTTTCATTGTATTGTACACCAGGAGGCTTTGTGTGCAAAAGCTGGCCTTAAAGAACTTGAAGAAGTGATGAAAATTGTAACCAAGGTAGTCAATTTTATTTCTGCACATGCTTTGAAAAAAAGACAATTTCAGAATTTACTGAGCGAGGTGAATTCGGTGTACACAGGACTACTTATGTACAATAATGTTCGTTGGCTTAGTGGAGGTTCTGTCCTTAAACATTTGTTGAGTGTTTTGATGAAATTCATCTGTTTTTGAATAATGAAAAATTTTCTTGTCAAGAATTATCTAACGTGTGGGTTTGTAGATTGATGTTTTTTTTACAGATTTCTCCTCACATTTAAATGACTTGAACACCACATTACAGGGACCTGGCAAAGCACTTGATGTTATGTTTGATAACATAAAAGCCTTTGAAATCAAACTGAAAATTTTTAAAGGTGATGTCGACAATGGCACTTTTAAATATTTCCCAAACCTAAAAAAAACATAACTGATCTTGAAATTCATAAGAAAACAGGCATTCAGAGCCTTCAAATGCAATTTTCGAGTATCATTGATTCAACTACTGCACAATTTTCTTGAAGATTTATTAAGTTCAGGTCATTTGAAGAAACTGCAAAATTCATAAACTGTGCAGACATTGTAACATTAGACAAACTGAATTCGAAAATGTTGCAGTGGATTGATTTGGATAATTTTGAGATGCAACTGATTGATTTACAAAACAGCTAAATTTGGAGGCAAAAATTTGTCAACTTAAGAGCTGAACTAGAAAATATTGAGAGATTGGTTAGTGACTGGATCAGTGCCGAAAATTACAGTATACGTATGAGGTTCTGAAACTCTGGAATTCCATTCCTGAAACATTTGACTGTCTGAAAAATTTAGCAATGGCAGTATTAACAGAATTTTCATCTACATATTCATGCGAGTCATTGTTTTCAGTTATGAACTTTGTCAAGTCTAATTATAGGAATAGACTTACTGATGAAACTAGTGCTGCATGCATAGCTCTCAAAACAACCAAATACAATCCTGATATAAAATGTCATCGTTGGTGCAGCAGCAAAAGTCTCACAGAGTAAAATATGCTTATTTTCCTTTCCTTGATTTTTGTTTTGTTTTATAATAGTAACCAAAGATTATCATTTCACTGTCACATTTCATATATTGGTTATAAGGTCCAGTACTCTTTATAAAGGATGTTATCTTTCAATTGTCTTTTTAAAAACATTGATATTAATAATTTTTTGAACAGGCTTTTTCTAAAATGCTTTCATTTATTTCAATCTCTCTCTGTTATACTCTTGTTAATCGTAAAAAAAATTAATACACGTAAGTAAGCAAGAGGACTCCTTTCTTCTAAAATGAAGGTCCATTATTATTTTCACGTAATTCATTAATTTTACCTCTTGTGAATTACTAGTTAAAATAACATGTAATTCCTAAAACTGTCCCATTTAAAACAATTCAGAAGAGTTACTGGTTGCCTAAACAGACTTCTCTAAGAATGCTTTTAAAAATTTTGTAAAATACCAATACAGGCAGTATAATAATAATAATAATAATAATAATAATAATAATAATAATAATAATAATAATAATTTTCTGCTCAAAATTCTCACAGGCACGGGAGAGAATTTTTCAGAATATTATCGCCAATTTGGGCTCAAGCTCTCAAAAACGTTCGCCACCCGATGTAAGGGATCTCCTACACCCATAATCATATCCCACAATACTTAATCCAGAACAGGACTTGTCAAGTAGCACCATGCATAATAAATCTGCTGGAAGACTCAGAAAAATGATTAGCTATTATAGGAAAAAAGGTGTGTAGCTACAGGTACCTGTAACAAAAAGATCAAGAGGCTCCCTGTTAAAGACCGCGACACCTGATGTTCTGCAAGGGGGCCAAAAGTGAGTACAGCTTCATCAACAAGTCGCTTGTCACTATACACAGTTTCATTTCTATTTACTCACTTTCTTAAAGCTCTATTCTGTATAGAACAATAACAAATTAAAATACCAACTTACTGCTTTTAACATGTTGCACTGAGATGGGGATAATGCTCTGTTTACATTACAGTCTGTCAGTTTTGACAGGGGTAGATCTTTGTCAATTGTTGGGCATTGTCGTCTGCCTGTTGTGCATTCTACAAATGCTTTAAAATCCTCTTGTGTAAAATTAAATTTATTAGAAGAATATCCATACCATCTGTAAACAGAAAATAACATTAATGAAAATGGTTTCTTTTGAAAATGTCCTCCTTAACAGTTAAGGTCCACATTAGTTAAGAGATCTGCAATGTGAATCTTACAATAATGATTACAGTATCCGCTATTTATGATGGGGTTACATCCTTGAAAACCCATCGCAGGTCAAAATGTCGTAAAGTGGGATCATTATAGCATGGGGTTCAATGGGATACATTCCTTGCCAGTCTGACACCCACATGTATCACAAACAAAACTCTTCACTAATACAATACGCACCTACAACAAACACAAAATTCACCACACCATCAAGAATAAGTCTGATCATCATTACATGTCCACTTCGAGGCTAAGGGAACTCTTGAAGGTGGAGTAGACATGTCTCTCTGACTCCCACACAGCCTCTGGGGAGTCTCATGCCGCTTCACAATGTCAAGCTTGACCTCTAGGGACGTGGTTTTCCTGGGTGCCTTGGCCTTCCCAGACATTTTCTAAGTTACACTGCTCACTTCACAGTCACAAAAACAGAGCAAAACCACTTGTTCACAACAACAGATGCAGACCACTTTAGTCACAAAAATATAGAAAAAGTCACTTCAGAGTCACCAAAACAGAGTACAGTAAGATCTCACATTTTGCGCGATTTCATTTCGGGAGCACTACCTAATGTAAGCAAGTCTTATATTTGGCGTAAAATATCGTGAATTTCGCAAGATCCAGCAAGGTGAATGCTGGCCACTGTCTTGAATGACATCACAGCCCTCATACCAGTTACGGTAGTCATTTCTGCTACAAAGCGTGTTTTGTCAACGCAAATTGGTTGCAACGCGATTGATGAATAGGGGAAAGCTGTTTGTAAAATGCGAACTTTTGCATAAAAATGTTGGCTATAGCGTGATTCCATCCTCAAAGTTTTAAGCGTGGTGTGGTTATACAATGCTTAAAGTTCAAATTCGACATCACATGTTCAACTGATATATATATATATATATATATCTATATATATATATATATATATATATATATATATATATATATATATATATATATATATATATATATATATATATATATATATATATATATATATATATATATATACTGTATTTTTTTTTTTTTTTTTTTTTTTTTTTTTGCAAATTTAGCTGTTACCCATAAATAATGTTTGAAAAGAATAAGTAAAAAGAATGTTTCGCAGTGAGGACTAATAACGGTTTACACAAGCGCTCTCTGTTTACATCAAATAATCTGTTGAATCATGCGGTTTCTGTCAATTACTCTGGGATTTTCGCTATTATCTCCAATTTTGTTGTGTTAGTGATGAATACAGAAAGACAAGGTTAGAAGAATGTTTCTAAGAAGCGTTCTGGTGATCAAATTGCCGGTGGTGAACATAAAAGAGGTTTACAAGAACTCGACTATCGCGTTGTAGCCCGAGCCATCCTAGCGACCACCCGGGCTGTTATTGTGTGCTTTTTTGGGTGGTGCTACCACCTGTCGAGTCAAGATAATGGCCTCTACCTCTACTGGGGGTCCTACTGGTGCTGGTGGGGGTGGGACAGACACACCTAAGGGGCCAAATAAGGAAAAGGAGAAGCGGGACTATCATAAGGGAGTTAAGTTTGCCCAGTACTCGACGCAGGATAAGCAGCGTGTGATTAAATTACTTAAGGATGGCCTAAAACCTAGTTTCTGGAAAGCACAATCAGGTCAATAAAGGCAGAATTTGTATCATTTGGAGGTTATAAATGGGAAATCAGAGTCTATATTGTTATTTTTCCCATTTTTACCAATGTAGATGTATCATGCCGAACCTGATGGAGTGAGGGAAGCGTGCACCACAACAGTTCACGGGGGTGTTAGTACAGATGGGATGGTGGTCACTGTGGATATGAGTGATGCTGTGTGTCCTGATCGGAGTTGGAGGACAAGATTCTTGTGGAGTTGTGAGAAGAGAAGGAGAGGATCCTATGTCCTGCGAGGACTTACTGTACTGTAGTGCACCGGGTGGCAACGTGGCGGTTCACGGGTAGACTGCAGCCAACAAGTGAACCGATAGATATATCTGCGTTGAGCGGATGATGACCATCGTTCATGTGGATTATTTACATCAGATATAAGGGGTGGTCTTAATACATCACCATTGTTAAAGTGGAATATTGTAGGTAAGGAGATCATAAATCAGGAGATACCTGTACCTCTAACATCCAACATATCAAAGTGAAGCAAAATGGGTCCACTAAATTTATTATTGCTTTTCTCAAAAATCTAATAACTGTTTTCTCTTACAATCAAACATAGCATTGGCCAAGTTTCATTAACACAGGCCTCTCTCTTTCAAACACACGCACACACACAAACTAAAAATGAAAAGTATATTACAGTATAAAAAAGGTACAGTAATTTTGAAATGCAGGCATTGAATTTACAGTAAAACATATACCAAAGTCATTGAGACTACTACCAGTCCTGTACTGTAGTATAGTAATATTAAGTACCAGTCCCACATTAATATTTATATACAGTAAATACAGTACTGTATAGTACAGAACTGTACTGTAAATGATAAAACATAAATTGGATATTTACTTTAATTTCTTAATATGATGTATTTGAAGTTTCTGATTACAGCTTCATTGAGATGCATTAGACAAGTCTCAGGCTGTACAATATCACTACAGGATGTAAAATATCATTATGCATCAGGAAAAAAGTAGAGATGCTTTCACAACACACTTTAGTTGGAAGTTTTGCTGTAACTCCTCTTTTACATTTTATTTATTAACATTGGCAATGCCAAAACTACAGTATATTAACAAATTTTCTTCAAAAATCAAATGCAAAATTTCCCTTAATTTACCCAACAAACTAAAACTACTAAAGTATTACTATCAATGCATCCATCTTTATGTTTTGTCGCTATAGGATTAAGTAAAGGTCTTTGACTGAAGTAACAATTACTTGTACTAAGATAAACTTACAGAAAAGTAGTGAAGTCTGTGACATTATCTGGCTGTGGTCCCCAGTCAGCATTCCAGTGTGTGATGTGTTTAACCTCCGCAGTCAGAGAGAATCGTGGTATACATAACAACAGCCCACTTGCTATTACTCTTAAAAGATTCTGTTGTGGTTGCATTGTTTACTCTTCTTTGCTGTCTTTAACCTGAAACAGAATAGTAATTGGAGAACTATAATAGGTAATTACTCATTCATTAGCAACCACACCTTCCACAGAACAGGTGGTTCCATTGTTCACACCACATATAAGTTTGGAGACAATTGATCCATCTCTGATAAATGAACTTTACTTAAGGGGTTCTGGCACAGCTACACAGTCCTCAGTGTTAGTAGTTAGCTAAAGGCTACTTACTGCATGTTACAATTTAATGTCGTAGGCAGCTACTAAACAGGGTGGTTCTACCGCCTGGGAAGATATTGGAAGCATAATGTACTGTCTAACGGTAAACCCTGCTGCCATATGCCATCACAAAAATTGTGACCAAGTCCCAGGTTGATGATCTGACTTTCTGCCTCATTTACACACAATTACAGAGTTTCAATTGTTTCTCTTACTTTGACAACACAACATACTGTACATACCGTATATCATTTCTCACTATTGATCCTTTTTTTCAATTTTTGTATTTATTGATGGTCTTTTATTATTATTATTACTATATACTGTACAGGTATTTAATATTTTTTATAATTTTTATTAATTTGTATTTTTATTAATTATTATTATTATTATTATTTTTCATATTTTCAGCCCCAGGCCCTGATGTGGGTCATTGACCAGTGCCCGGGTGGGATACTCCCATAATAATAATACAAAAATCCTCTTCACCATTGATCGGCTCGTTAGCTGCCTGGACGATTGGTCATGTCTCTGCTATGCACTGTTGGCAAGTACTGTACAACTACTGAAATGAATTGATCGAGAGCAAGCAACGTCCACTTTGTGACAAGACATCGGCTAATCCTTTGGATAAATTATTCTTCTTGGTCCATTGGTGGATCAGGCCTGGAATTGGGAGGAAATTCTCTGGTGTGCTGAAACAGAATTATACAGTAAATACCCTGTAAACCAAACTAACTGGAGGATACGACAGAGTGCCTGGATTTCTCAAATTTCTTGATACTGTTTTACAGAGGAGTTTTCTGGGATAAAATGAAACCATTTTCAGCCATTTTATGAAAAATTACAGTAACTAGTTACATCCTTGTTCCAATAAATATAATAAACAAATATTGAGATACTGTACTTGTATTGTATAACAAACACAGAGAAATAAGAAAATTATTATAACTAACTTGCTTATATCACCTAAATGAAGAGGTGGCAAGTCAGACTCCGTGGACAATCCCTTGGGATAAGTCAGGTGGTACAGTGTATCCAATTAAGACAAACGCTTTTCTACTGTATTTCCTGTTGTTCATCAGCATTGCTTGTATTCCTATACACTTGATTTGCCTAACACCACCAACACCACCGTTTGGGTTTTCCATAGAGCCAAAGTACATAATGTAGAATGAGATGTGTGCAGAACACCAGTAAACACAAGACTTAGTGCATGACAACCCCGGGGTGAGCTTATCCTTATATCTCTGAAAGACTGAAACAATATCATTGAGATAAAAAAGAAGACTCAAAAGGATAAATGAATTCATTGCACAGCACAGTAATGTAGGGATGAACTCACCTCAACTGTAACTTCAGTAAAATACCTTGGACTTTTGACTCTTGTTTGTCTGGTGAATTGATAACACTGGTCAACAAAGTTTTTGTTGCATTGCTATAAACACTTGATTCTACCTAATTTGGGTGTGCTGATCTCATATCTGAAGTTAGTTTCTTTCTGTAAGCTCTAGTTTTTTTGCAATCAAGGTATTTTGAAATTTCAAAATTTCGTCTTCGTCTTATTGACCTCGTCGTCTATCTTGAAAAATATGTCATTAAACTGTCATTAAATTAGCTGGGTAATAAACAATAAAATATTACATATTCTAAATTTATTCAACAACACAATTTGAAACATGCTCCATCTAAAACAAAGGTTGAAATTTGTATAAAACTCATTGTTTGGTAAGAAATTTGTTACTATGAGGAGACAAAGCCCAATCACATTTTAGCCAGGTAGGAATTTGCGCTTGAAGCTCTTGTGTTTGTGAAATGTCTCAGGGCACTCTCGTTTAATGCTCCAGCAGTAGTCTGCCATCATATGTTTGTCCCATCTCCCTTGGTAGCGGTCTTCCATGGTCTTGAGATCCTGATGAAACCGCTCGCCTTGCTCGTCACTTACTGCCCCTAGGTTCTCAGGGAATCTATCAAGATGACTATATAGGAAATGGAGTTTGACACTCATATTGCATCCAAGGTCATGAAAGGCTGACAACATGGTTGCTACAAGGGTTTCATAGTTGTCAGCCTTTTTATTACCAAGAAAGTTTTCCATTACCGCCACAAATGAAAGCCATGCACCCCTTTCCTTGTCGTCCATCTTTCTGAGAAAGTCTTGATCACGTACAAGTGCACGAATTTGTGGTCCATCAAACACACCTGCCTTTATCTTCTCAAATGACAAAGCAGGGTGAGCAGAGACTATGTGTTGGAAGCGTTCACCATCAGTATTTAATGCTCTGACAAACTGTTTCATCAGGCCCAGCTTGATATGGAGAGGAGGAAATATGATCTTTTCTCGACTGACGATTGGATCATTGACAATGTTTGGCATACCAGCTTCCAGAGTCTCACGTAAGGGCCACTCCTTCAGGTTCCAATGCCTGTCTCTAGCTCGGCTGTCCCACATGCAAAGAAAGCAGGGATACTTTGTAAATCCTCTTTGTTGGCCAAGAAGGAATTTCACCATTTTGAGGTCAACACAAATTGTCCAGTTGTGCTCATGGTATTTTAGCAGGTGAATCACAGTTTTAATGTCATTATACTCCTCTCGTAAGCACACAGAATGACCCACTGGAACAGCTGCATAGACATTACCATTATGTAGTAGCACACACTTCAGGCTACGCTTACAACTATCTAGAAATAATCGCCAGTCATTTGGACTATACAATGGAATCCCTAATTCCTGGAGAAGACCCGGGATATTATGACAGTAAACAAACTTATTCTCCTCTGTAAAGAATGGCACAAAATCCTGTTCCCGCTTTCTGAAGTCTGAAACTTTTGTGGTCTGGTTCAGTAGAGCCTTTTCTTGCAACCTAGAAGCTAGAACTTCTGCTGCATTTTTGGAGAGACCCAAATCACGCACAAGGTCATTCAGCTCTGGCTGACTAAACTTCTGAGGGGTTGATGACTCTGGTGTACCATCAGAAGAATCGTCGGAATCTGCAAGTATTTCTTGAGTTTCATGTTCACTCTCTTGGTCTTTGTCGCTTCCCTCCTCTTCAGCTGGAGACAACCCATTAAAAACTGGAACTGGTAGCTCATCAGAGTGCAAAGTAGGTCGAATTGCTGAAGGGATACTAGGATACGATATTTTATGTCTGTTTTTCTTGCCAACACCCTTCGTATTGATCAGACAAAAATAGCAGTCAGTTGTGTGGTCCTTCGGTTCTCGCCAGGTCATGGGAATTCCGAACGGTAAGCCCTTACGTTTTCCTTTTGTCCAGTCACGCAGCATTTCTTCGCAGTTATGACACACAGCATGTGGAGCCCATTTTTTGTCTTGGTCGCCAAGAGTAAGTCCGAAGTACGCTTTATAGCCGCGCCTCACAAACGATGTTATATTGCGCCTCTGACGAATAAGCGTGAAGTATCCACAAATATAACAGAAGGCATCAGGTTTGTTCACACATTGATTTCTCTTTGTAGCCATGACCAAATCTGAAAGAAAAAACAGACAAAATTATATCTCCCTATTGATACCATAATCGTGTAATTAATTAATTTGACCGCAAACGGCTAGAATGTAAAACCTCATATTACATGAAAACTGGAGCATGCAGAACAAAACTGGTTTCAAATATGAAATCAGCAGATCAAAAATGGTAAGAAACAGTAAAGAAATCTCATGCAACTGGGAATTATAAAAAATTTGTTGTCCTGTGTAATAGATAATACTTGTATTGTTGAAAAAAGTAATGCAAAAATAAAATTTCTCTATAGAAATACTAAATACCTCTCAGCAGATGCCCGTAGGACCCTCTGCTTTGCGCTCATACAATCACTTGGACTATTCCTGCTCGTCATTGTACTCTGCCTTAACACATAACTAAAGTGCAAGCTGCTAACTGTTCAAAACAAGACGGTGACGTTCACTCTTGACATGAAAGCCAGAGATCATGGTCACGAAGTTCTTCAATCACTGAACATATTAAGTGTTGCGGACAGAGTGAAGCAACTGTGCCCAGAGTATCTAACAACAAACTTTTTAAGGATTAGGGATATGAACTGGCAAGGCACTAGAGGGAGTGAACATAACTTTATGGTACTTGGTGTCTGCAGTCAAGTGAATAATACTTTGTTTCCAGCTATAATAGACTGGAACAAACTATAAGACCACATCAATACAAGTTAAAGTATCAAACAATTTAAAGATAAACAAAGATTAACATAACAGATGAAGCTACAGCAAGAGAAGAGAGTGAGTTTCTATATTTTTAATAAACCACAGAATATAATACTGTACTGTACTGTGATTGTCATCCACCAGCCTCTCGTAATCGATCGCCCAAGCGGCTAACGATCCTATCAGTGGTGAAGAGGATAAAAGTAAGTAAAGACAGTCCAAGCACAATGCAATGCTTGTTGATTTCTATCAAATTAACTTTTACTATTACTCCTGTATACATGTTACCTTGTATTACTGATTAGAGACCATGCCTAAGCCAAAGCAAAGAGCCCTCCTGAACATAATCACCTGACAGCTTTGTCAGCTATCCCTGATCAAGTTGCCTTACTGTTAACCAGTGTTGTTTACCTACACTGTCTCAGCACACAGAAAACTGTATACTCCCTCAGCCTACATGCACTGTACAGTGTACCTACTGTATATTGTCTATATTCATGGTGAACTGTATAACTGCAGAGTAGTTTATAAACACACTTATCCAATAGTTAACCTGTAGGACAGTTTTACTTTAATATTATTCTTTTAATGGTCTCCCAGTAACCAGACAACCATTTGTTCTAATCCGCATTATTCTCGCATTTTTTGGTTATTGCGGTAGAGTCCAAATAGATCATGTAATGTTGAAATAAACTCATTAACTACACCAAACTATTTTTATGAAAAATGAAATTTTCCCCAAAAAGTATGGAGAAGCCTGATTAGGTCTGATTCATCCAAATCTCTAGGGAAGTGAAAATCAGTTTAGCCCAAAGTCTACTAGAGACTTCCACTGTTTACCCCCCAGGCTCTTGATGAGGTTAATCACCATAAAGGCATATGGATATAAGGTGAAATAATATATAAACGCTGCAGAACCACCCCACACCATACATAGAGCAAAGAGTAAAAACCCCACAAAGGACTTCAAATGATATGCTGTTTAATAAAAATGGATTGGAATACCCATCAACTAAACCTGATTCTCCTCAACCTAACAAGAGTTTTATCTCTCATAATTTTTAAATATTGATGCAATAGTGTAATTACTGTATTAGCTTTGTTACATGCTTAAAGATCTTAGTTGTTGAAGCACAGTACAGCAATAACATTATAACACCACCACCACCTTAACCTGGTGTGGGTGGTGTCAATCAGCCCGAACACACACACATACTAGCTGGACCTTGAGTTAGGGTGTTATCATTTATATAAACCTTACAGTGTGATGTAAACAAAGTCAAAAGCCTCCCACAACACCAAACATTAAGAACTGTATGAATCAGAACAATACTGTACAGTATAGGATTACTGCAGGAATTGGTGATAAGAAACTGGGCGAGATAGCTATTAAAACTGAGAACTCAATGCAGTTAGAGGACATACTGATTCAGTACATTGACACTATAAAAGGTTTGGTGCAGACAATACATAAGAAAATATACTTTTTCAGAGGAACACATACGTACTGTACTGTATGTGGAACTCACTGTTGGAAGAAACAGTTCAGTCCCCATCTGATAATACCATCATATGCCACATCAATAAAGTATGGAAGAATAAGTCAATAGTGGACGACTACAGAGCCAGTGTCATATAAATATACCAGCCAGGGAGAGGAGACCTGAATATCGTAATACTTCGCTAGTGTTCAAACAGACAAAAAAGTACTGTACTGTATCTCCGTGTCTCAACTAGGGTGATCGAGATCCAACTCTTGGGCATGGGAAATTTTACCAGGAGGTATAACTCCAGTCTTGGTTTCATGCTATCTAAATGGCTTCAGCCAACCAGACACCTGAAAACCATGATTGGAGCAGATTGGTCTGATGACTATTAATTCCAATATAATTGATGAGAATGAAGGTACAGTAAACCCTCATTAACTTAGCACATATGGGGCTCTGGCTTTGCCAAGTTATCCCAAATTCTGACTTATCAAGGCACTTCCCCCTCCTACAAAAATACAACACTAAAAAATTATAGACCCATGTATGTGTACATGTAATTACTAAATGTAAAAAAGTAACACTTATCAGCACTGCAGGTGAAGAATGAAGCATCATAGTAGGTAACACAAGAGGTATAGTAGGTGACAGAGGCATGGTAGTGATGCAGGTTGCCAGATATGCCAAGATTTTCCCAGATAATTTTATATATCTCTGCAATTCCTGAGTTATACTATAATACATTCCGTGACCATATCCATGCTAAGTTACATATGTGAAATTCCGAGTTATCAAATATCGAGTTATTGAGGGTTTACTGTAATGCGATTAATATTATTACCTGCAGAGTTCATTTACATGTTCTCCAATAGTACACCAAATCTTTCATTAAATTTATTAGTGAACATGGCTTTGAAGCAGAGAAGTTGCAGGGACCTTGACCAGTGTTGTGAAGAATTAGTGTTTATTAAAGAAGAATACTACAGTGGAATTCTACCTTCCTGTTGTTTGTCGGTACACTGATACCAATCGTTGGGAAGTCACCGGAGACTGGCGGGACAGCCAGTGAGAACTGTTTCTGTACACACGACCCTAGATGCTGGTAACCAGCGGTGGAGGCTGGGTCAACGGTGATGGAGGGGGGGTCGTAACATTGGTGTCAGGAGTGGGATAGCCTAGCAGTGTGATATCACTCAAAGTGAAAGGTGTCGGTATCCAGACCAGAAGCCAGGCCAGGTAAGGGGAGATTTCCATGGCTGATCTGATGCAATTCCTACCAACACAATGGGAAGAACAGAAGCAGCAACAAACAATGTTGCAAGAACAGCTACAAGCACAAAAAGAGAACAGAAACAATTACTGCAGGAACAGAGCAAAGAAAAGACACAACTACAGCAAGAACAGAGAGAAGAACAGTGGAGGAGGATCCAGCACTCTGCTAGGGAAGGCCTTGAAAAGCTGCAGCTGGAAGACCAATGATCAAGTGGATGAACCAGTGCTCAGTCCAGCCAGCAAGGGAGACGATCTCTGGAGCAAATCCTACGACTAAAACCTACTGGGCACAGTGGGATGTTCTTTGGCTGAAGGATGGTCTGCTACAGTGCCAGTGGGTGGCTACCAATCGCCTCAACAGGTACTGGCAGACAGTACTTCCCGGGAAGATGAGGTTAAGAGATCCTGAAGGAGATATACAACAATCTAACCAGTGGACATCTGGGAGTGAAGAAGCCCCTGAGTCGCCCGCAGCAAAAGGTTTTACTGGGTTGGCATGCATAAGGATGTGGAAGAATGGTGCCGTTCATGCGATGTCTGCTGCACCAAGAAGGGACCAAAGCTATACCCGCTTGCCCCACGGCAGTTGCATCATGCAGGTGCACCAAAGGAGAGGGTCGCAGTGGATACTGAAGGACCTCTGCCATTCACCACAGATGGGAAAAGCTACATCTGTGTGGCAATGGATTACTTCAATAGGTGGCCAGAAGTTTATGCCATCCCAAATCAGAAAGCCATGACTTGCCAGGGTACTGGTGGACCAGTTCTTCTGCCAGTTTGGTGTGCACCACGAGTTGCACTCAGACCAGGGCAGAAATTTTGATTTAGCTGTGTTCAGCAAGTGTTGTAAACTGTTGGGTATAAGGAAAACTAAGACCACTCCACTTCGGCCACAGTCAGATGGAATGGTCGAAAAGTTTAAGTGAACCTTGGGACAAGAAATGGACAAGTACTGTGTTAAGGGGCAGACTGAATGGAACCAGAAACTGCCTGCTCTGCTGATGGCATATCAGTCAGCTGCCCACAAGTCAACTGGATACACACCGACATAACTGATGCTGGGTCATGAACTGCAGCCGCCAGTGGACCTGCTGACAGGAAGACCACCTGATGAAAAACTTCCTGAAGAAACCACCAGTTACATCAAAAGCCTCCAAGAAAGGTTGATGGAGGTCCACCATCAAATTCGAGGAGCTCTGGAGTTCTCAGGTGAAGTGATGAAGCGCAACCATGATGTCAAAGCAAGCTAGATCTATTACAAGGACGGTGATAAGGTCTGGCTGTATAACCCTCTGCAGAAGAAGGGTCAGTCACCGAAGCTGCAGAGTCCATGGGAAGTACCACACACTGTAGTGGAACGCCTTTCAGATGTGACCTACCGGATCAGGGGATGAAGAAAGGCTCAGCCGAAGGTAGTCCACGTCAATCGTCTGTGGCAGTATCATGGGTCAGGGCAGTACACCTGGGAAGACTCCGAGGAGTAGCCACCTACCAAAGACGAGGACCAGACCGGAGATCCTGAAAGAACTCAGGACCATACCAATCCAGGGAACCCAACCATGGACCAGGAAGAGGAGCACTGTTCCCTCTACGTGGAATTGGACATGACAGGTAAGGGGGACTGATCTGAGGATGTGACCGAGGTTGCTGCACCAAGGGAGATCTCTGAAGACATCCCAATACGTAGGTGGCAGCAGCAGCGGAAGAAGATGAGACCAACCAAGTTTCAGGTTTATTATGTACAGTACAGTATACTGTACAGTATAGTGAATGAGTGTGTCGGTACGACACAAGGATTAGGGAGGGGGTAGTGTTATGCTGAGGCATAATTTTGTATTATAATTTTGTAAACTAGGTGTTTTGATTCTTTTCTGTCCCATGCAGCAGTTATTTTGGCAAATTTAGTGAAGTTTTTGTGTACATGGTGATGCATTAATTATGTAAGAATATTCCAGAATGTATTGCGTCATTTTTGTTCTGATTTATTTATTATTGTAAGCTTTGATCAGAGTAGAACATTCTAGAATCTCCCAGACATCTCTGGGTGATTCTAGGATGTTCGAGAAGTGCCTGACGAGGAGTATATAAGTGGGCGCGGACTGCCTAGGGGCAATTAGTCACTCGCTTCTGTTCATAGTGTAAAGAATAAGCTTCGCAGAACAACTAGAGACAATTGTTGTGCAAGTATTGTGGAATTGTTGTAATTAATATAAGAGAAGACTAAGGAATTGTACACTAGGGGGCAGGGAAAAAACACTTTTATTTGAGTTGCAGGCTGCACTTTTCAGGCATCGTTTGTATGGCTGTAACAAACACCTGTGCAAAATTTCATGCCATTTCATGCATACTTACCCTGCCGCATCGCGAACGACTTTTTGTCAACTTTTAGTGTACAGTTGGTCCTCCTATTACGCGGTCCCACAATCCGCGTTTCACCGTTAACGCGGTGCCTTGCCAGAACCTTACATTTTCACATTCCGCGGTCGTGAACCCCATTACGCGGAGAGCGGCTGGCAAGCCGCGCCATTTTTGGATCCAAACCTCCCGCCATCCGCCATGTTGTGTAAGAGGCGCGAAAATGGTGCGCACAAGGTCGCCCAGTCATCAAAACATTACCGAGTTCTTCACCCGCCACCCACTACAGCCAGCCCAAGTCAGTGATAGTGATAATTATAGTGAGGATATGGACTTATATGAACTTTGGGGGGTCTGACAAAGAGGCCCTGCAAGCCTCTGTGGTGGATAGTGATACAAGTGATACAGGTGCGGGCCAATAATCTGCCCTCTGCCTCGGAACCAACCGCCCATCCCCGTGTGCCCAACCATCTTTTCTACTAATGTAAGTCTTAAAAAACCTAATATTATTGATATTTCTCTTAATTATTAATTGTGTGTGCATGCCATCATAAAGTTAAGATAATATTTTTACTACAACATAGTTGTGAGTCGTCAAAAAGTGGAGTTTGGGGATCGGCCCGGACTCCATTTCAATTAATCCCATATGTTATGTTATTCACTTTAAGCGTTTCTCACTTTCCGCGGTACCCTCCGGGTTACATAAACCGCGTAATACGAGGACCAACTGTATACCAAAAATTAGATGTCATTTAATGTTTTCCAGGATAATGATAAATTTTACATGGGTGACATCGATTTAATTCACATGTTATTTTACAGGTACACCGTATAGAAAATCATTACTAGTTCATATTGAAATTCTTTTTTGTGCGGAACCTTGGCATCATTTTCCTAGACAATAATCTTTGCCTAATATATCCATCTCTCGATTCATATCCCGTCACTTCAGTGCAAGCTTCAGTCATCACTTTTATGCCTCTCTCGACCGCCTGAGTGCTGTTTGGCCACTTGGGCACCACTACTGGTGTCTCAAGAATGTCATTAACCTGTAGATTTGACAGAGAAGCAATGTAAGGAGGCTCAGTCTTGAGTTCATTCCTCCAGTTAATCATGGAATGATAGTTTTTTGCTTGCCACTTTAGTTTCGGAGTCACCACCTTTCTCATGTTGACTACAGGAGGCACATCCTCATTCCCATCTCCATCTTTACCCTCCTCATCAGTATAGTTTAACAAATTCTCGTCAACAGCAGCATCAGAATCTTCCTCCTCCTCTTCAGATCTGCCAGTGCATTCTTCCTTTTGCTGATTCTCCTCTCTAATTTTTCTTATCATTGAGACAGCTTTTTCTCTAACAGTCATGTCCTCATCTGCACACATACCAAGAAGAAGTTGATCTGTGTGGGCGAAGTATGCATTTCTCTGGACAGCCTTCTTCACTATCGTCTCCTCCTCACTATTCAGGTGTTTCAAATATAGCAGGGACTGGAATACGTTCCTTGAGCCGTGTGTTATGTAAGGGTGTATCTTGATGTAAAACCACATTGGGGCACTGAACTTTATTATTGTAATGACAATTCTTTTCAACTCATGGCTGGGTCTTGATGTTGCTACATACAGCCTGAGGATTCTACTCCATAAGGTGTTCCACCTTGACACACAGGGAGGACCTGGCTCAATAGCAGCCAAGCCATCTTCAACAACACCTGTGATAACTCCTTTACAAATCCTATACAGGTATTTCTGATCCCAGGACAGATCTTTCTCCACTTCATCATTAAACACAGGGAAATCAGGGAAACTGACTGGCTGGAAGGCGACAACTGGAAGCTCAGACAAAGACTCCTTGATCTGCTTTCCAATGGGACCACGCCAATGCTCAGGACCACTTGGTTTACCATCATAGTGATAAAAAACTGCGCGGAAAGGCAGCTCATTTCCGTGAAGCTGACATATGAAATAATGGAGCGGGTGACCAAGTAACATTTCAAGATGATGAATGACTCCATTTTCTGATCCTACATTTACATTGGTTCCATCACAACCAACACACACAATGGGCTGCTGGGTTAGATTTTTCTCCACCAGAAACTCGTGAATAGTTTTGGCAATCTGCTTTCCGTGTCCAGTCTTGGGAGTCACATGTGTGAGATATTCATTGCCAGGCTCAACCATGATGACATAATGATCTTTCACCATCATCCTAGAACTCCATTTCTCGGTCTTCTCATTCTTTATCATCACACGAGTGGCGGTCTTCTTACCATCAAAATAGAGTGACGCCAAATTATCTAAACTAGCCATCTCAATTTCTTGCCTCTTAAATCGGTATTTTTGTCTCGCATCCCGCAGCTTATGTGGTCCAATAACCTGACTCTTGTCATCCTTTGTGATAATGCCATAGTCAGTTAAGGTGGCAGTAGCAATGGCAGCTCCAGCATAATCACTAATCAAGTATCGGTCACAAGCGGCAGCCAGTGTAGGGAGTCTTGTCCGGTTCTGTGAACTGGTGTCTGTCAGAGTCCTTGGATCAGGGACAAAATCAGCATCAGTATTGACGAGAGGAATATCTCTTGAATCATCTGAATTATCCTCAACAAAAGGAATATCTCCAGCTACCAGATATCTATGTTTTTGCTCAAGCTGTCTCCTAACTCTGTCCGCATCATGCTTCTCTCTTGCCGTCACTCTGCGCCAACTTACCCAGGTCTCCCCTACATTACAGTACAGTAACACAAAATTGAGAAATGAAATGAGAAAAGGCTGATAATCAATATAGACATAGCACCATACTCATCTGCAACAAGACAACTTAAATGAAATAAGAGATATGAAAAAAAAGTTGATAAACACTTAACAGAACATTGCACCGCCACAGCGGCTGTTTGGCTAGTACTGTAGGTAAATTTAAAAATTTCAGTAGAAAATGCGGCAGACTAAACCTCGACATAGCTTCAAATTTGGCATGGAGTCTTAGATATGTATAAGGAACAATGCCTGAAGGGTGCAGCTATGAGCAAAATTTCACTGCCCCCTATTGTACACTGTGAAGCCATTACCCTGTTGACAGTGTTGTGAAGAATTAGTGTTTATTAAAGAAGAATACAGTGCACAAGTGTGTTTCTGTGACCTGGTGGAAATCTACCATCCTGTTGTTTGTCTGTACACTGATACCAATCGTCGGGAAGTTACCATTGACTGGCGGTACAGCCAGTGGTAATTCAAAAACCTCGAGACATCAACTGTTTCTGTACACACAACCCTAGCCGCTAGGAACAGTGGTGGAAGCTGGGTAAGTGGTGATGGAGGAGGGTCGTAACAATACATAACCATAGAAATTTAGTGACAAAAAGAGAGAAGCAACCATTTGGTATTTTTTATCTCTTCCAACGTTTTATGTCAGGTCCTCGTGAGAATATACTATAAGATGGAAATCTGTACAGCACATTATTTTAGGTCAGGTGAGGGTACATTAGGGAAGGTTTGGTTAGGTAACATATGAAAAGGTCTATGGGAAGCATTTGTCAACAGGTCAAACATCACATATGGCAATGACTATGTGGCAGATGGAAGTCCATCAATTTTACAAAGAACTACAGAAGTACAAATACAGTAAACCCTCGATAACTCGGAATTTTATATAACTTGGCATGGATATGGTCTCAGAATGTATTAGTATACCTGTAACTCAGTAAATGTCAATACCTGTATATAAAATTATCTGGGAAAATCTTGGCATATCTGGCCACCTGCATCACCTACCATGCCTCTGTCAGCTACCATACCTCTGTGTCACCTACCATGTATCTGTGTCATCTACTATGATGCCTCATTCTTCACCTGCAGTGCTGGTATGTGATACTTTTTAACATTTAGTAATTACATACAGTATACTGTATGTACACATAAATGGTTCGATATTTTTTTATTGTTGTATTTTTGTAGGAAATGGAAGTGCCTCGATAAGTCGGAATTCGGGATAACTCAGCAAGGCCAGAGCCTTGTTTGCACATGTGTGCTTCAATTTTAAAAAATTTGCTAATATTTTATATACTGTGTGGTGTGGGTGGTCCCCATTAGAGGTTCACGGCGCCATAAGCTCGTTGAACAGGCTTTGTGTGAAATATAACAAAGTCTAGGACTGCTTTTAGCATCCTGGTGGTCCAGCGGTTAGCGTTCCCCGGTCACAGTCATAGGCTTGTGGGCCGTGGGTTCGAATCCTGGCGGGTTGAGGTGTTGATTGTATGTAGAAGTCCGCGTGCTTTATTGGGCTAATGAAATATATATGGATCCTCGTGTTTCGAAGCCGGATTTGGTAAAACGTTACTCTGACCACCTAAGTGGTGTGGGTGGTCCCCATTAGAGGTTCACGGCGCCATAAGCTCGTTGAACAGGCTTTGTGTGAAATATAACAAAGTCTAGGACTGCTTTTAGCATCCTGGTGGTCCAGCGGTTAGCGTTCCCCGGTCACAGTCATAGGCTTGTGGGCCGTGGGTTCGAATCCTGGCGGGTTGAGGTGTTGATTTTATATATATATATATATATATATATATTTCATGTAAATCCACAATGAAAACGTGGATATGATAAATCTTGATAAAATCACACGGGAAAATGGAAACAACAGAGCACCTTAGCTTTCGTCTTTATTCAAGATATCTTCAGTTGCCTCTGAAGATGTCTTGAATAAAGACGAAAGCTAAGGTGCTCCGTTGTTTCCATTTTCCCGTGTGATTTTATCAAGAGATATATATATATATATATACTATATATATTTTTTTTTTTTTTTTTTTTTGGGGGGGGGGGGGGGGGGGTTCCAGCACTTCAATATATGAAAGAAACCCCTGCTTTTACAAAAAACCGTTAACCATACTTTTTTGTAACATTGGAAGATGTCGAGTTGCTGACATAGGCAACCGAGAGCATCCCGTGCTGAACTTGGACAGTAAACAGTGTACAGTATGTACTGTCGTGCAGGCTAGTGTGTGGCGACATTTCTGTGTTTATATTTACATATACTGTACAGATAATATGTCACATGAAGGTAGTAGTGGCAGTTGCTACACCATCATCCTCCCAGTAACACCATCATCTACCACCACTCTGCATCATCATCAGTCCATCACCCTAAACACCAACCACCTACAGTTTCCTCTAAATAGAATATATTCTTGTATGAATTAAATAAATGTGATACTGTACATACAGGTACTGTATCTCCGTTTATATAATGACAGTCAACGGGAAAATGGTTTAGATTTACAAAAGTTTTTTCAGGAACGTAGCCCTTTCGTAAATCAAAGCATTATTGTACAAAAATTGCAATTTCCTGCCATTTGGGGGATTTTTTTGCGGAAGAAAGTTTTTCTCAATAGAAAAATACCTGTAGTCTAAAAGTGCTGGTATACTTGCACAAGCATTCCGAGTCTTTCTGGTCAAATCAAATAAAAGTGCAAAAATGGTTTTCTTCCCATTTGCTAAAGCATAAACAGTAAATGTATGTGTGGCCACAGCACGTTCAGGTACTTACGTTTAGTTTTACAGTACATTGTCACATTACAGTACAGTACTGTATACATTGTAATGATTGATGCGTTACTTGAACTTTGCTCCATATCTAACATGAACATTTTCTCCAGAGATACATAACTGGGTAATACTAAACAAGTAACATCATAAAATATTTTATACAGGTATTAGATACAGTACGTATATGCTTTCTATTACATGAAAGCCCAAAAGATTGGGGAAAATTTTTGGATATGGTTATTTTTCCGATTTTTTTCTGCCCCGAGCATTAATTTACACCCATGTGCTCCAATAATACCTCTGCTCCATTGTTTACCCAAGACATTTTGTCTCATCTAAAGGAGAACTTCCCAAAACTGACTAAATACTGCTACATTATAGGTTTTATTGGTGATAATGGAAGCAACCTAACTTGCATATCCCAAGTTAGGTTGGTTCATTTTACCTACGATAAATCACAAAGTTGCAGTAAAGAGTTAAGTTTTGGGAAGTGTTACTGTCGATGAAATAAAATGTCCTGGATGTACACATTGGAGCTGTGTCATCGTAGTGCATAGCTGGGTATAATGTTCAGATTGACAGTTTATTTCTCAATAACCTCACGAATAACTTGTTCCTACCACACTTTTTAGGTACTGGGTTAGGTGTGATACTGTCATCCAGTATTACCCAATATTGTACCATTATTGTACGAGTTCAGCTGATTTTGTGGTTCACGACTTACTGTTCCCTACCTTTAATGCCATTTAGTTCTCTTCTAAGGGCTTGGTAATGAAGGGGCAGTTTGACCAATTCATGAATAATTAGCTTAAGTCTGAAGTGGGTATTATTTTACTTTCAGTCATCTGGGGAACCTTGGGAATTTAGGTTAGATTAGATATAGTTCCTGGGTTCTGTGGCTAAGCTAAGTTAGGTTAGGTTAAATTAGGTTTAGTTAGGTTACATAGGTTTGGTTAAATCAAAATAATTCAAAACACGTCAAAAACTGTCGGAAAAACACAGGGATGACCGAAACTATGATTTTTCACTTGGTGTGTCATGAAGGGCACAAGCCATAAAATTCATTAGTAGACTACAGAATATAAAAACTTTATCATTTACACTTAGCTTAACAATTTGTAGTGATTTCTGTCAGTTTTAATGTCACAAGTAGCCCATAACTTCATCATAACACTGGTTGAGCACAAATGAAATGATCCTACATCACAGTCGATGCCTCAGCCTAAACTTAAAATCCACAAGGGATTTCAGTATTCCCCAAATCAATATCAACACAAATGAAGTAATTTTTTTCATCTCAAACATGTGCAATTAGGCATCATCCCAGAATTATATTTTTTCTTTCCTAACAGGCAGAGATGACGTCCCCATCCCTGGTCAGTATCACCTGTATATTAGTTGTATGTAATGACCAATTATACATTTCAATAACCATCCCAAACACGAATACTAGATTAGTTACCGACCTGTGTAACATTCAAGACGAGGGAGTGGAGGTCAGTCGGTGCTCGGTGTGTGTGCCTCGATCAAATAGGACATGTCATGGATTAACTGGTGTGCAGACGTGTCCGTGTCCTCACTCTACTCGACTCGTCTGCCACGATTCAAGGTAGACATTAAGTTCTCCAGCTGATCATAACTACCCAAAATTGTATACAAAATTTCCAATAAATCACTCATAATTCTACGTTTTAAGAGGAGAATCTTCAACTTTAACCTTTTCTTTTGTTTACGTAATATTTATATATCTTACATAATTTATTTTAACGAGTCGGATATATGAATTAACTTTCGGATTTATAACAAGGCAGTTATCTTGTTCAGCAGGTTATACACAGCATCGTCTGCCGTGTTTATGTTTTCGTCACGAGTCAAGATATTTTCAGTCGCTTCTGGAGCGTTGCGTCACGAGTCTCATTTCACTCTTAACCCTGAAACGTGTCGAGGAAATTGAAGGTCGCCCGGAAATTTATTACAATCGCAAGATATAATCGGTTTTATATCCTTTATAATAGTGGAATCGTCCATATAAGCTTGCTTTTTTTTAATTGTGAACACAGTTATAGTATATGGATGTATAAACAAATCAGCAAACACTGCTCCATAGAGTTAACTGAGATAAGCTACATTTAAGAATTATATAACTGCACCGCATAATCACCTTCATTCATAGTAGTTTCAGCTGTACAGTGACCTCGATAAAATTCTAATCAGTAGTGGATGAAGTGGAGGTATGCATCCCTCATTTACAGTACTTCACAAATAAAGTTACAGAAAGAGCAATAATTTGTGCTCCATATTTTCCACAAGGTGCTACTATAGCGTGTCGTCTCCAAAGATACCTGTAGTCTAGTCTAATCTAACCAAAATATCTTCTTGACCGCACGCTATAATAGCACCTTCCACGGTGCAATACGTATTGTAGTGATTCCTCCCCTACAAGCACCGAACCTTCTCGAATTCCCCAGCCTACGCCTCCAGCGCCGCCCACGGAGCGGGGGTCAACTATCTACCCACGCCTACCCCCGCCTTTTAAGGCCTGACACCGCTGTGACCACTCTCTTTTTTCTACCCAGTGCCACCAGCAAGCAACACCTCCTCCGCGCCAGCCGTGCGGCTGCCGCTCCCGCCAGCGACCGTGGCGTCCCTCAAGCCGCAAGCCGTGTGCCCTCTGGGCACCCTCACCACCCAGCTCTCTGTACTCAACGCTTATTACCATCCTACCTACCCAGCAACTGTAGCAACAAGCTGCATTGTACATCCAATACAATATGTATACAGTGAGCACATTGTGAGTTTCCTTTCTCCATCCCATCCTGAGTGTGAACCAATATCGCATACCCCTACAGTGTCCCATTCATATATTATATATGTTGGGCTCAGAAAACGAAAGACGACCACAACGCGTTATGGTTGTTTGGAAAATAACCAGAAGCGAGATTTTGGTACACGTTAGACTAGATTAGGTTACGTTAGGTTATTTTGGATGGGTTAGGTTAGTTTAGATTGATTTAGGTTAGGGTAAAATCCAAACGCAAAATTTCGCTTTCTGTTTATTTTGAAAACAATCACCGCGTTGTGATCGCTTTTTGTTTTCTGAACTATATATATATATATATTACTAGTGGTAATCGCTCTTTACCAAACACACTTGAACTTTGGGGACCTGAGTGACGTCACTGACACTTGAGTCTCGCATGGTACTTTATACAAAATCGTAACTCAAACTTTTTTTTAACGGGGATTAGCCCATAAGGTATAGATCATCGACCCACAACGGGGCCTGGGGGCGAAAAAAAGAGTAAAAAGAAATTAAAATATTAATCTACACCACGAAGATGCCGGAAAACCATCTTTTTGAAGTGAAACAGATTGTATGAGTATGGAAACACAGAAGAAGGCAGAGTATTCCACAGTTTGGCTGTGTGAGGAAAGAAGGAGGTACTATAACGGGTTATTCTAGCGTGACCGACATCCACAGAGAAACTGTGGGCACCGTGGGCAAGACGTGTGTTAGGAGCCCACGGCCTTGCCGGCGGTACACAGGATGCCAAATCCACCGAACATTGCCCGTAAAAGTACCTGAAGAAGAGAGAGAGTGAAGCAACTTTACGGCGAAGAGAAAGGGAAGAAAGATTATCAACTAAAGGAGGAGAGTTAAAAAGACGAAATGCCTGTGACTCCACCCTATCTAACAGTTGGACAGAAGAAGAGTCACCCCAGATATGAGAGCAGTACGCCAAGTTGTACTTGGAATAAGACATAATAATTTCTACCTCTTCCATTTAAAATTTACAACTTAACTGAATTAAGAGTGATACAATAACATAATATTTAAAAAAAATAAGTGAAAACAATTCCAGGAGAAAATATAAATTGTAAAGTAGCAACAGGTACCCATTATTGGAAATATAAATGTCAACATTTCCCAAGGGGTTGCCCTCAACGTCCGCGCGCAAACAGAATTGTCTGTTGTATGAAGATATTCTTCAATGTGTCTGGTAATACAAATTCAATATTTTGAACTGTGTGGCAGTATGCCTCTGGCATTATTGCTATGTTATCTTAAATGCAGGTATATTTCTTCCTAATACAGGCTTTGTATAAAAATGAGCGTCTCCGTCACATTCCCATGTATTCTCTGTACACTGTAGCTGGGCGCGTCAAGTTTCCTCAGAGAACCTTCATAAATCAAGTTCCTCAGACCGGGTACCCTTGCACGTCTCCCTCACCTTCAATTGCCTGGCACAATCTGGGTGTCCTTCACCTGCTGCAGAGTTGTTATACTGCATTGGCGTATTCTAAATACGGTGAGCCGGGGCCTTGTGCAGCTATCTAAAGTTATCTCTATTTAAATAACTATGTAATCGCTAACTCAATCCTTCACCCGACTCGCCTTGTTACCTTTATCGCTTACTTTATTTTCAAACATTTTGTTCTCAGCTATCACTTGTAGGTCCTTTTTATTCTATGTTCATTTAAATAAATTTGTTCATTTGGTCACAATTTACTAGTGTGTGGGTGAAGGCCGAGGAATGATCTGATGAGCGTGGAAGACTTTATCAATATACTGTAGTCAAGAAAAGTGAGGCTGGCGGGATGACATTTATAAGTTTCTGTTGTAGTTCAGCATATCTTACCACTGTTACCAGCGAGGCTTCTCTCGTTATCCATAATTTTCGTGCACGACATACGACTTAAGTCTTGAAGGATAAATACCCTGACGACGGCATCTGAATTGATACAGCACTCGACTCATTATCATTGGTTCGCGACTAGACTACCCCTACCTCACTCAGCTTGTAACAAGAGTGTTTAGCAAACACGGTCCGGACAGCAAAACAGAGACGTTTTGAGTCACACTGGGATGTTTTGTTGGCGCATCTGCCCAACGCAACGAATAACAACAAGAAAGTGTCTAGATGAGGCTCGCCATGGATCCCGTGACTACAGTTGAGGCCTTGCAGGACTGTGCTATAGTTCTTTAATTGCTGAAACAAGTGAGGCGTCTGCAGAAGCTAAAGAAAAGACAATGGGTGCATCGTGAAGTTTCTTTAAAGGTGACGGCGGCTGGCTGGTCAAAGATGACCCGGAATAATAATTTAATAATACTAAAGAAGTTTTAAAGTGACAAATAAATAGAATCATAATTGCATCATGATTTATTAAACTTTTTACTCGAAATAATATGAAGCTCATTTGAGCACTAATCCGGCCAGCAAAGATCCCCACCAAGCCGTTGTCCATTTCTCACAATAGCAGAAATCCTATTGCTTGCTGGGCAGTCAGGCCAACGGCCAGCAAAACGGGCAACATGTTTGGAGGAAAGTGCCCAGCGTGCCGCCACCTTTAAGGACCTCCACCCACCATCAACCCTTAAGGGCAGTTATTCCTGAAAGGCATTATAACAAAGAAAAGACCAACTACCCGAGCGGCTAGTAAGTTATCATATGGTGAAATGATAAACAGAAAGAAAGTAATAAAAATAAATGATTTTCTTATATAATACAGTAGACAATGCTAACCATCAGTAGTTGACAGATGCCGAGGAGTGAGCCCTCAGCTGAAGGTCGTGTGTCTGACGCGAGCTGTTGACAGTGTTTGAGTTTTGTCTACAGTACAGTATGTGTTGTGTCAGTCCTGAGCCACCCCCACTACACCTGCTGCACTGTTAGTCTCCACTATTTCATTTTCATTATTATATTATTATTATATCTGAGCAACTAATTTTTCATTTCAATAAATACCTCCCATGTTGTGGACCATATTTGTGTAAATAAGCTTTTGACGGCTTTCTTGAGCTATCCTTGGCTGAATCGAGCGACTGTTTGTCACGGTCTTTATCTGCACTGTCTATGTAGATAATTAATTAATGTGAACTTGTATAACAATCTTATTGAATAAACAACTATCTCTCTTTCTCCACCCATTTACGTGATGCTCTACCGATACAGTTGATTTGGACAAACCTGACCAGTCCTACACCACACTCGAGTCAATGGAGAGGAACAGTAACACCAGTGTCTGCACCTTACTGCAATGTTGCCCAGTATGTCACTACAGTACTATCACTCTCCGGTAGTGGTGTCATTTCCTGCACTAAGTCTGGCGGTGACCCAACATTTAGTTCAACGGTTCAGGGAAAGTGGTGAGAGGAGACAATTTCTCTTTAAGGTGAGAACACCTGAAGACCACCATCATCTCCCAATACATACATACACACCACCTCATCCCTTCCTTGACTAAATACATGCGACGTAAATCTCACACCTTTTCTGGTGAGTAGAGCCAATCTCGCCCTCTCTTTGCCCAACTGACCGTAGAAGGAGAGTCAGGGAGTGAGGTAGACAACATAGCACGAGGACTTGTACCTCAGTCGGTGTCGTGCCGTCATCGCGAGCTGGTGAAGACAACTGAGTGCCGCGCGGGTGTACCTGACTGACACAACACACACACACACACACACACACGCACCACGTGTTTGTACTGTGGTTTGTTTGTGTGAGGGATCTTTATTCTTCACTGTGAACCATATCTGATGGAATATCATCAACTGTGAGAATATCAAGAAATGATCATTCGGAGATATGATATAACTCAAGTGAATGATTTGAAAACAATGTTCAAGACATAAGAAATTTCATGCGTTTCTTTTCAGAATTTCCGTAGATTTGCCTACAGTGAGTGATGGGAAATCTTTAGTGTGGTAAATAAACCAAACTAAGAACATAATATCCTACACCAATAAAACTCTACAGTGAATACAGCCAAAATACTGAGGAATACAATCAGTCAATACAGTATAAAGATTCTCACCAACACTCACGGTAGAGTCCTAGTATACATCATGATGGTTATAACTTCTTGAAAACAAACAAACCGAAATATAACAATAACCGACAAACGCCCAGACCGTATTGTATGACATGACAAGTACATGAACGTGACAAATGATAAACAAGTGACAAAATAGTTTAGAATACAGAAGCTGGAAATAAAGTGTTTGTGTTAGTAGAAGACACAAGTGCTGTACTTAAAAATACTTACAGTACAATTAGTTTTATAAAATTACAGAAAGTTACAGCCGTGTAGGTTACTGACTTATAGCCCACTACAGTTTCATATACACTGTACCCTAAACTGTAGGACAATATTTATTATGTATCTAACAGCATTACAGTACTGTAATACGATCTTCGAAATAAACACTTAAAACTATATAAGAAAAAGATACTTATGTTAAATTTATCCTCAAGAAACTGCAAGTAACTGTACAGCAACAAGCAATCAGTAACTACAAGTCACTTCTCAGTCTTATACGCACTAAGATTCGATAATCACTTCTTACAAGCAACAATAAGAGACAACTTAGTACCTATAAACAGTTATTGTTACTTAACCAACCACAAGTCACAAGTTCCTACAAGTCCAGTCAGCAACTACAACCATCACCAACAAGTATCTACAAGCACCAAGGTGTCATCTACAAGCATCTACAGCAAATCACTGGTGTCCCTGAAGCAGCCTAATCACCACCGCCTGCATCTCCTTGTGTCATGGTAAACATTTTTTTTCCATGTTCTTCATGTTTAGAGAAATTGTTAATTGTCATGGTAGCAACATTCCCGTGTTCTCGGCCCTATGGGAACTACTAAAAGTCATGGTAGCGACACTTTATTTTTCCACTTAAGTTCTGCAAACGAAAAGTATTGGGCATTTTTCTTCCCTTCCCTATTTACTTGTTTAAATTAGAAATAAAGCTTATACAAATGTACGATATTTACTCTTCATAATTAATGGTTGACCTTCGTGTAACGAGGATGGCCGGCCCAAGGGCCACCTAGGTGTGAACTTGTTTAAGGTGTAGAAGCTGTCGCCAACACAACAATCACATGCTCTGAGTTAACGAGCTGCATGAACCAGTGTCAAGGATTAATCCGAGAAGACCGGACAACTCGCCAACTGCACTGGCTAGCCATTACCCCTGAATACGATCCGCAAATCGATTAACACCCAGGTTCCCATTTATTGCTGGGTAGACAGAGGCAAATGGCGTAAAGAAACTTGCCCATAGTTTCACCCTGCCCTGTTCATAAGTACACTGCAATGTATTACTCCGCTCGCAACTAATTTCGCAATAATACCAAAAAATACATTTTCTGTGTTGTGTGTCCGTTAACGCCAGAAAATCCGGAAAAAAATAATTAAAAATATAATATTAACGAGTCTGGGCACACAAGAACGAGGAATACAACTATACCAACTGTAAAACTGACTCAGAATTAATTGTTATGATTAACTGAAATATTTACCCGATGGGAGAAGACGAAGAAACAATGGTTAATTATTATTATGTCTCTTTCCTCCGGGTAGACTAAATAAAACGTAGTATAAACACACATATAATAGATGCACTTAACTTTTGTCTAAGGAAGGAATGTTGTCGTAAACGCTGAGTCTGTAGTCTTCATTTGTGTTGGCCACATGAATTTCGGAGTGATGATACAACTCCCTTAATATTTAATTGTTGATTACTAATAAGTGAATTAGCACAATGCGCGCATAAATTGGACGTTATATTTCTCTCTAGCATGAACTGTGACTTATTCACCCAAACTACAGGTGGTTCCGGAGGGCCCTATTCTTTTGTGTATGCACCTGTTCTGCGTGGCAGTGAGAGGTGATACCACCCTCAGTGTCAAGACCTGACTGAATTACTCAGAATAGGCAAACTGTACTCCAAGCATTGTCAATAAATTTGTTAAGCTAAAAAGGTGCCAGGGCTTCAAATGACATTAAACTTGACTATTACAGCGAATCAGGAAATTAGACAAACAAAACTTAAAATTGCACTCATCGGTAAAATATACGTTTGGGTTAAACCGACGTCACCGTACTTTGAAAATATAAAATTGTAGTCAACAAAATGCCTATAGAAGTGTGTTGACATTGACAAGGTGTTTACGAGCTGCTGCGCCTGGTTGTGAAAGCAGGGCAGTCCGGTCAGTATTGTCACGAAGACAGTGACAACACTGACCGCCAAAGCGTGGCTGGCATGATGTTACTTGAAAACTATATCGTAATTTCGACTAGGAGACATTACCTTTTGTTTTCATAAGTCCTGGCGCCACAAATTATGGTAGAAGACGTGTGTTTGTCTTCTAACCGATGATGCAGAAACCTTGTAGTGCTTCAGTGTACGGAGATGAGCCTTGTGGCCGATTCCGGACCTGACAACCAGTTATTGTGGTGGCCTCGAGTTACCTGCCAGAGGAACTGCGTCATAAAGTTTGTTTTCATTTTTTGTGTTTACTGCACCAAACACACACACACACACACACACACATGCATTGTAGGAAAAATTGGACGGCTAAGATTTCACATCCAACAAATTGCAAGGGACATGAGAATATATATTTGTTATCAGTTATAACTCCCTGGAAATTAGGGAATATGTGGTAAAAGTGACAATGTTCATTTAAAATATCCTTCCCTAATTTACTATAATCAAATTAGTCTTTAATCAGGTCTGATTACGTTAATTATGAGACATACTGGTGATATTCATTTATTTCGTATTATGTTCACCTGTACAAAATCAAGTTCAAATTTTGAAGAAAATAAAATTTTTGAAATAATCAATGTGGTAATTTCCCCGGAACTCATTACACACACATACACACTGGCCAATGTTACAATAGGCATGTCCCTGTCTGAACCTCTTGTCCCTTTATGTAACACATATAAAAAGTAATACTAAAAAGGTTATAAAGTTACAGTATATGGTATATTGTAACTTTATACCCCTATAAGCGTGAAACTCACAGTGCTTCTCTGCAACACTGAACATCACTTCCTCTTACAGGAATTAAGTGTTCATATCGTCATGTCATATGACTGGTTTGCGGCAGAGTTTTGTACCTTACCGATATTAACGTCTTTAACTTATTGGTCTTTTTACTTTCTTTATCTATTAAATATAAAAATAACGATTTATTCTTAATACAGTTCTTGGTATCGTCTTATCCAAGCTGGAGTCGTGTTTTTGCATTAAGATGACTCAACTGCCAGCAGGGACGCTTGGCTGTCTTATAAGACTTGCTGAACGGTTCTTTTATTTACCAAGTCTCACTTTCTCCAACTTTTGAAAACCAAGAAACAATTTAATTCGTCAGGTTCGTGTATAGTATTCTTAAAACAGATGCGGCCAGTCTCCACACGCGTGCGCTGTTATCAACCAATTATGTCCTCCAAATGATTTTGTTCTCCTAAATATGAGAGGTAATGAAGAAAAAAATAGAAAGTGTTAGGATGGTAATTATCAAAAACCTCACAGGATCAATCGTCAAAGATAGTATGATTAAAGAATATTGTGGACTAGTTTTATTTTCATCTCTGGCGTTGAAAAACAGTAAATCCTATACAGAAAAATGCAATTTATACGAAGAAAGTCTAACCGGCTGGGCAACTATCCTCATACTCTCCAATAACAAGACCAGAAAATACTGTCAGTCATCCTACTCCTACTTTCTTGTTTACAATTTTGGCGGCAAGAGCTACGGTTCAGCGCCTCATAGAAAACATCATGGTATTATTCAGGGCCAGACTATAGTAAATATACAAGTGATCATGGGCCCTTCGTGCCCGGTGGCGAGTCCCGTGATACAGTTTACCGAGGCGTGAAAGTTCGAACGCTCGTGCTTGGCTAGCGCCCAACCGCCGTCTGGCTGACAGGTACAGCCACATCGCTTTCCAGATGGTCATGGTTGTTAAAATCATAATAGTGGTTATGATCATAGTCGTGGTTGTTATAATCATAGTAGTGGTTGCTATAATTACGGCCGTGAGTGTTATGATCATGGTCGTGGTTGTTATAATCATATTCGTGGTTGTTATAATCAAGGTGGTGGTTGTTATAATCAAGGTCGTGGTTATTATAATCATAGTCGTGGTTGCTATAATCATGGTCGTGGTTGTTATATTCATGGTCGTTGTTGTTATAATCATATTCGTGGTTGTTATAATCATGGTCGTGGTTATTAGGTACTGCAAGTATCTAGTATACTATAGGAAGGAATAGAATAAAGGTTAGAATAATTAGTTCAAGAAATATTCCCAATAAGGAGAGGTTAAAATCATAAACAAATATATATACTGTATTATGAATCACCGATGATCATTCCGAGATTAATGCAATGCAACAAAGTTTTTGTTGCATTGCTATAAACACTTGATTCTACCTAATTTGGGTGTGCTGATCTCATATCTGAAGTTAGTTTCTTTCTGTAAGCTCTAGTTTTTTTGCAATCAAGGTATTTTGAAATTTCAAAATTGCGTCTTCGTCTTATTGACCTCGTCGTCTATCTTGAAAAATATGTCATTAAACTGTCATTAAATTAGCTGGGTAATAAACAATAAAATATTACATATTCTAAATTTATTCAACAACACAATTTGAAACATGTTCCATCTAAAACAAAGGTTGAAATTTGTATAAAACTCATTGTTAGGTAAGAAATTTGTTACTATGAGGAGACAAAGCCCAATCACATTTTAGCCAGGTAGGAATTTGCGCTTGACGCTCTTGCGTTTGTGAAATGTCTCAGGGCACTCTCGTTTAATGCTCCAGCAGTAGTCTGCCATCATATGTTTGTCCCATCTCCCTTGGTAGCGGTCTTCCATGGTCTTGAGATCCTGATGAAACCGCTCGCCTTGCTCGTCACTTACTGCCCCTAGGTTCTCAGGGAATCTATCAAGATGACTATAAAGGAAATGGAGTTTGACACTCATATTGCATCCAAGGTCATGAAAGGCTGACAACATGGTTGCTACAAGGGTTTCATAGTTGTCAGCCTTTTTATTACCAAGAAAGTTTTCCATTACCGCCACAAATGAAAGCCATGCACCCCTTTCCTTGTCGTCCATCTTTCTGACAAAGTCTTGATCACGTACAAGTGCACGAATTTGTGGTCCATCAAATACACCTGCCTTTATCTTCTCAAATGACAAAGCAGGGTGAGCAGAGACTATGTGTTGGAAGCATTCACCATCAGTATTTAATGCTCTGACAAACTGTTTCATCAGGCCCAGCTTGATATGGAGAGGAGGAAATATGATCTTTTCTCGACTGACGATTGGATCATTGACAATGTTTGGCATACCAGCTTCCAGAGTCTCACGTAAGGGCCACTCCTTCAGGTTCCAATGCCTGTCTCTAGCTCGGCTGTCCCACATGCAAAGAAAGCAGGGATACTTTGTAAATCCTCTTTGTTGGCCAAGAAGGAAGTTCACCATTTTGAGGTCAACACAAATTGTCCAGTTGTGCTCATGGTATTTTAGCAGGTGAATCACAGTTTTAATGTCATTATACTCCTCTCGTAAGCACACAGAATGACCCACTGGAACAGCTGCATAGACATTACCATTATGTAGTAGCACACACTTCAGGCTACGCTTACAACTATCTAGAAATAATCGCCAGTCATTTGGACTATACAATGGAATCCCTAATTCCTGGAGAAGACCCGGGATATTATGACAGTAAACAAACTTATTCTCCTCTGTAAAGAATGGCACAAAATCCTGTTCCCGCTTTCTGAAGTCTGAAACTTTTGTGGTCTGGTTCAGTAGAGCCTTTTCTTGCAACCTAGAAGCTAGAACTTCTGCTGCATTTTTGGAGAGACCCAAATCACGCACAAGGTCATTCAGCTCTGGCTGACTAAACTTCTGAGGGGTTGATGACTCTGGTGTACCATCAGAAGAATCGTCGGAATCTGCAAGTATTTCTTGAGTTTCATGTTCACTCTCTTGGTCTTTGTCGCTTCCCTCCTCTTCAGCTGGAGACAACCCATTAAAAACTGGAACTGGTAGCTCATCAGAGTGCAAAGTAGGTCGAATTGCTGAAGGGATACTAGGATACGATATTTTATGTCTGTTTTTCTTGCCAACACCCTTCGTATTGATCAGACAAAAATAGCAGTCAGTTGTGTGGTCCTTCGGTTCTCGCCAGGTCATGGGAATTCCGAACGGTAAGCCCTTACGTTTTCCTTTTGTCCAGTCACGCAGCATTTCTTCGCAGTTATGACACACAGCATGTGGAGCCCATTTTTTGTCTTGGTCGCCAAGAGTAAGTCCGAAGTACGCTTTATAGCCGCGCCTCACAAACGATGTTATATTGCGCCTCTGACGAATAAGCGTGAAGTATCCACAAATATAACAGAAGGCATCAGGTTTGTTCACACATTGATTTCTCTTTGTAGCCATGACCAAATCTGAAAGAAAAAACAGACAAAATTATATCTCCCTATTGATACCATAATCGTGTAATTAATTAATTTGACCGCAAACGGCTAGAATGTAAAACCTCAAATTACATGAAAACTGGAGCATGCAGAACAAAACTGGTTTCAAATATGAAATCAGCAGATCAAAAATGGTAAGAAACAGTAAAGAAATCTCATGCAACTGGGAATTATAAAAAATTTGTTGTCCTGTGTTATATTATGAAGAGAAGTGACCTTGATTCTGGTTAGATTAGTCACCATCTGCAAAAGACATCACCTGTGTTAAGTCATCATTTACGTTAGTCAGTTTTAGGCCCATCTCACATGACTGACCGACCATCGATGATGTTCTTTCCGCAAGAGGGTGTTGAATCTTATTATTTACGCTGATGGATGTAAGACCTCCTACCCTCAATGACGCAGCTACGGTCAATTTGGTGTTATTCTTGTTTATAAATGCCTTCTAATCTGTCTCAAGTCTATCCGTCCTGTCTATTGACATCCCAACTGTCTGTTCATCTGCGTGGTGTTTGAATGTAAGCCCGTCTGTACTCTTTGTGTCGTCAAATCTGTCTGTCTTATCCGTTGTTGGCGTGTGTCTGCCTGTTTGTCTAATGTGAACCAGTCAGTCAGCTGTCTGTCTGTCATGTTAGTTGCCATATTGTCTATTTGTGCATGTATGAATCTGTCTATTTTTGTCAACCTCCAGTCTGTTTCACTGTCTATATTCGCCCTGTGTCTATTGTAGTCATCTTCTCCATGCATTCCTGTTATTATCTTTTTATCTCTTCTCCTTTTCCATGAGCCACAGGAATAAGTATCACTGTAGCTGTAAGGTCGTCTGGTAACGTTGAAACTGCGCATCCAGACTCATGATGAAACTCAGCTCCCCCCCACCTGTTGTCTCTAACTATTTTCTGTTTCCCTTCTTTATTCTTCTATTTACTCATCTTCCTTCCTTTACTTATCCAAACAACATTAAAAAAAAGTAGGCTAAGAAAAAAAGTGGGGGAGGAGGAGGGAGCCGTACGATAACTGCAATCTTGGGCTGACAGCGTACAGCGAATGAGGGTGCGCCAAGTCCGTAGACTTGCATCGTTTTCTAGCGTAAATAAAATGGTTATGTAATGGCTTCCTAAAGAAACCATCGATACGGGACCAGGTTTGTTCCACTCTACGATTTTTTTGCGATTTTTCCACCAAGTTTGATGAAAAACGATTGTGCTGTTTCGACTGCCCAGAACAGACACACACACGCACACGCCTAGTCCTATAGTATATTAGATTATGGCCCATGACGTGTCTCAATATTGGTAACGTGTGTTATTAAACAAAAATACCACCATTGCAAGATAAAAGTACAACAGTTGTGTAAAATAAAGCAATATAATTTGCTCCAATAATGTGTTGGTGGTACTGCGGTAACACGGGTCTCTCACCAATATCCTAGATGGAGTACAGACAGTGTATTTGTGGAGATTAAGCTATTATTACTTTACTTTATCCTCTTCACCACTGATCGGCTTGTTAGCCGTTCATGCGGTCGGTCACGTATCTGTTATTTACTGTTGGCAAGTACTGCTTCCAGAACGTATCTGTACCTGCTCCAGTGTTGGTCGAGTCTGTTTTTGAATGAGCTCACATTTGGTGCCGTCACAACACTCTCTGGCAGATTGTTCCAAGAGTTCACAACCCTCACTCAAAAAAGTTTGCCCTGACAGTTTTGTGAACTGTCCAGGTATGAACACCCGACTGAATAATGTCCTCGGAGGTGTTTATAAACTTCTATTAAATCACCCCTTGCCCATCGATGGTATAAGCTAGACAAATGCAGGCGTCCTAATCTCTCTGGGTAACTGATGTGCTGTAGTGCAGGCACCAGTATGGTGGTCCTCCTCTGAACATTTTCAATCAAATGAAATTCTCTAACATAACTTAGTTGCTCAATTCATTTTCTCACAATGTTCAGAGAATTTCAGTTCGATGTCAACATTCACACCAAGATCCTTTTCTCGTTTGGTCTCCGTTAATGCTGTTTCTCGGTCCCGTTGGAACATACAAGTATATGACCGACAGCATTTTGAAAATCTTAAGATAATTCGTTGCAATGCTTCTTTATGATTCTACTGTATGTTATTATGTATATTTAGGTGATTTTATGCATTATTGATTTGTTTTGAGTAATAAATAAAGTAAATGAATGAAGTTAATAAGATGAATGGCAATGCATAAAGAATAAAGTAAAATTTATAAATAAACTGTTACTCTATGCAACATTTTTCAGTATATAGAGTGAGTCAAAACCTACCCCAAGAACAACCAGCTTAAAGTCATCTTATCTCAAAGCCTTGCTCATTGACATAGCTTTGTTATGATTGAAGGCAGAATAACTTTTCAGACTTGCAGAATGCGCCTCTGAACATAACCCTAACAAAATACTGTACATCTTTTATGACGTTTTAGAAAGCATAATACTTTTACAGGTTTAGTTCAACTGTTTCATATACCTTATAATAATGAAGTCCTCCAGTGAAGTAAATTCACAAGTTTACACAATGATGAGTCACTTAAAACTAAAGACACTTGCTGGGACGGCCCGATTATATATATATATGACCTCTGTAAGTTAAAAGGTCATGAAAGTGTTTGCGAAGGACTTAAGCGTAAAAAAAAAACCCTTCTCTCTTAAACTATTCGTAACACTGTTGGAACCTGTATGTAAACTACGTCTGTCCTGTATACGATGAACGCACACACACAGCGCGCACACACACACACACACACAATACACTGAAAGCTTCGTAAAATTACTCCTCATCACAGAGGCTGGAGAGAGTACAGTACAGTCATCACCGGAACTAAGTAGCCTACAGTACATGTTGTTGTGATTGTCAGTTCAAACTCCATCATGTTCACACTTCAAAAAATAAATAAATAACTTTCACTAAGTAATGTATCGCGGGGAAGAAATCTATTGTAATTAATTTTTTATAAGGTGTCCGGGGGTGTTCTTATAGGTTCATATACGTTGACTGTTGCTTGTAAATGGTGATGTAAGACTGTACCTGTCATAAATAAGGTACAGAATTGGATCACCTAACCTCAGCTAACTTAACTTAAAGCTAACTTAACTTAACCTAACCTAACTTAACTTGTTTTGCCAGGAATGTACAGCAATTACCACATTCAATCAATCAACCTAACTTTACCTAACCTACCCTTTGTCTCTTAACTGAGTGAGTGTATCCAGTTCAGTGTATCTCAGCGTAATTATGACGTTATTTGAGTTATTAAGCTTGAGGTTTAGCTTAAGTCAACCAATTAGGTGTGATCTTACATTTGTCTCAACGAGGAACTTCAGTACGTGGATCCCGGTATTTAGTGGTGGTGGTGGTGGTGGTGGAGGGTTGTGAGGGTGGCGAGAGAGGGTAGTGAAGGGTGACACTTTCTCTGGCGTTAGTCGTCATCGACGAACTTTCTCGGGTAAAATTATCGACAATTCTAGTGAGATGTACTAACATTATAATACTGTGAGTGTTTCTCTTACTGTTCTTACTAATATATATATATATATATATATATATATATATATATATATATATATATATATATATATATATATATATATATATACAGTATATATATTTACTACTAATTTAAAGTCTACATTATAATTAACTACACGTTCGTCCCTTTGTAGTATAAAGTAACGAGCTTGTAGACAGACCTTGCTGACAAGTATAAATTTTCTAGAAAAAAATATACTATACTGTACAGACAATTATCTCTACTTCACACACACACACACACACACAGCGTTTATGTTTATGAGTGTTTGTTTGTTAGTTTTGTGTGTGTGTGTGTGTGTGTGTGTGTGTGTGTGTGTGTGTGTATGTATGTATGTATGTATGTATGTATGTGTAAGGAACCACAAGACAGACCCTCAGCATTGACATGTTTGTTCCTGTAGTGTTAAGTACTTGGTTCAAGAAGACGTAAGAGAGGTAAATAAAGGTTGTTTGAGAGAGACCAACACAGACGCTGCCACCACTCTCTCTCAGCCTTCATCCACAACCAAAGGCAATGTCTGAAAAACCTGATCCGTCTTTATATTAAAACTCAACTCTCATATAAATGAACAAACTCTTCACAGGTCTTAACAAGGATGGATTGAATTACTGAAAACACACGAGGTTGTTAGCTAAAACCAGAAGACTTTCTTCCTCTGCGTCACAACAAGGTCCAGAGACGATGGTAACACAATTAATAATAATAATAATAATACTCACACGCACACACTGATATTGTATTCGTGTGTTAAGTTAGGTTAGCGTTTAGGTGGTTAATCTTTAGGTGAGATTAGCTGGAGTGAAGATTCCTCAGGTAATCCCATTTATTTTTAGCTACGTTGAGTCAGGTCAGTGTCTACCAGTCCTGACCTAGCTGATACTGTTCTTTCGAGGGATTTGGTTATTTGCGTATTTTGATGCACGAAGGACTCTGTCAGTTAGTTAGTGAATTAGTAAGTCAATTTTCTGTCAGTCTTGAAATAAATCAGTCAATTAAAGTTATAGTCATTAAAAGTCGATCAGTTGGTCAGGCTATAAGTTAGTCAGTCAGTCAATTAATCGATCAGTTAGTTAAAGTCAGTCAGTTAGTTAGTCAGCCACCCAAAGTCAGTTAGTCAATCAGCGAACTGACTCAGCTAAAACAAAAGGGAAAGTAACACCTCAGAGAAGAAAATCAGTCGAGTGTGCACGTGAGCAAATGTTACGTCCAGAAATTGTAAAAAAAAAAAAAAAAAAAAAAACAACTTTACTTACTGCTTTCATTTGTCTAGTTGGCAACACTGCAGGCGGGTAAAACACAAGAGCCAGTGACTGTGAAGCTTTTAGTGACAGTGTTACCAATTGGATGACGTTCTCACTTTCTACTTGTCGACTGGGATTTTGGCTGTCAGTTATTTAAGTGACTGGAACTTTGACTGTTGGCTATTTAATCTAACTGGGTTTCTGACTGTTGGCTATTTAAACTGGCAAGAAATTTTACTGTTAACTATCTAATCTGACTAGGTTCTTCTCTGTTAGCCACTTAAAATGACTGAAGGTTTACCAGTTACAGTTACCTATCTACAGAAAACCCTGAAAGTTGAGTCACAGTCAACCCAGGGCGTCTGACAAATCGCCCTGGTGTCATATATATACTACACCAGTTGACACGAGACAGTCATATCTCCCCCATTCTGTCATACACAAGGTGACACAAGATATACTCAGAGGTAAACAACAAGATGGCGGACACGTTGCTATGGTGACAGGAGTAAGAATCAATGAATTGTCTTAGAGTTAAATGCTGACCAAAATATATATATACCAGAATAATGGCTATAAAAACCTTAAATTGGTGTGAACTTTTGACTCTTTAGAAAGTAGCGAAATATCTACGAACAATTAACGAACGATGTGAACTATAACTAACAGAGGATTTTCTCGAGACGATGCAGGACTGTTTCCTAAGTCAACATATAACCGAACCCACACGGGGTAATAATATACTGGATTTAGTTCTGTCGAACAGAGAAAACCTCATTAGCAATGTCGAGGTAGGGAACGAACTTGCAAACATAGATCACAAAGAAATTCGATTCCAGTTAGATTTTCAGGGCAGACGTAAGGAAAATTCCACTAAAGTACCAGATTTCAGAAGGGCAAACTTTGACAGTTTAAAGAGGCAGCTGAGAGAGGGGGTGTCGCGCTTGGCCGTGAACCTGACAGATGACACAGACCTGATAACGAGATCTGAGATTGCCGAGTTCCACGACAATTTAAATAGTGAGTTACTTAATGCACAAAGGCAGAACATACCATACAAAAACTCAGATCAGACAACAATGACCCTAAATGGATAAATAATTATTTAAAGAACATCATTGGCCAAAGGAAGGCTATAGGTAGAAGGATAAATCGTGGCGAAATTCACCTCCGGGACTATTATAGGGTATTGGCGAGTAGGGTTAAAACCGAGATAAGGAAAGCAAAGAGGAATAATGAGGTAAGGATAGCAAGGGAGGCGAAGACAAACCCCAAAGGATTCTACCAAATGTATCAAACTAAAACAAGAGAAAAGATTGGACCAATACAGTCAGACTCCGGCGAGCTCACTGATAACGACGGAGAAATGAGCAATAATTTGAATAAATATTTTTCAACAGTTTTCACTACCGAAAATTTAAACATGATACCCGAGGCTCCGACTCTATTCAGAGATAGTGAAGAAAACAAATTAAGTGAGATAGTAGTGACTAGTAACGATGTTAGTAAGCAAATAGACAAACTAAAGCCTAATAAGTCACCTGGTCCCGATGAGATATTTGCCAGAGTATTAAAGGAATGTAAGGAAGAGCTTAGTATGCCCTTAGCAAAGTTGTTTAACATGTCCTTAAAAACAGGTGTAGTACCAGAATCCTGGAGGATAGCGAATGTAATACCGATTTTCAAGAAGGGGGATAGATCACTATCCTCTAACTACCGCCCAATCAGTCTAACATGAATAGTAGGCAAATTACTGGAAGCAATCATTTCAAACTCTATTCGAAATCACCTGGAGAAGCACCGATTGATCAATGATTCCCAGCATGGCTTCACAAGCGGACGTTCTTGCCTAACTAATCTATTAACATTCTTTTCATCAGTTTTCGAATCAGTGGACGAGGGGCACAATTATGATGTGGTATATCTCGACTTTAGCAAAGCCTTCGACAGAGTCCCCCACGAAAGACTAATTAGAAAGGTAGAAGTTCATGGCATCAAAGGTGACATCCTTAAATGGATTAGGGCGTGGTTACAGGACAGGAAACAGCGAGTGAGCATTAACGGCACTAAGTCCCATTGGAGCAACGTCACAAGTGGAGTTCCCCAAGGCTCAGTACTTGGACCATTATTGTTTATTATATACATAAACGACATAGATATCGGCATAGACAGCAACATAAGTAAATTTGCTGATGACACTAAAATAGGACGTGTTATCAAATCTGACGAGGACTCGGCAAAACTACAGGAAGCTCTAAACAAATTTTTCGAATGGTCTGAAAAATGGCAGATGAAATTCAATGTCGACAAATGTAAAGTACTCAGTATAGGAGATGTAAACAGGGAAATCAGGTACCAGATGAACAACGATGCCATAGAGAAATCCGACTGCGAGAGAGATTTAGGAGTAATGATAAGTAGGAACCTTAAGCCAAGTAAACAATGTGTTTTTGCTCGTAACAAGGCTAATAAAGTACTTGGGTTCATACAAAGGAGTGTTAGTTACAAGACTAGCAAGGTCATCCTAAAACTGTATCTTGCTCTTGTGAGACCACACCTGGATTATGCAGTTCAGTTCTGGTCACAGTATTACAGAATGGATATAGAATCCTTGGAAAGAATTCAGAGGAGAATGACAAGACTAATCCCGGGCATTAGGAACCTTGAGTATAGAGACAGGTTAAAGCATCTTAATTTGCACTCCCTTGAGAGACGTAGAGCGAGGGGCGACCTGATAGAGGTGTATAAGTGGAAGGCAGGGCTAAACAAAGGGGACATTACAAAGGTACTCAAATTATCCAACCAGGAGCGAACTCGTAACAATGGTTTTAAATTAGACAAATTTAGATTTAGGCGTGAAATAGGTAAACACTGGTTTGGAAACAGAGTCGTGGATGAATGGAACAAGTTACCAAATATCATCATTAACTCGAATACGCTGAATAGCTTCAAACATAGGTTGGATGCTTATATGAGCAATAGGGGTTGGGTGTAAACGGGACTGCCCAGTATGGGCCAATAGGCCCGCTGCAGTTTCCACCATTCTTATGTTCTTAACACAGATTCTATAATGATAATAGCTGTATGACTATTATGAAGAAAATATTAATGATAACTGTGATAATTGTGATAATTATTAAAAGAATGAAGAATTATCAATAATACCTGTAATAATAATAATAATAATACTAATAACAAAAATAATAATAATAAAAATAATATTAATAACAGAACAAATAAGAACTTTAACAACATTAACAACAATAGCAATAATAATAATAATAATAAAACTATACGACAACAACAACAACAACAACAACAACAACAACTAGGCCCTCGGGCGATACACAGGGGCTCAGGTAACACACAGGGACTCAGGTAACACACAGGGGCTCAGGTAACACACAGGGACTCAGGTAACACACAGGGGCTCAGGTAACACACAGGGACTCAGGTAACACACAGGGGCTCAGGTAACACACAGGGGTTCAGGTAACACACAGGGGTTCAGGTAACACACAGGGGTTCAGGTAACACACAGGGGCACAGGTAACACACAGGGACTCAGGTAACACACAGGGGTTCAGGTAACACACAGGGGCACAGGTAACACACAGGGACTCAGGTAACACACAGGGGTTCAGGTAACACACAGGGGCACAGGTAACACACAGGGACTCAGGTAACACACAGGGGCTCAGGTAACACACAGGGGCACAGGTAACACACAGGGGCTCAGGTAACACACAGGGGCTCAGGTAACACAAAAGGACTCAGATAATACACAAGGACTCGGTAACACACAATGACTCAGGTAACACACAGGGGCTCAGGTAACACACAGGGACTCAGGTAACACACAGGGGTTCAGGTAGCACACAAGTACTCGGGTAACACAAAAGGACTCAGGTAACACACAGGGGTTCAGGTAACACACAAGTACTCGGGTAACACAAAAGGACTCAGGTAACACACAGGGGCTCAGGTAACACAAAATGACTCAGGTAACACACAAGGACTCGGTAACACACAAGGACTCAGGTAACACACAGGGGCTCAGGTAACACACAGGGGTTCAGGTAACACACAGGGGCCCAGGTGACACACAAGTACTCGGGTAACACAAAAGGACTCAGGTAACACACAGGGGCTCAGGTAACACACAGGGGCTCAGGTAACACAAAATGACTCAGGTAACACACAAGGACTCGGTAACACACAAGCACTCAGGTAACACACAGGGGCTCAGGTAACACACAGGGGCTCAGGTAACACACAAGCACTCAGGTAACACACAGGGGCTCAGGTAACACACAGGGGCTCAGGTAACACACAAGTACTCGGGTGACACACAGGGGCTCAGGTAACACACAGGGGCCCAGGTAACACACAGGGGCCCGGGTAACACACAGGGGCCCAGGTGACACATTTGGGCCCAGGCGACACACATATGACGCCTCACCACAAACACCTTGAAGATATTTGTAGGTTAAGTCTCCGTTATGCCCCTCTTCAAGTCAGCGCCGCGCCCCGTTTTCTAATCATTCTACTCCAGAAAGCAGGAGGTGACCCGTCGATCACTACGTACGGCGGAGAGAGAGAGAGAGAGAGAGAGAGAGAGAGAGAGAGAGAGAGAGAGAGAGAGAAAAAGCAGAGAAAAGAAAAATGGAGAAAAAAAAGAGAAACAAGATGAGAGAGAAAGAAGAAAGAAAGTGAAAGAGAGAGAGGGAGAGAGAGTGTGTGTGTGTCTGTGTGTATGTTTCTATAAGTTAAGTTTATGAAGACCACTTTCACGCAGGTTAGTTGGGATTCTTTCATTTTGCATACATTAAATACTCACCTTGAGGCTATAGCGGTAGCGAGGACCTGTCAAGCGATCACCCTTAATGGTAATGGTGGTAGTTGTGGTGGAGGGAAGGAAGGAGGGAGGAGAGGTATAGGTGGTGTTGGAGGGAAGGCGGTGGTAGTGGAAAGAAGGAGAGAAGGAGGCAGAGAGGCGGTGGTGGTGACAGTGGTGGTGAAAGGAGAAGGCGGTGGTGGTGATGATGGATGGAGGGAGGTAGCGGTAGTGATGGAAGCAGATATACATGTAGTATTGATGGTGGTGGTGGTGGTGAAGAGAAGCAACCTGACTGATGGTGATAGCTTTTAATGATGACAAGTTGTGGGGATAATAGTGATGGTTATTGTGGTGGGCTGCTACATGGGTTGTTGGGGGTGGGCTGCTACATGGGTTGTTGGGGTGGGCGGCTACATGGGTTGTTGGGGTGGGCGGCTACATGGGTTGTTGGGGTGGGCGGCTATTAACATTAACCCTTACTTCTATAACAGATTAAATGGGCCCCAGTTCCTAATAGACCCTGAGACTGGGGCCTATTAGAAACATCTTATCCCTTCGCCACCAAGTTCCTTCCAAATATAATATCTATTCACGAAGACTTTGGCCGAGTTGTTGAACGGACGGGAGTAGGAAGAAAGATGTATACAGTACAGTCACTCAAACTAATAATCTGTACTTGGGCTGATCGATGGATTTCAGAATGAACACTGTGACTCCTATTGTCTCGGGAGGGTTGTCAAAATCCTTCGTCCACTGTGTCATATTTTTTCAACACAATTTGGCATAGATATTTTTTCTTGAGTGCCTGTACAGATCTAGTCAGACGAACAAGGGTAATCATATATGTCACAACAGTCCAGAGGGGGAAGCATAACATTGTATATATAAATCCACGTTTATACGATTATTTTTTTTGTGAATCCTTAATAATATAGCTCTTGTTTCCACACCCATGTTTTAGCTGTTAACAAATACAAGAATAATCATGTGTTGAAGATGATATATATATATATATATATCATGATATTACTCTTTAATTATCAGCACTTAGAGACCAATGCTGCTCCTCCCTCTCTCTCTTTTTAACACCTGTCTTGTATTATTCTCCCTTTGTGTTATTCTCCTTTATTATTATTATTATTATTATTATTATTATTCTCCCTTATTATAATCCTCCTGTACCCTTCCGTCACTCAGGTTTCTGTATACTGTCATCCACCTAACACTAACGATGAACTGACGTTTAGCTTAGGTTAGGTTATGTTAGGTTAGGTTATGTTAGGTTAGGTTATGTTAGGTTAGGTTAGGTTAGGTTAGACTCAAACCAAACGTCCTACATTCACACTAAAACAGGAGTATGAAGAATAAAGACGATAACTAGACAGACTAAATGAATCCTTAACCAACCAACAGTACAGAACACACCTGACCTACAATACACCAGGATGTGAGCATAGAGACCTAGCCCACCCACACTATCCCATGCTCCTCATCCTCCAGCCATCCAACACCTTCTTCTTCCTTCTTCTGCCTGTTCTTCCTCCTCCTTCTTCTGCCTGTTCTTCCTCCTCCTCCTTCTTCTGCCTGTTCTTCCTCCTCCTTCTTCTGCCTCTTCTTCTTCCTCCTTCTTCTGCCTGTTCTTCCTCCTCCTTCTTCTGCCTGTTCTTCCTCCTCCTTCTTCTGCCTGTTCTTCCTCCTCCTTCTTCTGCCTCTTCTTCCTCCTCCTTCTTCTGCCTGTTCTTCCTCCTCCTTCTCCTGCCTGTTCTTCTTCCTCCTTCTTCTGCCTGTTCTTCCTCCTCCTTCTTCTGCCTGTTCTTCTTCCTCCTTCTTCTGCCTGTTCTTCCTCCTCCTTCTTCTGCCTGTTCTTCCTCCTCCTTCTTCTGCCTGTTCTTCCTCCTCCTTCTCCTGCCTCTTCTTCCTCCTCCTTCTTCTGCCTGTTCTTCTTCCTCCTTCTTCTGCCTGTTCTTCCTCCTCCTTCTTCTGCCTGTTCTTCCTCCTCCTTCTTCTGCCTGTTCTTCCTCCTCCTTCTCCTGCCTCTTCTTCCTCCTCCTTCTTCTGCCTGTTCTTCCTCCTCCTTCTCCTGCCTCTTCTTCCTCCTCCTTCTTCTGCCACTTCTTCCTCCTCCTTCTTCTGCCTGTTCTTCCTCCTCCTTCTTCTGCCTGTTCTTCCTCCTCCTTCTTCTGCCTGTTCTTCCTCCTCCTCCTTCTTCTGCCTCTTCTTCCTCCTCCTTCTTCTGCCTCTTCTTCCTCACTTCCGACACGCTCCCATAAGTGAACTCCTCCCCGTCATCTTGTGGTGGTTGTTATTGTGTTAGCTCTCAGGTAACACACAATTAACCGTGGGAGTAATGACCTCTTCTTTAACCTCCTAATCCCCTTCCCTCTGGTGTTCTACTTTACACCTCCTGAGTTTCCTGAAGGAGGGTATAGGTGAGTTGAGGTACTGATGTAAACAAACAATAGTATTTGACGTGAGTTTTGAGAATGTTGATGTTTTTTTTGGTAATATAATACGATAACGGGTCTAATGCTATATAGTTATCTGGGTTGACGACTTTTTACTGTGGATCAAGTCAGGTACAGGCAGGAAAGAGAGGAACGTTCACCACCAGGAAAAAGTTTACATGTGCGTCAACCAATAACCCGACTGGAACGAACACCACTGAACGAGAGACAAGATGGGCCACCCTTCACCTTCTTCGTCAGGACCACGTGGCACCCATCACCGACCATGTGGCACCCATCACCGACCACGTGGCACCCCTCACTGACGCCACCAGACTGCACACCGTCACTTCCCCCGTGTAATAGTATTATATGGTGTGTTGCACTTGTTCTATGGTGACGACACCTGCCCAACAATACACTCTCTCTCTCTCTCACTGTTTACAAATGTATGCCTTTTCTAATTTATGGATTCCATAATGATTTTCCGCGTAAGTGAAACGTTTCGTTATATAAGCTGCGAGGGGTATGACCAACCTCGCACTAATGCAACGTTGACTTAATTTTTCACCGCCCATGATCGTCTTTGCCTTTGTTTGGTTTTAACAGTTGTAAAAATTATAGTAATTCCTACGATCAAGGATCCAAATTCTCCAAAGGTTTGTATGGTAAATTTAATCCCCCCCCCCCTTCCGTATTTTATTCTGTGTGTGTGTGTGTAATAATAATAATAATAATAATAATAATAATAATAATAATAATAATAATAATAATAATAAACGGTTTATTAATAGAGTTGCAGCCGGTGGCTGAAAATATACAGACTTACATTTGATTTAGACATAATGATATAATATGCATTGAATAAATTTACAGGGCTGTTCAGTACATAAATCAGGAGTTGTTTATTATTTTAACAATAGATGGGATGGTGCTGTTCTTATATCTATCGGTGCGGGCTCTTGTGGGCTGAATTTTGTTGTAATGGTGGACTGCGCGAAGTGGGTGGGGGGGCTGCCGGTGGCAGGAGGTGGCGATGACGAGGGTGGTGCATTAGTTGGCTGCCAAACCTTTCCAGTGCTTGGTGGTGGAGGTCACTGAGGGATGGCATTTCCAGGGTGGAGAGAGCATTGGTGTAGCCGGAGTATTCTGCGCCGAGCATGATTCTGCAGGCCCTTTTCTGTACCTTCTCTAGCTGACGTTGTTGGGTGGAGTTGAGAGAAGACGACCAGGCTGGTGATGCATACGTTAGTTTGGGGAGAATAAAGGCGTTGTAGATGGTCCTCAGCTCTGGCGTGGGTGTCCCAAGTGACCTAAGTTTTCGTAGCATGTAGAGACGGTACGAGGCTGCCTTGACTGTGTTATTTACATGGGCCTTCCAGTCCAGTTTGTTGTCTATAGTTACACCCAGGAGTTGGCAGACTGCACCAGCTGGAGAGGATGGGCACCCACTGTGATTGCTGGGGCTGTGATTGCTGGAGTGGTGGCGGTATTGATGTGCATGACTACGGTTTTGGTGTGGTTGATGGTGACCTTGTTCTCCTTAGTCCATGCCTGTAGCCTGTCCAGGGTGCCTTGTGGCGATGAGTAGTCTGGTGCGGTGTTGTCCACTGAAACCCTCACAGTGCAGTCATCCACGTACTTCCACCTGTGAGGAGTGTCTGATAGAGCGTCGTTGATCAGGATGAGGAAGCACAGTGGTCCCATCTTGGTCCCCTGGGGAACACCGCAGGTGAGGTGTTGGAATGTGGAGACTGAGCCCTGATACCTCACTGCCTGGTGACGTCCAATCAAGAAATCAGTGAGCCATGAGACCAGGTTGGTGGGCAGCCCTAGTGCAATAGCCTTGTTGATAACAGTGCAGTGATCAACAAGGTCAAAGGCCTTCCTGAAGTCAACAAGGGCAACGGCCAGTGATGTCTTACGTTTCTGCAAGTTTTTGTGCAGAAAATCCAGAAAGCTCACCAAGCAGTGTGATGTAGAGGAGGTCCTCATATTGCCAAATTGCTGTGGATCAATTGACTGATAGATTCTGGCAAATGCCCACTCAAAAACAAAGTCCTCACAAAGTAGACTGGGTATGGGGGTAATGGCAACTGGCCTGAGGTCGTTAGGGGACTGTGGGGTGGTGACCTTGGGGATGGGGGTGACAAATGCGGTTTTCCATTCATTAGGGCATTTGCTTTGTCTGAGGGATGCATTAATAATAGAACAGAGGGGGGTGGCAAGTACGACTGCAAACTCCTTGTATATTTTGATTGGGAGGTCAATTGGGGTCGTGGGGCGTTTGGATTTAAATTTCAGGAGTTTGTTGGCGATTTCATATGGTTGAACACTGGGAGGGGGGGGGAGGGGGAAGGTAAGTAAGCCGGGAGGAGAGTGAGGTCAAGACTGGGTGATAATAATAATAATAATAATAATTAACGGTTTATTGAAAGAACTTGGCAGCCAGAAGGCTGAAAATATACAGTTACATATTTGGGGAATGGGTTACGAATTACAAATAATATACAAGTAACATAAGTGACACAAATGAGACATATAATAACTAGATGGGGAAAAGCTCAAACTACAGTTCATTTCAACATAGTGACAGTGTAAGGAGCAGTGTTTACTGGGAGTGAATACACTGATTTATTACAAGTTATTGATAATTTTTACAATGGTTGGGACTGGGCTGTTCTTATAGCGATCAGTTCGTGCACGTATGGGCTGGATGCGGTTGTGGTGTCGAACAGCAATTCTCGGACAAGGGATCTCAGGTGGTAGTAGGAGCCGGTGTCGAGGATGGTGTAGAAGCTTCTTACCAAATTTGCAGATGAGGTCGTGGTGATGGTCAGTGAGAGTCGAAAGGGTCAGTGTGTTGAGCGCTTCTTGATATGTGGATATGTGTGTGTGTGTGTGTGTGTGTGTGTGTGTGTGTGTGTGTGTGTGTGTGTGACCCAAAAAATTCCAAGTAATGAAAATTTTTACAATTATTGCCTCTTTTGTGTAGTCACTATCTAAAGAGTTACTACACACCCCTCCCTTACCCTTACCCTCCCCCTCCTCCTCTCTACCCCTCCCCCTTCCCCTCCTCCTCTCTACCCATCCCCCTTCCCCTCCTCCTCTCTACCCCTCCCCCTTCCCCTCCTCCTCTCTACCCCTCCCCCTTCCCCTCCTCCTCTCTACCCATCCCCCTTCCCCTCCTCCTCTCTACCCCTCCCCCTTCCCCTCCTCCTCTCTATCCCTCCCCCTTCCCCTCCTCCTCTCTACCCCTCCCTACTCTACCTCACCCCTCCCCTATCCCCTCCTTCCCTCTCAATTCTTTCCTTCTCCACCCCTCCCTTCATCCCCACTCCTTCCCTCCACCCCATCCCACCCCTCCCTCCCTCCCCCCTCTACCCTACCCCTACCCTCAAGACGCTTACTGTGAACGTCTGGTCTTATAAAGCGACATGTGTGTGTAGAAGAGAGAGACACTGGTGATCGTCGGCCAATCTCTATAATATCATAATTTTCTTTTGTAAATGACGATAAAAAAGGTGGTAATTTTTCGAGCCATTTTCCGTAGGTACAGGTAATGTTTTGCAGGTTCAGGATCAACCCACACACACACACACACACACACACACACACACACACACACACACACACACACACACTCATGCGACACCCAGCTCATCATTTATCAAACAATATTAAAACAAATCGCTGAAAGTCTGCGTGACGTAACATAGACGTGGTTGAACATATTGCAGAGTGAATGAATGAATGTACAATGTTGTTCTACACGTTTCAAAAAGGACAGTTAAGTATCTTGTGTTCATATATGATTTTATAGTATTCCTGTGTTATGATATATGACGGAAAACGATAAAAAGTGGGATGGATAGATAGATAGATGGATAGATCGATAGATAGATAGATAGATAGATTGACAGACAGACAGACAGATATGTGGATACTGAGATAAAAAAGACAGATAGTTTTATGGTTACAGACAGACAGACAGATAGATATGTGGTTACTGAGATAAAAAAGACAGATAGTTTTATGGTTACAGACAGACAGACAGACAGACAGGTGTAGGGTTGTGAAAGCTAGCAGTATATAGCTGACAAGAGCGTGGCGGCACCTGAATCTTGCCGGGCAATTAACCTGTGGGTGTCGGCTACATTTCTCCCGCCACGCGACTTCCGCACCTGCCTAGTGTTGGGGGATAGTGAGGGAGGGTGTGGGGGAGTGAGGGAGAATGTGGGGGAGTGGGAAAGGGTGTGGGGGATTGGGGGAGGGTGTGGGAGATTGGGGGAGGGTGTGGGGGAGTGAGGGAGAATGTGGGAGGGTGTGGGGGAGTGAAGGAGAATGTGGGGAAGAATCTGGGAGAGTGAGGGAGAATGTGGGAGAGTGAAGGAGAGAGAATACTTGCTTAGTGCTGGAGGAGAGTGAGGGAGAGAAAGTCAGGGAGCAGGAAGAGGAAGAGAAAAGGTGAAGGAAAGAAAGAGAAAAAGAATGACTGATAAAGATAAGAAATAAGAAAATAAGCAATAAAAAAAAGAATAAATGATAAAATAAGAATAAGGAAAATCATCAATAAAGAACGTACGAGAGAGAGAGAGTATAATAAAAATGGGAAGAGAGAATATAGAGAATCACCGATAAACAGAGATAGAGAGAGAACAAGAGAATAATATTTTGATAGTATGAGGTCATTCAGTAGTTATCACACACACACATACACACACACACACACACACACACACACACACGTCACTCATTACCCTCTGTTTAAGTAAAGACTTGGACGTATAATTGTCTTCCTAATGAAACAAGTTTTAATTTAATTTTAGGAAGATTAATTTATTGATTTTATTTTTGCATTTATTTTACTATTGAATTAAAATAAACTAACCACGTTACCTAATTTAATTCAACCTAACTTAGGCTCATTCAACCAAAATATACCTAACCTAACCTAACCTAACCTAACCTAACCTAACCTAACCTAACCTAACTTAACCTAATGACAACAATATACCAAATCAGTTAAGTTATATCAATGGTAAAGAAACATGACGTTCACCTTCCTTCACACCAGTAAATATTACAATGTATAAAACACCAAATACCTGTTGCCAGATATTAAAAGGAAGTGTCACTGGTGTCAAGGGGTGTCAAGGGGGTGTCATAGGTTGTAAGATGTTGTTGTCTACTGTTGGTTGGTGTAAAACTTCAGCAATAATATGTTGAGAAATGTTGTCAACTGTTGTTAGGAGTTGTCCAATGTTGTCAGGTACTGTTAGATGTTGTCGAGTGTAGGAAGTTGTTCTAAATTGTTGACTAAACTTTGTTTGGTGTCATTTGATGATGTCAGACGCTGTCAAATATCATTACACGCTGTGATTGTTGTCAGATTCTGCCAACCCTGAAGTGTAAAAAAAAAAGTGTCATAAGCTGTCAGAATCAGTAAACAGTAATATGTCTCGTCAAACGTTGTCAGCTGCTGCCAGGTGTTGTAAAAAACGATCAGGAGGTGTGATAAGATGTCAGGTATTAGCACATGTCCTCCCTGAGGTGGTGTGGGAGGGAGGGTGGTTACCTCCAGGACCCGCCATGAAGACTACGCCTTTCATAAGGACACCTAAGAGTATGACAGCTGTATCCCATACCTCCAGAAGCGTGTAGACTGTGACTCTTGTCATACCCGATCAGAGGGACCAAGATGGCGTGTCCGGGGAGGGTGAGGTGTGCGGCGGTAGAGGCTGAGGGCGTCGTCCAGCTCGTGGCAGGGACGCGTGGAGGCTCGCACGCGCCTCCCTCCCTGCCTCCGCTTCTACGCTTAACACCCTGTACCTTGTGTTTTGTCTCGAGTGTGTGTCATGGAAGTAGTAAGTTAGGGGGTGGATGTTTTACTGTTGATGGATATTACAGGTTTAAGACAGTCTGTATTCTGAATGTTAAGTTAATGTGCAGGGGCAAGTTGAATGTCTTAAAAAATTCCTTTTTTATTCTATATTTTACCGATATTTTTTATTAAAGGTTTCGTAGATATAACTAAAAACAAAGGTTATCTGCTGTACGAGAAGGTTGCTTGGTTAGGTTTGGCTACGAAAAGTTTGGTCTAATTTTTTATTGAGAATTAATACGAGGTAAATCTAGCTAATAATTAATGTAGGACATATTATCTTAAAAGGTGTTTTCTGAATCTTTTCCCGATATTGTTACATTAAAGGTTCCACTGACCTCTACCACGCATAAGGCAGATATATTTAATTTAGGCTTTCAAATCCAGCAGCTAATCACATCACAGCATTCATATCCAGCAGCTAATCACATCACAGCATTCATATCCAGCAGCTAATCACATCACAGCATTCATATCCAGCAGCTAATCACATCACAGCATTCATATCCAGCAGCTAATCACATCACAGCATTCATATCCAGCAGCTAATCACATCACAGCATTCATATCCAGCAGTTAATCACATCACAGCATTCATATCCAGCAGCTAATCACATCACAGCATTCAAATCCAGCAGCTAATCACATCACAGCATTCATATCGAGCAGCTAATCACATCACAGCATTCATATGCAGCAGCTAATCACATCACAGCATTCAAATCCAGCAGCTAATCACATCACAGCATTCATATCCAGCAGCTAATCGCAGATGAGCCATTCCTTTTACTGATAACATTCCTCTACATAATACACTTAAAGAATGATTTTTTTCTTAACTTTTTCTGGGTCTAGTCTGTGATTTACGGTAACACAGACGAACAAATTTGTAAAGAAAATTTGACCTGTAAATTGTTCTCATAAAAGGCTTATTCAGACTTTAATTACAATACATGTACAGAAGAAGAAGACGAAGACGAAGAAGAAGAAGAAGAAGAAGACGAAGACGAAGAAGGAGGAGAAGAAGAAGAAGAAGAAGAAGAAGAAGAAGAAGAAGAAGAAGAAGAATCAAGAGTGAAAAAAACGGGTGTGGCTTCAACATCTACAGTAATCTACAAAATGATGGTAGCTTCACAACCTACAGTGGAGGTGTAGAGTTAGTGGGATGAGAGGAAAGGAGGGAGTGAGTGGAATGAGAGGGATTGAGTGGGAGGAAGGCAAATACGTAGTCTCTCTCTCTCTCTCTCTCTCTCTCTCTCTCTCTCTCTCTCTCTCTCCACTTCCTTTCTCCTTGAGTATAACAGTTAATTGTGAACTTACGAGGTCAAAGAAATGTGTGATGAGAGAGAGAGAGAGAGAGAGAGAGAGAGAGAGAGAGAGAGAGAGAGAGAGAGAATTTGATCAGTCATTTGCATCAGAAGTTCACAGCCCCGATAGAGGCGATGGACAAACTGAGCGAGACGAAACCAGAGCCAACAGAGCGTCCGAACACCGTCACCATCATCAATCAAGTGAAAGTTTTTTGTGTCACCCGAACACTACAAAATGCCACTTAAAACACTTACCAAGACTAATATGACCCGGACACACACACACACACACAAACATACACAAATCACACACACACACACGCACACACACACACACACACTACAAATGGAAACTCTCTCTCTCTCTCTCTCTCTCTCTCTCTCTCTCTCTCTCTCTCTCTCTCTCTCTCTCTCGTGCTATGTCTAAAAAAAGTCCCTCACGTCGGAAAAAAACACCACCAGTCAGATCAGGAGAGGATTTACGGAGCTAAAAATACTACAAAAGTTAAAGGTGAATTATGTATAAAGAGGAGGAAGAGGAGGGAATGGGGAGGAGGGGGAGGAGGAGGATGATGGGGAGGATGGGGAGGAGTAAGGAGAGGAGGAAGAAAAAAGAAAAATGAAGAGAAGCAAAAAGGAAGTGGAGGAGAAAGAGAAGAGGAAGAGACGAGGAAAAGCAGAGGAAGAGGAGGAGAAGAAGAGGAGGAAGAGAAGAAGAGGAAGAGGAAGAAAAAATGGCGAAGGAGAAGAAATGGAGGAGAAGAGAAGAAGGAAGAGAAGGAGAAGAGAAGAAGAAAAGAAGAAGACGAAGAAGAAGAAATCCACATAAAATAAAAGAAAAAGAAAAACGTAAAAAAGAAAATATCTAAATTTAAAGTTGAATCCTGTAAACAATTTAACAAGGTCATGTGACAGGTCAAGACAGTAATCATTAACTTGGGAATATGTGTCACGGGTGTTCGCTTAACCGGACATGGTTAATAATCCGGACCACGTGAGTCAAGGGTTTTCGTTTAACAGGACAATCTTAATTATCCGGCCCCTGTATTTGTTCATTTTAAAGGATATGAGTCAAGAATTTTCGCTTAATTATCCGGCCCCTGTTTATTCACTTAACCAGATGTGTGTCACGAGTCTTCTCTTAACCGGAAATTCTTTAGTATTCGGCCTTGTATTTATTTACTTAATTAGAAACTGTTTAACTGTGTGTCTATAATTATTTGAAAGCTTTCCTTCCTCGCCTGTCTTCCTCCTCCTCTGCTTCTTCCTCTCCCCTCCTCTTCCTCCCTCCACCCCTCTCCTCCTCCTACTTTCCCCCCTCATCTCCCCTTTCCTCCCCCCCCCTCCCTAATATAATAATCACCACCGCTATTGACTTGAGGATACGTTCAAGATGGCGTGTCATCTAGGCCACGTGAAGGGTCCCACTGAAAGAAAACGGATGTTGCGTTACCGACTTTTTCCATCGGTAACTATAGAGAATATAATGAGTGACGGGAGGTCTTTTGTCGGGTATAATGACGCGGAGGGGGGTGTGAATGATGATGCGGTTGTGTAGGGGAGGTGTAGAGAGGGGGTAGAGAAGTAGGGGTAGAGAGGGGAAGGAAAAGTTTGTGTTATGGGGAATAGAGGGTGACGGGGGGGTAGAAAGAGGGAGGGGAGGGATGGAAAGGGGAAGGGGATGGGTAGAAAGGGGGAGGGGATGGGTAGAAAGGGGGAGGGGATGGGTAGAAAGGGGGAGGGGATGGGTAGAAAGGGGGAGGGGAGGGGTAGAAAGGGGGAGGGGAGGGGTAGAAAGGGGGAGGGGATGGGTAGAAAGGGGGAGGGGATGGGTAGAAAGGGGGAAGTTAGGTTAGGTTAGGTTAGGTTAGGTTTCTTAATTGTCTTTACGCTGCAATAACAGTTATATACGCTAGTCTCCACACTGACTGACTCAATGACTCCACACTGACTGACTCAATAACTCCACACTGACTGACTCAATAACTCCACACTGACTGACTCAATGACTCCACACTGACTGACTCAATGACTCCACACTGACTGACTCAATGACTCCACACTGACTGACTCAATGACTCCACACTGACTGACTCAATGACTCCACACTGACTGACTCAATGACTCCACACTGACTGACTCAATGACTCCACACTGACTGACTCAATGACTCCACACTGACTGACTCAATGACTCCACACTGACTGACTCAATGACTCCACACTGACTGACTCAATGACTCCACACCGACTGACTCAATGACTCCACACTGACTAACTCAATGACTCCACACTGACTGACTCAATGACTCCACACTGACTGACTCAATGACTCCACACTGACTGACTCAATGACTAACGAAACCAACTACGAATAAATCCACTTAATGTTACATCTTAACCTAGACCGAATGACTTTAAAGAAGAATGAATGATAAAGATGAAGAAGACGGATGGAAGAAGAATGAATGATATAGATGAAGAAGAAGGATGGAAGAAGAATGAATGATAAAGATGAAGAAGAAGGATGGAAGAAGAATGAATGATATAGATGAAGAAGAAGGATGGAAGAAGAATGAATGATAAAGATGAAGAAGAAGGAAGGAAGAAGATGAATGTGTGTCACTAGAGTGTGTTATAATTGTCGACGTATACTGTGTGTGTGGCCCTGTGTACCTCCCTCCCACACACACACACACACATACACACACACACACACACACACACACATACATACACACACACATACACACACACACATACATACAGGGATATAATTAACACAACTAACCATGATGATGCACAGTATTAGACGAGTGAAAGCCGCCACCACCACCCCACCCACCCACCACCCACACCCGCCCATCCACCCACCCACCCGCCACCCACACCCGCCCATCCACCCACCCACCCGGACCAACCTCTCTCTCTCTCTCTCTCTCTCTCTCACACACACCTTAACACTCAGACACATTAATGACCCAGAAACATAGTGAATCACCTTATGCCTATCATTAATTACAACCTCAAAATTCCGTCTCTATCTTGTAAACAATCTGTCTCACCTTCGATTAATATTATTGGTCCGTCTCTCGTGTAAACAATCTGTCTCACCTTCGATTAATGTTATTGGCCCGTCTCTATCTTGTAAACAATCTGTCTCACCTTCGATTAATATTATTGGCCCGTCTCTCGTGTAAACAATCTGTCTCACCTTCGATTAATATTATTGGTCCGTCTCTCGTGTAAACAATCTTTCTCACCTTCGATTCGTATTTTTCAAACCCAAATTGACTCTCGTAGTTTCTATGTGATTACTTACAATTTAATGCTTAAGTGAATTCATCTCCTACATATCACTTTATTTTCTCTCCTGGCTCTCTCTTAGTCCTCCCGTGAGAGAGAGAGAGAGAGAGAGAGAGAGAGAGAGAGAGAGAGAGAGAGAGAGAGAGAGAGAGAGAGAGAGAGAGATAATAGACTTGTTCTTAAGTATGAGTGTTTGTGTTTGTGCATGTGCGTGTGTATGTGTGTCTATGCACGTGCGTGTGTATGTATGTCTGTATATGTGTGTGTGTGTGTGTGTGTGTCAAAATCCCCCCCCCCCCCCAAAGGAAGGTGAATTACAACACACTGGGTGAAGGAGACATGACCTCACCTGGGGCGCTAACCTGACACCATCATTAACCTGAGAACAATTTGATTATATTTAACTCCTTCTAAAACCTTCTTTGACCTTCGTGACGCCCACACCCACATTCACGCCCACATTAACATCTACATGCACTCCCACATCCACACTTACATCAACGCCCACATCCACACTTACACGCCCACACACACACACACTCCTACATGCACTCCCACATCCACGCCCACACGCACGCCCACATCCACACCCACGCCTACGGTAGTTTCATTCCACAGTTGCCGCAATTTTTTCGAGTGATTGGCCGATAAAATTGATTTCCCGACATGTCATTATAGTTCCCCCAGGCGGCCGATAGATGGCAGTTTAAGTTTTAGTTCCCACAGTACCTAATACATGGAGGTGGTTGACGTAGTTACACGTATAGTGACTAAAGAGAAAAAGAATAAATTGGTTTTAGTTCCCGTAGTGATAATAATACTGTATATCGTATTATTATTATGATCTTTACTTCACTACTAAGTCACGAGAAAACATTACTAGGTGGTTATTTGGAGTGTTTACAAAGTCCCTTGAAGTTTCTGTTTATAAAGTTGTTTTAAGTTCCGGGTTCAACACTTTTGGTATAAACTCCATCAAACTTAACGCACAAAATAAATTCTTCACAACGTCCAGGCGGCCATGATACACTGTTCACCCCCCCGCGCGCCTCAAAGTGCTCGCCTCTGTAGTTATTTAGCGCCAATAGCTGAAGTTATTTCTGGTTGTGACTGTCATTAAGGTCACGTCATCTCCCACCAGTTACTGAGGTGATGTACAGGAGAAAGTAACCATTGACGTGACCAGTGGTAAGGTAATGACCAGAAAAATACCTTGTACCTAGTGTGTGTGTGTGTGTGTGTGCCTAAGTGTGTGTGTGTGTGTCTAAGTGTGTGTGTGAGTGTGTGTGTGTGTGTCTAAGTGTGAGTGTGTGTGTGTGTCTAAGTGTGTGTGTGTGAGTGTGTGTGTGTGTCTAAGTGTGTGTGTGTGTCAACAATACTGGGAGAAGACACATAAATTTCCAAAAATATACTGAAAGTTAAAAACATATTTACAACATTTAAAAATTGAATCAACTCCCCAAAATAACGAAGAAAAATACAGAGAAAATAAAATTAGCTGAAAAACATGTGTACAGGCAAACCTAAAGAATAATTTGATGAATACTAAACCTACACCACCTTTGTTTGTAGTATATCTTGTATAGCCTTAAGTACGCTGAAATAAGTCTATGTCCAGAAGGCAACACCGTGCGACCTTCATCCAATCGGAGTCAAGGTGTAAGCTTTCTCAGCCAATCAGGTGTGAGCGTGGGCCGGGGGGGGCAGTGACAGGGCTGTAAGGTAAACAAACCGTCTGATCATAGTTGTGTGATTTTTCCCGCGGCGGCCAGAATAACTCTCCCAAGAACACCTCCGTGGTTTCTCCTTTATGACTTAGTGTCTTTCTTGATCTTGACACCACAGACACGAGCTATAGTAACACCACAGACACGAGGTATACAGTACAGCAGTAACAACACAGACACGGATAAGCAACGAATTACAAAAAAATGTCAAATATATAATGTATGAACAAATAATACAGTAAGCAGGAGTATAAACTATATAAATATTAATGAGCAGTTGATGGTAGGAGGGTCAGGGGAAGACAAAGAGTAGGATGGATGAATGAGATTAAAAACTGTGTCCCCAGAGATACAAAACCTTGATTGATAAAAACAGCCCGAGAACGTTTAGTGTGGAGGGTTGTGGTCGCCAACCCTCAGATATGTTTAATAACGTAAAAAAACAAAACAAAAAACAGTGGGGCGAAATAATCATGAAATACAATAAGTGTATCGTAGTAATAATATAAAAATACACTTAGAAGGTATAATACAATAAGGGAAAATACAACTAAAATACAAGTAAACGTCTCCCACTGTTCCTGGCCACACCTTTCAACCACGTTTCCTCTAATCTGATCCAATTACCTGAGCATGTCCAGTTTACCTCCCCCCTTCCACCCACCACCACTCTCACCCACCCATAAATCCCTCACGCCCTTCCCCTCCACCCACCTCCACCCTCACCCACCCATAAATCCCTCACGCCCTTCCCCTCCACCCACCACCACCCTCACCCACCCATAAATCCCTCACGCCCTTCCCCTCCACCCACCTCCACCCTCACCCACCCATAAATCCTTCAAGATCTCATTCACAACGCCTCTAGCTTAACCCTTGAATTTGTCATCGTACTCAGATGGTTAGGTCATCGTACTCAGCTGGTTAGGTCATCGTACTCAGCTGGTTAGGTCATCGTACTCAACTGGTTAGGTCATCGTACTCAGCTGGTTCGGACATCGTACTCAGCTGGTTAGGTCATCGTACTCAGCTGGTTCGATCATCGTACTCAGCTGGTTCGATCATCGTACTCAGCTGGTTCGGTCATCGTACTCAGTTGGTTATGTCATCGTACTCAGCTGGTTCGGTCATCGTACTCAGCTGGTTAAGTCATCGTACTCAGCTGGTTATGTCATCATACTCAGCTGGTTCGGTCATCGTACTCAGTTGGTTATGTCATCGTACTCAGCTGGTTCGGTCATCGTACTCAGTTGGTTATGTCATCGTACTCAGCTGGTTCGGTCATCGTACTCAAAGGCGTTATCCTCAAGTTGTTAAGAAAATAAGTATTGTATTTCTTTCTCCAACTATATAATTAAGAAACAGAAAGAGAGAGAGAGAGAGAGAGAGAGAGAGAGAGAGAGAGAGAGAGAGAGAGAGAGAGAGAGAGAGAGAGAGGTGGACCTTCAAGGGTCAACCATCTCCTCAGGTGAAGGGAAATTACCCCAGTAACAAGGACGAGAGCCGCCAGGTGTGTGTGTGGAGGGAGGGGGGAGGGGGGTCTGGGTGTGTGACGGCTCTGGGTGTGTGATGGCTCTGGGTGTGTGACGGCTCTGGTTGTGTGACGTCTCTGGGTGTGTGACGGCTCTGGGTGTGTGCCGGCTCTGGGTGTGTGCCGGCTCTGGATGTGTGACGGCTCTGGGTGTGTGGCGGCTCTGGGTGTGTGATGGCTCTGGGTGTATGACGGCTCTGGGTGTGTGCCGGCTCTGGATGTGTGATGGCTCTGGATGTGTGACGGCTCTGCGTGTGATGGCTCTGGGTGTGTGACGGCTCTGGGTGTGTGCCGGCTCTGGGTGTGTGACGTCTCTGGGTGTGTGATGGCTCTGGGTGTGTGACGTCTCTGGGTGTGTGATGGCTCTGGGTGCGTGACGTCTCTGGGTGTGTGACGGCTCTGCGTGTGATGGCTCTGGGTGTGACGTCAACAACACGCAAGTATATACTGCATCTATAATTTTTAGTCATAAACAACCTGGATTATTTTATTGACTATATAGTATTTTCTCAACTCTCCAGAAATATATTTTTTTTAATATAATAAAGTCCGGTATTGGGAGGGTTTACTGACTAAAACCCTCCCAACACCGGACTAACTCTTGCAAGACCTGTCCATTATTGAAGAGATTATGTTATTGAGAAGTCCGGTATTGAGAGGGTTTACAGCATCTATTGCTTTGTTGAGAAGTGTTTACGTGTAAGTTATGATGACGTCACCAACATATAGGTCACTGTTTACGTGTAAGTTATGATGACGTCACCAACATATAGGTCACTGTGTTTACGTGTAAGTTATGATGACGTCACCAACATATAGGTCACTGTTTACGTGTAAGTTATGATGACGTCACCAACACATACGTCACTGTGTTTACGTGTAAGTTATGATGACGTCACCAACATATAGGTCACTGTTTACGTGTAAGTTACCATGACGTCACCAACATACATGTCACTGCTCATAGGGTAAATAACCCCACAAGAACACATCATTATACACCTTTTAGTTTCATTATAATTCTCTCTCGTAATTATGACCTATTTTTGTCCACTAATAATTTTCTTGTGAGTGGGAGAAATTTCTACTCACCTTCTACCTTCTCTCGGGGGTTAAATACGAGTTGTGTTACGGTGTGGAGAATGATCTATTTCCCTTTTAATGGGAGAGATAATGTTTTTGTTTTTTGGGGGGGGGGGGGGTTTCTCCTTGTTTTATAGTGACACAAACACACGGAAAAATAAAGACACACACGGAAAAATAATCTCTCTCTCTCTCTCTCACACACACACACACACACACACACACACACAAGTGACCGCTTTCTTTTGTTTGTGCGTTGCCACGATCGTGTGAAAACCAGAGCAACAACAACACCACCACTACTGCCTCACCACAAAGTCCTCCCCAGTGTTTCAAACTCATCGGTCTAATCCAAGGTGAACCGTCCTACTACACCAATGGCGCTCCTACCACTCCCTGTCACTCACCCGTCTCGTACAATGGGTTCCAAACACTCCCTGTCACTCATATGTCGTATAATGAGTCCCAAACACTCCCTCTCACTCATCTGTCTCGTACAATGAGTCCCAAACACTCCCTGTCACTCATCTGTCGTACAATGAGTCCCAAACACTCCCTGTCACTCACCTGTCGTATAATAGGTCCCAAACACCTCCTGTCACTCACCCGTCTCGTACACTGGGTCCCTAACACTCCCTGTCATTCACCTGTCACTCACCTGTCTGTCATAAAGTGATCTGTTAATTAAGCCAATTTAGATCACCTGACGAATCTCTAACCTCTTTTATTTCAACCAAAAGATTAACCACACTAACACTATTTGGGAGGTTAGGTTAAGGTAGGTTAGGTTAGGTTAAGGTAGGTTAGGTTAGGTAAAGTTCGGTTAGGTTAAGGTAGGTTAGGTTAGGTAAAGTTCGGTTAGGTTAAGGTAGGTTAGGTTAGGTAAAGTTCGGTTAGGTAGGTTAGGTTAAGGTAGGTTAAGGTAGGTTAGGTTAGGTTAAGGTAGGTTAGGTTAGGTTAAGTTAGGTTAGGTTAGGTTAAGGTAGGTTAGGTTAGGTAAAGTTAGGTTAGGTTAGGTTAAGGTAGGTTAGGTTAGGTAAAGTTCGGTTAAGGTAGGTTAAGGTAGGTTAGGTAAAGTTCGGTTAAGGTAGGTTAAGGTAGGTTAGGCTAGGTTAAGGTAGGTTAGGTTAGGTTAAGTTAGGTTAGGTAAAGTTCGGTTAGGTTAAGGTAGCTTAGGTTAGGTAAAGTTCGGTTAGGTTAGGTTAAGGTAGGTTAAGGTAGGTTAGGTTAGGTTAAGGTAGGTTAGGTTAGGTAAAGTTCGGTTAAGGTAGGTTAAGGTAGGTTAGGTTAGGTAAAGTTCGGTTAGGTCAGGCTAGGTGTTTCATAGACATCATCAATACATCACTTCAGTGTTAATCTTTACACCGTAGTATAATATTTGCCCGTAATCAACGTCCACCAACAACAGTGTCAATAGAACTAAAATAAAGATGAAATTATAAAACACTCATATATTTCCTTACCTTCCTTACTTTCCTTTTCTTTCCTTACCTTTTCTTTCCTTACCTTTCCTTTCCTTACCTTTCTTACTTTCCTTTACTTTCCTTACTTTTCCTTACCTTTCCTTACCTTTCCTTTCCTTACCTTTCCTTACCTTTTCTTTCCTTACCTTTACTCTCCTTACCTTTTCTTTCCTTACCTTTCCCTTAAATTCCTTTCCTTTCCTAAAATGACTCAATATTCCCTTGTTCAATCTCGTTAATAATGATATAGGAATCAGAGAGAGAGAGAGAGAGAGAGAGAGAGAGAGAGGTGTTGAACTCTACTGTAAACCTGGATGATTATGTCCGTAGAGTACGTATAGTATCAAAGGTATACCTGACTCTTTACGGAGATATACAGCAGTAGACTCGTATGATAAGTATATATAATTAATAATACTCGAAGGCTAATGTGTATATATCCGCTATATTAGATAAAGGAAGAAAATAGTTTTATATATTAATGATAAAATTGGATAAGTTTGGGTTAGGTTATGTTAGGTTAAGTTACTTTTGTTATCTAGGAATTCATTATATTATTACCTAACCTAACCTTAACATCCTAACGCTACGTGGGGGAGTTAGGTGAAGTGAGGTAAGGGGGGGGAGGAAGGGTGAGGAAGGGTGAGGGAGGGTGAGGGAGGGCGAGGGAGGGCGAGGAAGGGTGAGGAAGGGTGAGGAAGGGTGAGGGAGGGTGAGGGAGGGTGAGGGAGGGTGAGGAAGGGCGGGTGAGGGTGAGGAAGGGTGAGGGAGGGTGAGGAAGGGTGAGGAAGGGTGAGGGAGGGCGAGGAAGGGTGAGGAAGGGTGAGGGAGGGCGAGGGAGGGCGAGGAAGGGTGAGGGAGGGTGAGGAAGGGTGAGGGAGGGTGAGCAAGGGTGAGGGAGGGTGAGGAAGGGTGAGGGAGGGTGAGCAAGGGTGAGGCAGGGTGAGGGAGGGCGGGTGAGGGTGAGGGAGGGTGAGGGAGGGTGAGGAAGGGTGAGGAAGGGCGAGGGAGGGTGAGGGAGGGTGAGGGAGGGCGAGGGAGGGTGAGGGAGGGCGAGGGAGGGCGAGGGAGGGTGAGGAAGGGCGAGGGAGGGCGAGGGAGGGTGAGGGAAGGCGAGGAAGGGCGAGGGAGGGCGAGGGAGGGCGAGGAAGAGTGAGGAAGAAGAAGAAGAAGAAGAAGAAGAGAGAGAGAGAGAGAGAGAGAGAGAGAGAGAGAGAGAGAGAGAGAGAGAGAGGTGAGGAAGAAGAGAGAGAAGAGGAAGGGTGAAGAAGCAGAGACGGGTGAGGGGAATGAGAGGGCTGAGGTTAGTGAGGTGATGAGAGGGAGTTGGGGAGGGAGGGGGTGTACTGAACCATTAATGAACAATGTTGTTATTTCGTTACGACTTGACGGGGCGAAAAGAACACGACTCTCGCCAGCACCAGGGAGTGACGACCAGCGTAACGTAACTCTAACACCGTCACTCACGTCTTGCATCACACGTCACGGCCGACACCACCAGGATAAAAACCCGGTGGGGGGAGGGGGAACTTTTAGAAAGTCTTGATGCGGTTTGTTGAGAGAGAGAGAGAGAGAGAGAGAGAGAGAGAGAGAGAGAGAGAGAGTAGAATGTGAGAACGAGAGAATAAAGAAGAATAAGAGAGAGATATAACAAGACAACGAGAGAGAAACTACAGCACAATCACCACTATACCCTCACAATCATCACCACTATACCCTCACAATCATCATCACTATACCCTCACAATCATCATCACTATACCCTCACAATCATCACTATACCCTCAATCATCATCACTATACCCTCACAATCATCATCACTATCCCCTCACAATCATCACTATACCCTCAATCATCGCCACTATACCCTCAATCATCACCACTATACCCTCACAATCATCACCACTATACCCTCACAATCATCACCACTATACCCTCACAATCATCACCACTATACCCTCACAATCATCACCACTATACCCTCACAATCATCACCACTATACCCTCACAATCATCACTATACCCTCACAATCATCATCACTATACCCTCACAATCATCACCACTATACCCTCACAATCATCATCACTATACCCTCACAATCATCATCACTATACCCTCACAATCATCACCACTATACCCTCACAATCATCACCACTATACCCTCACAATCATCACCACTATACCCTCACAATCATCATCATTATACCCTCACAATCATCACCACTATACCCTCACAATCATCACCACTATACCTTCACAATCATCACCACTATACCCTCACAATCATCACCACTATACCCTCACAATCATCACCACTATACCCTCACAATCATCACCACTATACCCTCACAATCATCACCACTATACCCTCACAATCATCACCACTATACCCTCACAATCATCACCACTATACCCTCACAATCATCACCACTATACCCTCACAATCATCATCACTATACCCTCACAATCATCACCACTATACCCTCACAATCATCATCACTATACCCTCACAATCACCATCACTATACCCTCACAATCATCACTATACCCCCACAATCATCATCACTATACCCTCACAATCATCACCACTATACCCTCACAATCATCACCACTATACCCTCACAATCATCACCACTATACCCTCACAATCATCACCACTATACCCTCACAATCATCATCACTATACCCTCACAATCATCACCACTATACCCCCACAATCATCACCACTATACCCTCACAATCATCACCACTATACCCTCACAATCATCACCACTATACCCTCACAATCATCACCACTATACCCTCACAATCATCGCCACTATACCCTCAATCATCACCACTATACCCTCACAATCATCACCACTATACCCTCACAATCATCACCACTATACCCCCACAATCATCACCACTATACCCTCACAATCATCACCACTATACCCTCACAATCATCACCACTATACCCTCACAATCACCACTATCCCCTCACAATCATCACCACTATACCCTCACAATCATCATCACTATACCCTCACAATCATCACCACTATACCCTCACAATCATCACCACTATACCCTCACAATCATCACCACTATACCCTCACAATCATCACCACTATACCCTCACAATCATCACCACTATACCCTCACAATCATCACCACTATACCCTCAATCATCACCACTATACCCTCACAATCACCACTATACCCTCACTATAGTTCTTAACCATTACACAGTTAAGGGGAACTACTACTGTACACTTGATTAGCCTTTATAACACAAGTACAGTACCGGATAATTGTAATAAATAAATAAATAAATAAGTAAATATATAAATAAAAAATAAAAATTAAACAAAATAAATAAATAAATAAGTAAATAAATAAATAAACAAAATAAATAAATAAATAAGTTAATATATAAACCAAAAATAAGTAAAAAAACAAAAATAAATAAATAAGTAAATATATAAATAAAAAATAAGTCAATAAACAAAATAAATAAATAAATAAAAACCTATTAGACCTAATTTAACCTCAGCTAACCTAACCTAACCTAAGCTAACCTAACCTAACCAAACCAAGGAAGCTTTAGGTTAGGTGAAATAAACTGAAGAAACAGGTTAATTTTGTATTAATAATAATCCAGTAAAAAAAAGTAAAAGTTTATTAACACAAAATAAAGTGTTACCGAAATAACTTTGACGTCTTGGTCTATTTACAGTATAATAAAGGGAAAATAAACAATAATTACTTAATATTGACGTAAATACTGTATCTAGAAAGTGTTAAATTTTGTTCGTTGTGGTTGAGAGAAGAAATTTTAGAACTGTTATTATTATTGTTATTATTGTTATTTTTATTAGTGTTATTATTGTTTTATTATTTGTATTAATATTATTGTTGTTATTATTGTTATTGTTATTATTATTATTATTTTAACTCTTAAGTCTACTTCTTGTTTGACTCAGTATTATAAAAGTGAATATAAGACTTTTTAGGTCGTGTGTTGATTAAGAACGGCAGTTTATTACACCTGGTGATTAAACAACACCTTCTGTTACTTTCGTTATGGTTTGGTCTGTTTTTAATTACTCGTTTTAAAGTAATAAATTTTTAGTTGGTACAGATAAAAAGGTTTAAATCTCTTGTAATTTTCTTTAATTGTTGCTGGACTAGTGTAATCATTACTCTTGTTACGTGCTTAAAAGACCATAGTTGTTGAAGGGCAATAAAAACATTATAACGGCAACTGATCACAGCTTTCCTGACAGGCGCCCTCTAGCCACCTGTGTTTTGCTACAACACACACACACACACTTGATTTCTTCACTTACAAGCATATAGCAAAATTAAACCACTAATAACCTCATTTACAATTTCACAGCCAGGAACAAAACAGTGGCTCTCTTTTAATTCTTTTACCCTGAGGTACACCTGCCAGCGCTATTCTTCTCAATTGTGACGTCACCAAAAGCTGGCGGAAAAGATGTGTTACCACCAAAATCCCTCTCAGGGCCCCACACACCACCCGACACCGGCATGACGCTATAAGGTTACGGTTTACACCCATTCATACCACTTTATTGTCTGCCATTACAAGTAAAAGTGACCAGTAAAGTGTTTTTATTTTCGTTTAAGTAATAAACTAAAGAGTAACATTAAGTAATCGTAGTCTTACACAATCTAATTTAACGGTGAGTTTTATACACACACTCAGCTGACGTTAAATTTTACAAGATTATCATTCAAAAAATATTACTCAAGTTGAAATGGAGTAAGTTAGGTTAGGATGGGGGTAGGTTAGGTTCAGTTAACGTAATGGGTAAGGTACGTTAGGTTAAATTTAGTTAGGTAACAGTAAACTAACTTAAACTAAAGTAGGTTACGTAGATGTGCAGGTATTAGGTTCCGGGATCAGTTACTACCGGAAATCATGACATTCAACAAATAATTCTAGTTTAGATTACGGGGGGGGGGGGGAGGGGGAGGGAGGGGCAAGGGCTATGTCATGTTACAGGTAGTTCCCGGTGACACAGTGAGGCGAGAATGTCACCACCACACATACACCATCACCCAGCCTACACCATCACCCAGCCTACACCATCACCCAGCCTACGCTATCACCCAGCCTACACCATCACCCAGCCTACACCATCACCCAGCCTACAACATAGATAACATTAATACATTTTTTTTTAATATCCTAAAGTTAGGTTAAAGTTTTGACCCATAAACCCAGACCATTATCATTAAAGACGGTAAATACTACACAAAAATCATCGACCCAGAAACACGAAGGTAAACAGAAACACGAAGGTAAACAGAAACACGAAGGTAAACAGAAACACGAAGGTAAACAGAAACACGAAGGTAAACAGGAACACGAAGGTAAACAGGAACACGAAGGTAAACAGAAACACGAAGGTAAACAGGAACACGAAGGTAAACAGAAACACGAAGGTAAACAGAAACACGAAGGTAAACAGAAACACCGACCATTATCTTCAAGACGTCAAATGTTATATAATAAAGGTCAATAGAGTCAAGGTGGAAGATGATACAGCTATGACGGACCCTTAACTCGGTTTGTTTACTTATGAACCCCCACTACAAATTGTGTTGGCCGCTAAGTCAACAAGATAAACTGACATATGTATTACTTAACACAATGAATTTATGGAATAATCTACCAGTTAATGAGATGACATCAATACCAAGCTCTTTTAACCAACATTGGAACATCATTAGATACATTCAACAACCTGAACATGCTCCGTGCCTGCCATAGTGTGACCCGCCACGCGATCTGTTAATAGTGACTTGGCAAAGAATGAAGATGATCAGCATTCAGTAACACGCTCACAGAGGATCAGCAGAGACGTCGTCAACACCATCATTGTACCAAACGACTTTTACTACACCTCGCGGATCTTCTGTTTGATATATTTCCAGACATTATCGTCACTGTAGCAGCTTTGTAATGGTCTGTCATTATATCTTAACCCAATTGATTTTTTCTACAATATTTCAGTCTAAATTTTAAAGATTACGGAAACTTATTTTTTTCTCCTTGCCTCGATAATAAAGATGGCGTCAATAATGGTATTCAAACTGCTCAGAGACTCTACCGCAGCTAAATTTAATATATTATATCCAGTCATACGGAAGAAATAACTACCGTAATGAATATAACGTAAAAAATCAGATACAGATTTTGACAGATTCTGGTGAGGAATTAATCCACCACTCGAAGCTTGAGTTATATAAGGAACCTTCACTCTCGTCTTGTACTGTACCTCGTGTGTGAACGTGAGCGCCATCTAGGAGCGTGATGGTTATGTACACGTCACTCACCTCTACCTACACTAAGAGTGACTTGCACGCGTAATTGAACTTTCGACCCCATCTGTCATCAATTCAACAATAAACCAAAATCCAGAGCTGGAGAAAACAACAAAGCGGCGTGTAGGAAAGACTAAACCCACAGTCTATCTCTAAATGTTTCCCCATTTAACGACCAATTAGGTGAAAGAAACGCCTAGTTCTACACCTTACCCGTACCGTTACAGAGGGAAGGGCGGGCCGTAGCCTCTCACTTGCTGACGTCACTTCTGAGGGTCTCCGTGCGTGCGGGTGACGTCACGGCCGGGTACCCCCCACATCTATGGACAGTGCACTTGTCTTAGCGCCGTGTTGTGGTTCATTGAGCGGGACAACGGGTGACTTTCCCATAACCCAGATACTGTCCATGGAGGAGAAATGACGAAACACGTCTCGCTACATGGACCACTGTGTCCTGCCCATACAACTCGAGGGACTTTGCACTACACATTTCAGATGGTTACTTCAGACAAAACAACACAAATGAAATGTACAGTACAAGCGTGGGTGTTTATGAATGACAACAGCAGACAATTACAACTCACGATCAAGATACATTATTATACTACAACCAATCACGATCAATGCATTTAAGCTCTACGGTATACAGTATATATATCCTCCCAGAATATCGAAAATGCTCATACATTGAAGAAACTTGGAACACATTATAAGATACGTAGGTAAATTATGTAACCTTATTGGAGATAACCCCGATACAGTCCAATGGTACTTTTTCGCATTTCGAGAAAACAGTAACACGCAAAAAATTGAGAAATTGGCCACTAAACCAAACACATCACTACAATTAAAAGATTAAAAAAACAGAGAATAAAACAGCTGATTTACAACAACTACAAAACAGCCCATCACAAAAAAAAGACAGTTGATCAGAATAACATAACAAAGTCAGCTGATTTACAACAACAAAGATCAGCTGACTCACAACAACAAAGATCAGCTGACTCACAACAACAAAGATCAGCTGACTCACAACAACAAAGATCAGCTGACTCACAACAACAAAGATCAGCTGACTCACAACAACAACAAAGATCAGCTGACTCACAACAACAAAGATCACCTGACTCACAACAACAACAACAACAAATATCATCTGACGCACAACTAAATGAGAGGAAATTTACGTCATAAGACCACGTCAACGACCTCTAGGAGATAAAATTTAAAATATTTCTTATGTCATGTCAAGAATTCCTCCAGCTGGTCTGTGTGTAGGGAAGGTAATACTGTATAGGGGAATAACATACGAATTTATATAGTTTAATAACACAACTACTAACCAAACTTAAAAACTGACCTAATCTAACCTAACCAAACCATAGTGACTTCATAGAGAAAGGATGTCCGCTCGGTGACGTCACAGAAGGAAGGTGGGGGTTTCCTCTCCAGGTCACAGAAAGAGGGATCCGCTTAGTGACTTCATTGTAAAAGGGTGTTCCTCAGTGACGTCAGAGAGAGGATGTCCCCCCCTCCCTCCCCTTGATTGGAGGTGTGTGTGTGTGTGTGTGTGTGTGAGTGTGTGTGTGTGTGTGTGTGTGTGTGTGACGGAGAATCTTACAGTATGAGTGAAGAGAAGGAGGTGCGTGGAGAAGAGTCACTAGCCATCACCAACCAGCAGCCGCGTCGTCTACAGAAAGTCTTTAGTTAGTCAGTCATTCCTCGACACATTCACTCCTCACATCATAAGTCACGCAGCACCTTCAATACTTTCAAAATATACATACTCTCCCCTTGGTAGTTTTAGTTAAGACATTCTTTCTAAACTTTGTAACTCAGCGAGATTTTACGTATAGTTTTAAATGTCTAATTGAAGAAAAAAACTACAATACTTAACAGAAAATTCAATACTATTTTTTTAGCTTAGACATAATGGAAAAAACTGTCACTCTCTTACCTTGTCTCACCTGTCACACTCTTACCTTGTCTCACCTGTCACTCTCTTACCTTGTCTCACCTGTCACACTCTTACCTTGTCTCACCTGTCACACTCTTACCTTGTCTCACCTGTCACACTCTTACCTTGTCTCACCTGTCACACTCTTACCTTGTCTCATCTGTCACACTCTTACCTTGTCTCACCTGTCACTCTTACCTTGTCTCACCTGTCACTCTCTTACCTTGTCTCACCTGTCACACTCTTACCTTGTCTCATCTGTCACTCTTACCTTGTCTCACCTGTCACTCTCTTACCTTGTCTCACCTGTCACTCTTACCTTGTCTCACCTGTCACTCTCTTACCTTGTCTCATCTGTCACTCTTACCTTGTCTCACCTGTCACTCTTACCTTGTCTCACCTGTCACTCTCTTACCTTGTCTCACCTGTCACTCTCTTACCTTGTCTCACCTGTCACACTCTTACCTTGTCTCATCTGTCACACTCTTACCTTGTCTCACCTGTCACTCTTACCTTGTCTCACCTGTCACTCTCTTACCTTGTCTCATCTGTCACTCTCTTACCTTGTCTCACCTGTCACTCTCTTACCTTGTCTCACCTGTCACACTCTTACCTTGTCTCACCTGTCACTCTCTTACCTTGTCTCACCTGTCACACTCTTACCTTGTCTCATCTGTCACTCTCTTACCTTGTCTCACCTGTCACACTCTTACCTTGTCTCATCTGTCACTCTCTTACCTTGTCTCACCTGTCACTCTCTTACCTTGTCTCACCTGTCACTCTCTTACCTTGTCTCACCTGTCACTCTCTTACCTTGTCTCACCTGTCACACTCTTACCTTGTCTCACCTGTCACTCTTACCTTGTCTCACCTGTCACACTCTTACCTTGTCTCACCTGTCACTCTCTTACCTTGTCTCACCTGTCACACTCTTACCTTGTCTCACCTGTCACTCTCTTACCTTGTCTCACCTGTCACTCTCTTACCTTGTCTCACCTGTCACTCTCTTACCTTGTCTCACCTGTCACTCTCTTACCTTGTCTCACCTGTCACACTCTTACCTTGTCTCACCTGTCACTCTCTTACCTTGTCTCACCTGTCACTCTCTTACCTTGTCTCACCTGTCACTCTCTTACCTTGTCTCACCTGTCACTCTCTTACCTTGTCTCACCTGTCACACTCTTACCTTGTCTCACCTGTCACACTCTTACCTTGTCTCACCTGTCACTCTCTTACCTTGTCTCACCTGTCACTCTCTTACCTTGTCTCACCTGTCACTCTTACCTTGTCTCACCTGTCACACTCTTACCTTGTCTCACCTGTCACTCTCTTACCTTGTCTCACCTGTCACTCTCTTACCTTGTCTCACCTGTCACTCTTACCTTGTCTCACCTGTCACTCTCTTACCTTGTCTCACCTGTCACTCTCTTACCTTGTCTCACCTGTCACTCTCTTACCTTGTCTCACCTGTCACTCTCTTACCTTGTCTCACCTGTCACTCTCTTACCTTGTCTCACCTGTCACACTCTTACCTTGTCTCACCTGTCACTCTCTTACCTTGTCTCACCTGTCACACTCTTACCTTGTCTCACCTGTCACTCTCTTACCTTGTCTCACCTGTCACTCTCTTACCTTGTCTCACCTGTCACTCTTACCTTGTCTCACCTGTCACTCTTACCTTGTCTCACCTGTCACTCTCTTACCTTGTCTCACCTGTCACTCTCTTACCTTGTCTCACCTGTCACTCTCTTACCTTGTCTCACCTGTCACTCTCTTACCTTGTCTCACCTGTCACTCTCTTACCTTGTCTCACCTGTCACTCTCTACCTTGTCTCACCTGTCACTCTCTTACCTTGTCTCACCTGTCACTCTCTTACCTTGTCTCACCTGTCACACTCTTACCTTGTCTCACCTGTCACTCTCTTACCTTGTCTCACCTGTCACACTCTTACCTTGTCTCACCTGTCACTCTCTTACCTTGTCTCACCTGTCACACTCTTACCTTGTCTCACCTGTCACTCTCTTACCTTGTCTCACCTGTCACTCTTACCTTGTCTCACCTGTCACACTCTTACCTTGTCTCACCTGTCACTCTCTTACCTTGTCTCACCTGTCACTCTCTTACCTTGTCTCACCTGTCACTCTCTTACCTTGTCTCACCTGTCACTCTCTTACCTTGTCTCACCTGTCACACTCTTACCTTGTCTCACCTGTCACTCTTACCTTGTCTCACCTGTCACACTCTTACCTTGTCTCACCTGTCACTCTCTTACCTTGTCTCACCTGTCACTCTCTTACCTTGTCTCACCTGTCACTCTCTTACCTTGTCTCACCTGTCACTCTTACCTTGTCTCACCTGTCACTCTCTTACCTTGTCTCACCTGTCACTCTCTTACCTTGTCTCACCTGTCACTCTCTTACCTTGTCTCACCTGTCACTCTCTTACCTTGTCTCACCTGTCACTCTCTTACCTTGTCTCACCTGTCACTCTCTTACCTTGTCTCACCTGTCACACTCTTACCTTGTCTCACCTGTCACACTCTTACCTTGTCTCACCTGTCACTCTCTTACCTTGTCTCACCTGTCACTCTCTTACCTTGTCTCACCTGTCACTCTTACCTTGTCTCACCTGTCACACTCTTACCTTGTCTCACCTGTCACTCTCTTACCTTGTCTCACCTGTCACTCTCTTACCTTGTCTCACCTGTCACTCTCTTACCTTGTCTCACCTGTCACTCTCTTACCTTGTCTCACCTGTCACTCTTACCTTGTCTCACCTGTCACTCTCTTACCTTGTCTCACCTGTCACTCTCTTACCTTGTCTCACCTGTCACTCTTACCTTGTCTCACCTGTCACACTCTTACCTTGTCTCACCTGTCACTCTCTTACCTTGTCTCACCTGTCACTCTCTTACCTTGTCTCACCTGTCACACTCTTACCTTGTCTCACCTGTCACTCTCTTACCTTGTCTCACCTGTCACTCTCTTACCTTGTCTCACCTGTCACTCTTACCTTGTCTCACCTGTCACTCTCTTACCTTGTCTCACCTGTCACTCTCTTACCTTGTCTCACCTGTCACACTCTTACCTTGTCTCACCTGTCACACTCTTACCTTGTCTCACCTGTCACTCTCTTACCTTGTCTCACCTGTCACTCTCTTACCTTGTCTCACCTGTCACTCTCTTACCTTGTCTCACCTGTCACACTCTTACCTTGTCTCACCTGTCACCTTCTACCTTGTCTCACCTGTCACTCTCTTACCTTGTCTCACCTGTCACTCTTACCTTGTCTCACCTGTCACTCTTACCTTGTCTCATCTGTCACTCTTACCTTGTCTCACCTGTCACTCTCTTACCTTGTCTCACCTGTCACACTCTTACCTTGTCTCACCTGTCACTCTCTTACCTTGTCTCACCTGTCACTCTCTTACCTTGTCTCACCTGTCACACTCTTACCTTGTCTCACCTGTCACTCTCTTACCTTGTCTCACCTGTCACACTCTTACCTTGTCTCACCTGTCACTCTCTTACCTTGTCTCACCTGTCACACTCTTACCTTGTCTCATCTGTCACTCTCTTACCTTGTCTCACCTGTCACACTCTTACCTTGTCTCACCTGTCACACTCTTACCTTGTCTCACCTGTCACTCTCTTACCTTGTCTCACCTGTCACTCTCTTACCTTGTCTCACCTGTCACTCTCTTACCTTGTCTCACCTGTCACTCTCTTACCTTGTCTCACCTGTCACACTCTTACCTTGTCTCACCTGTCACTCTTACCTTGTCTCACCTGTCACTCTCTTACCTTGTCTCACCTGTCACTCTCTTACCTTGTCTCACCTGTCACACTCTTACCTTGTCTCACCTGTCACTCTTACCTTGTCTCACCTGTCACTCTCTTACCTTGTCTCACCTGTCACTCTCTTACCTTGTCTCACCTGTCACTCTCTTACCTTGTCTCACCTGTCACACTCTTACCTTGTCTCACCTGTCACTCTCTTACCTTGTCTCACCTGTCACTCTCTTACCTTGTCTCACCTGTCACTCTCTTACCTTGTCTCACCTGTCACTCTCTTACCTTGTCTCACCTGTCACACTCTTACCTTGTCTCACCTGTCACACTCTTACCTTGTCTCACCTGTCACTCTCTTACCTTGTCTCACCTGTCACTCTCTTACCTTGTCTCACCTGTCACTCTTACCTTGTCTCACCTGTCACACTCTTACCTTGTCTCACTTGTCACTCTCTTACATTGTCTCACCTGTCACTCTTACCTTGTCTCATCTGTCACTCTTACCTTGTCTCACCTGTCACTCTTACCTTGTCTCACCTGTCACACTCTTACCTTGTCTCACCTGTCACTCTCTTACCTTGTCTCACCTGTCACTCTCTTACCTTGTCTCACCTGTCACTCTCTTACCTTGTCTCACCTGTCACTCTCTTACCTTGTCTCACCTGTCACTCTCTTACCTTGTCTCACCTGTCACTCTCTTACCTTGTCTCACCTGTCACACTCTTACCTTGTCTCACCTGTCACACTCTTACCTTGTCTCACCTGTCACTCTCTTACCTTGTCTCACCTGTCACTCTCTTACCTTGTCTCACCTGTCACACTCTTACCTTGTCTCACCTGTCACACTCTTACCTTGTCTCACCTGTCACTCTCTTACCTTGTCTCACCTGTCACTCTCTTACCTTGTCTCACCTGTCACTCTCTTACCTTGTCTCACCTGTCACTCTCTTACCTTGTCTCACCTGTCACTCTCTTACCTTGTCTCACCTGTCACACTCTTACCTTGTCTCACCTGTCACTCTCTTACCTTGTCTCACCTGTCACTCTCTTACCTTGTCTCACCTGTCACTCTCTTACCTTGTCTCACCTGTCACACTCTTACCTTGTCTCACCTGTCACTCTCTTACCTTGTCTCACCTGTCACTCTCTTACCTTGTCTCACCTGTCACACTCTTACCTTGTCTCACTGTCACTCTCTTACCTTGTCTCACCTGTCACTCTCTTACCTTGTCTCACCTGTCACACTCTTACCTTGTCTCACCTGTCACTCTCTTACCTTGTCTCACCTGTCACTCTCTTACCTTGTCTCACCTGTCACACTCTTACCTTGTCTCACCTGTCACTCTCTTACCTTGTCTCACCTGTCATCTCTTACCTTGTCTCACCTGTCACTCTCTTACCTTGTCTCACCTGTCACTCTCTTACCTTGTCTCACCTGTCACCTCTTACCTTGTCTCACCTGTCACTCTCTTACCTTGTCTCACCTGTCACTCTTACCTTGTCTCACCTGTCACTCTCTTACCTTGTCTCACCTGTCACTCTCTTACCTTGTCTCACCTGTCACTCTTACCTTGTCTCACCTGTCACTCTCTTACCTTGTCTCAACTGTCACTCTCTTACCTTGTCTCACCTGTCACTCTCTTACCTTGTCTCACCTGTCACTCTCTTACCTTGTCTCACCTGTCACTCTCTTACCTTGTCTCACCTGTCACTCTCTTACCTTGTCTCACCTGTCACTCTCTTACCTTGTCTCACCTGTCACTCTCTTACCTTGTCTCACCTGTCACTCTCTTACCTTGTCTCACCTGTCACTCTCTTACCTTGTCTCACCTGTCACACTCTTACCTTGTCTCACCTGTCACTCTCTTACCTTGTCTCACCTGTCACTCTCTTACCTTGTCTCACCTGTCACTCTCTTACCTTGTCTCACCTGTCACTCTCTTACCTTGTCTCACCTGTCACTCTTACCTTGTCTCACCTGTCACTCTCTAACCTTGTCTCACCTGTCACTCTCTTACCTTGTCTCATCTGTCACTCTCTTACCTTGTCTCACCTGTCACTCTCTTACCTTGTCTCATCTGTCACTCTCTTACCTTGTCTCACCTGTCACTCTCTTACCTTGTCTCACCTGTCACACTCTTACCTTGTCTCACCTGTCACTCTCTTACCTTGTCTCACCTGTCACTCTCTTACCTTGTCTCACCTGTCACTCTCTTACCTTGTCTCACCTGTCACACTCTTACCTTGTCTCACCTGTCACACTCTTACCTTGTCTCACCTGTCACACTCTTACCTTGTCTCACCTGTCACTCTCTTACCTTGTCTCACCTGTCACACTCTTACCTTGTCTCACCTGTCACACTCTTACCTTGTCTCACCTGTCACACTCTTACCTTGTCTCACCTGTCACTCTCTTACCTTGTCTCATCTGTCACTCTCTTACCTTGTCTCACCTGTCACTCTCTTACCTTGTCTCACCTGTCACTCTCTTACCTTGTCTCACCTGTCACTCTCTTACCTTGTCTCACCTGTCACTCTCTTACCTTGTCTCACCTGTCACTCTCTTACCTTGTCTCACCTGTCACACTCTTACCTTGTCTCACCTGTCACTCTCTTACCTTGTCTCACCTGTCACTCTCTTACCTTGTCTCACCTGTCACACTCTTACCTTGTCTCACTGTCACTCTTACCTTGTCTCACCTGTCACTCTCTTACCTTGTCTCACCTGTCACTCTCTTACCTTGTCTCATCTGTCACACTCTTACCTTGTCTCACCTGTCACACTCTTACCTTGTCTCACTGTCACACTCTTACCTTGTCTCACCTGTCACTCTCTTACCTTGTCTCACCTGTCACACTCTTACCTTGTCTCACCTGTCACACTCTTACCTTGTCTCATCTGTCACTCTCTTACCTTGTCTCACCTGTCACTCTCTTACCTTGTCTCACCTGTCACTCTCTTACCTTGTCTCACCTGTCACTCTCTTACCTTGTCTCACCTGTCACACTCTTACCTTGTCTCACCTGTCACTCTCTTACCTTGTCTCACCTGTCACACTCTTACCTTGTCTCACCTGTCACTCTCTTACCTTGTCTCACCTGTCACTCTCTTACCTTGTCTCACCTGTCACTCTCTTACCTTGTCTCACCTGTCACACTCTTACCTTGTCTCACCTGTCACACTCTTACCTTGTCTCACCTGTCACTCTCTTACCTTGTCTCACCTGTCACACTCTTACCTTGTCTCATCTGTCACTCTCTTACCTTGTCTCACCTGTCACTCTCTTACCTTGTCTCACCTGTCACACTCTTACCTTGTCTCACCTGTCACTCTCTTACCTTGTCTCACCTGTCACTCTCTTACCTTGTCTCACCTGTCACTCTCTTACCTTGTCTCACCTGTCACTCTCTTACCTTGTCTCACCTGTCACTCTCTTACCTTGTCTCATCTGTCACACTCTTACCTTGTCTCACCTGTCACTCTCTTACCTTGTCTCACCTGTCACACTCTTACCTTGTCTCACCTGTCACACTCTTACCTTGTCTCATCTGTCACTCTCTTACCTTGTCTCACCTGTCACACTCTTACCTTGTCTCACCTGTCACTCTCTTACCTTGTCTCACCTGTCACTCTCTTACCTTGTCTCACCTGTCACACTCTTACCTTGTCTCACCTGTCACTCTGCCTTGTACTTCCTCCTCTATTCTTTAAGCCGTTTGTATCCCTTAATCCATCTGAGGCACACGGGAGATAAGATAAACACACACACACACACACACACACACACACACACACACACACACACACACAACACACACACACCATGGCATCCAACTGTAATATTTTAATTAAATATACAGTATAATCTGGGTTTAAGATAATCCGATCACCTGAAGATTATATATATATATATACATATATATATATATATATATATATATATATATATATATATATATATACATATATATATATATATATATATACACACCTCGTGTTTATTTTACCTGATGATGAAACACTCCAAGGTTAGGTTAGGTTAGATGTTATTTTAGGTTGGTTAAGTGTTATTTTAGGTTAGGTTAGGTTAGATTAGGTTAGGTCAGGTTAGCTCTAAGGTGTTTAAACATCAATTGAAATAATCTGGGAGTGTCTAATCTCAGGTGATACAGATATCCAAGTACAGGACGAATTCGACCAGCACTCATAACATTAAAACCCAAGACAGGTAAAGGTATAAATGTTCTCAACCTAAGGTAATAGGGGGTCCCACAGACCTCACAGGGGAAAAAACACCCAAAATCAGGAAGTTACATTTAATGAAGTATAAAGGTAAATACAAACATTTAAAGGTCTTAGCTACACTTCTGACTGAAAAAAAAAATAGCTGAGTAAATGAAAATATATTGAACTTTCTTTTCCCTTTTACACTTATGTTCATATAAGTTCGACGCGGGGATTTTTGGACCCCACATTGTCTATCTAGGGTATATTTGTTTACACCCTTAAATCTAGACGTGTGGACGCCCCTTGACTGACAGACACACACTTTCACTACACCACAAAGAGCGCGGCCACTGTGACATTGACTATATACCTGTAAGGCTTAACCGAAGTAGATGTGTTCTCTTATCTCAATAGTTTGGGGGTGACCTTAAGTAGTAGTTGTAGCACCGGTACTTAGTTGTAGTAGTGGACTATCCTTCTCTCTGCTCAGTCTGCATTACTCTGCCTCAGGGGAACGAGAGCATCGGTCCCAAAGCCGACAACATTCTCTCTGCTCAGTCTGCATTACTCTGCCTCAGGGGAACGAGAGCATTGGTCCCAAAGCCGACAACATTCTCTCTGCTCAGGTCTGCATTACTCTGCCTCACGGGAACGAGAGCATCGGTCTCAAAGCCGACAACAGTTGCAAATATTGACTACTAGGCAACAGTCACTGAATGCCGCATAGATCTGCTACTCTACTAACTCAACACAGCTAGGATTGCTACTTATGTATTAGGATAGTTAATTTTAAGGTAATAAAATGGCGGCGAAGGTGTGGCTATTGGGGGAGGCTGGAGGCCATTTTAAAATTCTAAAAACAAAATGAAAAATTAAGTTGTAGAGGTGGTGGAAGTAGTGGTAGTAGTAATATTTATGTAGTAGTAGTATATATTTAATAGTAGTATTTATGTAGTAGTAGTAGTAGTAAAAAAAATCACTCTAGCATAAATATAAACTCACAAACAAAAGCAAACACATATATACAAAAGACAAAAACACAGCACACACACACACACACACACACACACACACACACACACACACACACCTATCACTCTGACCCGGACCTTTAAATCTTTCCTTTCATGAGACAAATTACCAGGGTGAAATGTTGTAAAGTGACAATGAGTAGAAAGCTGAACGGTGCTCTGAGGGAGGGAGGGAGGGAGGGAGGGAGGGGCAGTGTAAGGGTAGGTAGGGAGAGAGGGAAGGAGGGAGGGGCAGTGTAAAGGGTAGGTAGGGAGAGAGGGAAGGAGGGAGGGGCAGTGTAAGGGTAGGTAGGGAGGGAGGGAGGGAGGGGCAGTGTAAGGGTAGGTAGGGAGAGAGGGAAGGAGGGAGGGGCAGTGTAAGGGTAGGTAGGGAGAGAGGGAGGGAGGGAGGGGCAGTGTAAGGGTAGGTAGGGAGGGAGGGAGGGAGGGGCAGTGTAAGGGTAGGAAGGGAGGGAGGGAGGGGGGAAGTGTGAAGGGTAGGTAAGGGGAGGGAAGGAGGGAGGGAGGGGCAGTGTAAGGGTAGGTAGGGAGGGAGGGAAGGAGGGAGGGGGGAAGTGTGAAGGGTAGGTAAGGGGAGGGAAGGAGGGAGGGAGGGGCAGTGTAAGGGTAGGTAGGGAGGGAGGGAGGGAGGGAGGGGGGAAGTGTGAAGGGTAGGTAAGGGGAGGGAAGGAGGGAGGGGGGAGGGGTAAGTGTGAAGGGTAGGTAAGGGGAGGGAAGGAGGTCGTTAGTGAGCGAAATGTTGAGTGAATTTGATTATGTTTGTGTATTTGTTGTAGATCTTTTTAGTGTTGTTGTTATTTGTTTTTTAAGTTGATATTATTATTATTATTATTATTATCATACCATTATTACCTCTTCCGTCCATCTGTGTGTGTGTGTGTGTGTGTGTGTGTGTGTGTGTGTGTGTGTGTGTGTGTGTGTCCGGTTAAAGTTATCAATATTGGTTGGTCATGTGATTTACGAACAGTTTCTTGTATTTTCCTGCTGTTTAAGTTTTGCATTCGTCAGTAACACACACACACACACACACACACACACACACACACACACACACACACACACACACACACACACACACTTGAGGGTATAAGGTATAGTGCCATTAACCTGCCCGATTGAGTGCCCATTATGGTCACACTGTCCTGCCACTCTCCTCTGGAACACACATATGAGAAAACGGATCGACTGAACATTAGTCCCCCACCTGATGCTTCAACACCCTAAAGATACCTGAGGGGGTTAGGTTAGGTTACCGAAAGGGTTGTAAGTCTTAGGGTGAAATAAGCTGAAGGTACTATTGTTCAAGTGATCCGTAAAAAACAACCAACAAGTGTACTGTACGTGTTTCTTGTATATTCTAAGTGTCTGTCAACTACCATGATCTACACCACAACACAATGGATCTGTAGTTCATACTGATGACAGCCACTTATATTCCAGATGTTATTGTCATAGCCGCGATATAATTACTACTCGCGTACTGTATGTAGGTCAGTACATATAACTACGTGACCTGAACGAGCTAATGGGGAAAACGGGTTACGCTTTGTTGTGGTCACGTGATTCAGGGGAACACAGACAAGCCTTTGTTTATATTTACATGTGTGACGGAGTTCGGACTTTTGAACTTAACTCTGGCTCTGACTAACACTTCTCGGCTATTTTTTTTCTTTACCCACCAAGCGTGCGCTTGTGTGCCTATGTGTGTGTGTGTGTGTGTGTGTGTGTGTGTGTGTGTGTGTGTATGTGTGTGTGTGTGTTAGATGACAGCTAAGAATGTCGAGAGAGTAGTACAGGAAGTCAGGAGAATAGGAAGAACCGCTACTGACACCAACCATGGGTTACCTCACCACTTTCACATCCACAGTCTACCACCGTGATCCCTCGTATCACACTCCCCCTGGGCTCAGCTTCGCTTCGCACGGAGAGTAACCGATCACCACACAATGACGTCACATGTAAACACACCGTTTAACATGTCCGGTGGCTGACGAAATGAAGCCACCCAGAGACGAGTGACCAGAGCCCGGACCATGAAGCAGAGCTGTGTGTGCAACACCATCCTGGTTATTATCAACGGGTGCACACACACACACACACGCACCTAAGATAAGCTTTCAACACACAGTAATATGTTAACAGTGTACTTGACGTATACATAGAGTACCTGTGTTTTCATCTACGATACAATACTGGGAGCTGGTTTGGCATTAACAGTGTCTGGAGTGAATAGTAAAATAGGCCCTTGTATTAATGGGCCCCAGTCCTCATAGTTATGTTAAGCTAGGACCTACTAGGACTGGGGCCTTGAGTGGAAGGTTCTCTATTTCACGGTCAGGTGGAGTCCGATTTTTCCAGACTCCAGTTTAGTGAAGTCCGGATTAATAGAAGTTTACTGTATTTGGTGTATTTGGGCTGGAGGGGTTTAGTCCGCCTCCGTGTTATTGTGGTGAGGTTGTGTCCAGTGGGTAAATTGTCCGGAAGGAATTTGATCATTAAACGGATAATAGTGATGTATGCAATTAGCTAGCACCTGATCCTGTCGAGGGAACCTACTTGTTTATAACATTTTCATCATCATCATCATCATCCTCATCATCATTACCACCATCTTCATCACCACCACCATAATCATCTTCTCCACCACGAACCATCTTCATCACCACCATCTCCATCATAACCACTACCATCCTTCTTACCACCACCAACAGCCAGCATCACCATTACCACCACCACCAACCATAATCATCACCACCATCATATCCACCACCACCAACCATCTTCACCATCACCACTATCATCACCGTATACCAAACAAACTGCACAATGCACCATTAGATTATGCAACCATGTGCAACTTGCTAGCAACAAGTCAAACAGAACACGGACGGGGAAATGTAACCGCTTGATGCCGAGATGAACGCGACACACTGATGACGTAACACTTTTAAATCTACGGTACTAATTCCCTTAAATATAATATACCACCATTAAATGTACTAATTCCCTTTAAAATACTACAAATATCAAGCGTAATAACCAACCTAACCTAGTATAACCTAACATAACCAAACTAAACCTAACCTAACCTAACCTAACCTAACCTAACCTAACCTAACCTAACCCCCCAGGTGGTGTTTAATCATTATGTAAAATAAGCTTAGAGGAGGGGGGAGGGGTAGTGGATAATCTTTAGGAGATCCGAAACAGAGGATAATAATAAACATTTTGCCTCTCTCTCTCTCTCTCTCCCTCAACAGGTTGGGCGGGAGAGCCAGAGCAGGTGTTGATGGTGATGGCTTTAGTGTTGGCGAGGCGGTGGCGGTCGACAGAAGGCCCCGCGAGCTTCATGTTCCATCTATTACCACTATTGCTGCTGCTGGCGACGTTAACGAGATGCGCCACTGCACACCCCTCCGGCAGAAGGATTGGACACAGGCACCCGATAGTAACCTGTCCACCGAAGGCCGAGTTGTTGCCGTGTTTATGTCGCCTACTTGACAACGAGATACACATTATGTAAGTCTTAGGGAGGGATGCTGAGGTAAAAATATATATCAGGCAAGTGTTTGTGTGTTTTCTCGATCATGTGCATTAATAAAAGCCATCTCCCTTACTGTCCATCATCATCACCATCATCACCATCATCATCACCATCATCATCATCATCATCCTCACCATCTGCCTATTCATCCATCGTCACTATTTAACCCATTCACTATCTGCTAATTCATCCTCTTCCTCACCACCCTCAGGTGTGAGAACAGCGAACAGGAGGCGGTGGTGTCAACCATGGAGGCCCTGATGAGACGGATCCTGAGGGTGGAGGAACTTCATCTGGTGGGCAACCGTATCCCTGTGTTGCCTGGCAGGATCTTTGGCTCCATACAGGTAAAGTTACTTGTGGGTTACGAGGTGCAGGGCCGAGGAACTTCCGGTATGGCAGTGTATTTTGTAACGGGATACTACTCCAGTGTGAAGCAGATGTGAAACTACATACAAATATTTGCAATTCTTTCGTCATGACAAGCGTGAAATTACATAGCATTGTGCAGTTCGATCATTTCTGGACACTTGCACAGCTGAATATTGTACTGTATTCATTTTTGTAGCTATTTCGTCCTCTGGTGCGGGTAAACTGTTGTCTATAAATTCCTTGCAGTTATTTGTAAAACCACTGGAGCCACTTACGTGTTCTTATTGTCACATAGAGCCTATGTCTATGATTGTTCGAGCATTAGCAGATTTTAGTTGCATTTCTACCATACCTCAATGAAGGCGTCCACCATCTTCAATAGCAGTAACTTCTTATGGAAATTACTGCCCACCTAAAGCTGCACTTACAAATCTGTATAAAGTTTTAAATGTGAATACTCTGTACAGCCATTGTAACAGTGAGCCTATAGTCCACGTCCAGCTACAAATACTCCATTTGCAGAACCTTCATCTCTCTTCTCTTCCAGATCAACAAACTCTTCCTCGTCAGTAATGAGATGGTTGGCATCACCCGTAACGCCTTCGCGGGACTCGAGTCTTCACTACAGCATCTCTTTATCTCAGAACCTGGCCTCCACGACGTCCCTTTCGACACCCTCGATAACCTGGCCAACCTGAGGACCTGTGTGATTGAGAACACAGAGATCTCAGAGATCCCTCGACTCTATTCTCTCTCTAAGCTGGAATTCTTGAAGATCGATGGTTCTAGAGTGGCGACCATCCCTTCAGCCGCCTTCAGGTTTATGCCCAACATGAAGAAAGTCCACATCGCCAACAGCCAGCTGACTGGTATTGAGAGTAATGCCCTGGAGGGACTTGTATATCTAAAGGAGGTAAATTTTTCAAATAACGCCATTACCTGGATTCATCCTCGAGCCTTCATGACACTCAACACTGTGGAGCATCTCTCACTTGGTAACAACCGGCTCTCTGACGCCACCATGGCTGTGTTGGCCGCCAGGGAACTGAGAGAACTCAAAATCCTGGACCTCAGTAACAACCTCATCACTCAGCTCACGAAGGGGACATTCGTTGATATGCCAACAGTGGAAGTGATAAATCTCAAGGAAAATGTGATCACCAAGATACAAAACGGCGCCTTCTTTAGGCTCCCGCGCCTCCGTAATATAGATCTCAGCGGGAATTTCCTCGACGAATTTCACGCTGATGTCTTCTCGGAGTCACTCAGTATGGAACACTTGACCGTTGCCAGAAATAATTTAACATTCTTGGCCGAAATGAGATACATCGCTCGAGTTCTTCCAAACCTTTTAAGTCTTGATGTAAGTAAAAATCGTCTGAAAATTAACAATCCAAGAATTTTCGAAGGACATGGCAAGTTAGAAGCTCTGAAAGTGGACCACAACGAGATAGAGAAATTGCCAAAAGGATTGTTCCAGCAAATGCCCAACTTAAGGGAGCTGCATCTGAGTAATAACTTCATTCAGAGTGACTTTGATGGACAAGTGTGGGATCTGCCCAATTTGAGAGTCCTGGACTTGTCACACAACGACATGAAGAGGGTGGACGTTCTCCTGCTGGAGGGGCTGCCGAAGCTAAGCAGTTTAGACCTCAGCTTCAATGTCATCACAGATGTGGCAGAAAACACGTTTGTCGGCTCCACCTTCATGAAGAACCTCAACATGTCCTTCAACAGTATCGCAAAATTACACAGAAATATTTTCGCAGGACTTACTGAATTGTTCGAGCTGGAACTGAGCTTCAACGAACTACTGACTCTGGAGGATGGACTATTCCTGGGTCTCATTTCTCTTGAATTCCTGCATCTTACCCATAACCAGATTGTGTCTATCAATGCAAACACCTTCCAAGATACCTCCAAGTTGCTCTACTTGGATTTGTCAGCAAACCTGGTGCAGGACCTGCCCGCAGAAGCGCTGGGTAAGCTGCCCTCCCTCAAAGTTCTCAAGCTTCATCGAAACGCCATCAACCAAGTCCTCGATGGTTACCTCAAAGGCCTACGTATGGTGGAGCACCTTGACCTCTCCAACAACCATATTCAGGTTTTGAGTCAAACTGCATTCCGAGACATGGTTGTTTTAAGAGATCTTGATCTTAGTGTCAACTACGTCCAAAACCTCCACCCAGACATGTTCGATTCCATGAAGATGTTGGAGAAGCTCAACATCAGTCACAACTACATAACAGATCTCGGCCACAACACACTCACAAGTGTGAAGCGCCTCAGGATCCTCGACCTGACCAACAACTCCCTGACGGAGCTCGGGGACGCAGTCATGGGCCTCTCGTCTCTACAGGGTCTCTTCATAAGTGATAACTACATCAGCATCCTAAAAAACAACTCCTTTAGAGACCTCCCAAATCTAGACATTCTTAGGTTTGACAACAATGGCCTCCAGACCTTTGAGCCAGGAACATTCCATAACCTCAGGTCTCTTATTACTCTTGACCTACGGAACAACAACCTGGTTGAACTCAATCCCGATTCCTTCAAGACTCTGACGTCATTAGAGGAACTTCAGCTGAGCAAGAACCAGATATCCATCATTAAGGACTTTGCCTTCACAGACCTAACGTCCCTCAGAAGCTTAGAGTTACAAGATAACGTAATCACGGAGATGGGGGCTCATGCCTTCCAGAACATGCCAGCCATGAAGTTCCTCAACCTTAGTCGTAACGGCTTCCAAGACATTCCAGAAGATGCCCTGCAGAGGCTGCCAACCCTCGATGTCCTGGACCTTAGCTGGAACTACTTACTCGAAGTCAAGGACTCCAGTTTTAGACGACTGGAATGGTTAACAGTTCTAATGGTAAGTTCTGTGTACTCTAGAACAACATGCGTCTGCACTACCAACAACCTTTACATGCTAATTCTTCCCGCTGACAATACAGTTATGATATACTGGTCCTATCATCAGAAATTGTTTACCTGATACAACTGAAATTTTATAGCATCTCTCAAGAATTTTTACATAATTATCTATCACACTTCTTACATCACCTCCTTCCTTTCACCAGGTGTTTGTGGTATTTTCCATTGTCAATTATGCCTTCATTCGTGTTACTGTTATTGTTGCACCTCCTGCCTATGTCTTCATTAACACCACCATCCCATTCTCCAGTCTCCGTCAACACTAACCATTATTATTATTCTTTATGGCCATGTATGTGTACTACTGTCACCCTACAGCATCACTACCTCTCACCCTACACCACCACTACCTCTCACCCTACACCACCACTACCTCTCACCCTACACCACCACTACCTCTCACCCTACACCATCACTACCTCTCACCCTACACCACCACTACCTCTCACCCTACACCATCACTACCTCTCACCCTACACCACCACTACCTCTCACCCTACACCATCACTACCTCTCACCCTACACCATCACTACCTCTCACCCTACACCATCGCTACCTCTCACCCTACACCACCACTACCTCTCACCCTACAGCATCACTACCTCTCACCCTACACCACCACTACCTCTCACCCTACACCACCACTACCTCTCACCCTACAGCATCACTACCTCTCACCCTACACCACCACTACCTCTCACCCTACACCACCACTACCGCTCACCCTACACCATCACTACCTCTCACCCTACACCATCACTACCTCTCACCCTACACCACCACTACCTCTCACCCTACACCATCACTACCTCTCACCCTACACCACCACTACCTCTCACCCTACACCACCACTACCTCTCACCCTACAGCACCACTACCTCTCACCCTACACCATCACTACCTCTCACCCTACACCACCACTACCTCTCACCCTACACCATCACTACCTCTCACCCTACACCACCACTACCTCTCACCCTACACCACCACTACCTCTCACCCTACACCACCACTACCTCTCACCCTACACCATCACTACCTCTCACCGTACACCACCACTACCTCTCACCCTACACCACCACTACCTCTCACCCTACACCACCACTACCTCTCACCCTACACCACCACTACCTCTCACCCTACACCACCACTACCTCTCACCCTACACCACCACTACCTCTCACCCTACACCATCACTACCTCTCACCGTACACCACCACTACCTCTCACCCTACACCACCACTACCTCTCACCCTACACCACCACTACCTCTCACCCTACACCACCACTACCTCTCACCCTACACCACCACTACCTCTCACCCTACACCATCACTACCTGTCATTTATCTACCTTCTGTCACCGGTAATTATGAGAGAGGTAATCTTGTTGGTGTTCCCTCAGCTCCACGACAATGACCTGTGTCGCCTGTCATCTGGAGGGTTCACGATGCAGCGCGGCCTCCGTGTCCTCACACTCCAAAACAACCAGCTGAGGCGCCTCCACCTCCACGCCCTGGGCAACACTATCATAGGGCTCTCCCTCCTCGACATGAGTGGTCAGTCAAGGGTCATCACGGGTTAGAGATCATGTTGGGTCACAGGTATTTAGGAGATCATGATAGATGAGAAGACACGAGGACCTATGGTGGGTAATAGGGTCAAGGATCATGTTGGGTCAGGGATCAAGGTGGGTCAGGGGTCAGGAGGGGCCAAGGGTCACGTTTCAAGGTGGCAAATGTTAACTCAACTCCCGGGTGTTGCAGGTAACCCGTTCCAGTGTGACTGTGAGCTGGTGTGGCTGAGAGACTACCTGACGGAGGACCCTGACGATGGACGTGGCCCCCGCACCGACATCCTCGGGGACTCTCTCAGGGGTGTGCCAGTCTGCGCCGCGCCCCCACAGTATCAGGGCCTCCCTATCACTCAGGTATGACGCCGCGAACTCCCTCGTTGGCACTCTAACATCAAGAGTACGTCTCTCTGAGTTTAAAGTCACGCCACCACCCTGATGACTGTGAGGAATGATTAATATGCTGATGATGTGAGAAAACTCAAATTATTTTCATACTTTGTAATATTTGTCTTCTACTTCCTTCCATTCTGTGAAAATGCTGTTGTTCTCCATCAACGTTGGACTACTGTTCTGCTACTGCTGCTGGTACTAATGTTGTTACTGCCGTTGATACTACTGCTGGTGCTGCCCCTCCACCAACAGGTGCCAGCTCAAGCCTTTCTATGTGAGGGGCGGCGCACTCTTGAAGAAGTGGAGGAGGTGTGTGTGCCCAGGTTCCTGGACCCCCTACTCTTCACCGCAGGCCAGACAGGTCAGTAGAGCAGCCCTCCACCAGTAATAACTATAAGGTCAGCTCTCTCGTTTAGTTGCACGCTAGTCATGACGACGCCCACCACACATCGTGATAAGAATTAATCTGGCAACATTTCTAACTTTCTACCTCTACTTATAAACATCCTTCTACACACACACACACACACACACACACACACACACACACACACGATCTATACCCAGTACAATATCCCTGTATACCGTAGGTGATGCCCTAAATCCTGGATCAGTGAACACGCTGCTCAACCTGGCCAACCTATCAGAGACGATCCCCCCAACAGGCAACACGGGACCCTCCTACCTGGACTACAACAACCCCATCCTAGTGCACGAGCTGCCGCCCGCCTTGGTCGCCGCCTCCAGTACCAGCACGACGGAGGGCACCACCACCTCGGAGCCCCAGACAGCGCCCCCCGCCACCTCCGCTATCGTCCAGAGCTCCTCCGTTGTCTCGCTCACCACAGTCTTGCCGAAGGTAGATTACCTGAGTCCAAGTGTGTGTGTGTGTGTGTGTGTGTGTGTGTGTGTGTGTGTGTGCTTTCTCGTAAAAATAAAACATGTTTGGTGTCTTACAGACGGAGCAACAAGCGGTATCATCGTCAAACATCCACATAGTGCCGGGGAACACTCCCACCATCTACGCGGGGTCGTCAAACAACATCAACAAACAGGGGCCGACGACCACTGAGAGCAGCCTCTTCGGCAACATTAAGTTCCCCACCCTCCCCAACCTTCTTGACACCATCAGCAACTTCAACATCCCCAATATCGGCCTCAATGTCAACTGGGGTAACCTGCCCGGCTTCGGCCGCCATGAGTCAGGGTCTGTGCATAAGTTCGGCCAGGCGGACGAGGACAAGCCTATGAAGGGCCCTGACCACAACCAACCAATCTGGATTGAGGGTCCGGGACCCGCTAGCCCACACCCTCTCTTCCCCCACCCCCATCCCCCAGTCCGGGAGTCTATGGCTCTCACACCGCCCCACGTTACCCCAAGCAGAGAGCCTAACTCTGCTCCACACCCTCATCACCACCCAGAGCAGGAGGTTGTTTGGGAAGGTGCTCCACGGGTAACAGTCACGCCTCAGGTACCATTTAGAGGCCCCGAGGTCCCCTTCGTGTTCCCTGCTGGTCAAGGAGAGCGACTTCAGCCAGGGGTTCCTGGCTCTGTGGTCCCTGTGAGCCGCCCAACGAACGTCTGGATTGAGAGGCCCCCGCTAGCACAGAACCCCCACCACCCCATAGCCAGGCCCGTGCTGCCCTCTGTGCTGCACGCCGGGCCAGGACCCAGCTCCGGCACTCCGTTTCTTCCTGGTTTCCAGGCCAATCAGCAGCAACAAGATGAACATGGCCATCCCATTATCATTAGCCGCCTGCCCTCAGGAGCCTCCGACTTCTCGCCTCCAGACTCTGAAGATTTTCTAACGCACCCTCACGCCTCCGACATCCTGAGCGGGGGTCCAGCAAGTGACCCGGTACCTCAATCGGGCCAGAGGTCCCACGTGACGCAGGCCAAGTGGTCACCACCCGCCGTCATCCATCCTGATTCCGGCGTGTCGCACTATCAGCCACATGAACCCTTCCTCCCATACCAGCCCCACAACCCCAACCATCCCATCACCGTCGTCGAGCCTCCACAGATATCTGTCGCCAATCACGAAACTTCCTTCTCATTAAACGAGGCCCCACGCGCCCCAACCCACACTACGTCCGTACTAGCAGACATGTCGCCCTCAGAGAGTCAGTTATTAGGTGGCAGTAACTCTCCAAGCGGGGCGGTGAACACAGTCAGTCGTCCGATGGTCTCGTCTCCTCCTGACCAGACCGCGACGGGGTCACACCTGCCGGGATCACTGTCATCATTCGTGCCAAGCTCAGGGATCAACCAGCCTCCAATCCTCAGTACACAGTTAGGTGACCCGAGGCCCCACCTGCACGACCATCACCACGTTGATCCTTCTCCTGACTTGCCTACTATCTTACAGTCCCGGCCAACACATTCTCTACCAGCAGAGTCTACACTAGCTACCACCCCAGTGCTGCAGACAACCTCCACCTTGCAGCTGGTGCCATCACCAACACCACACACCAACACCATCTCACCAGACACTCATCTTGTGACGCCCACACACACACAGCCACCACCGCCCGACACAGTCCCACAACACTCCCAGCAAGAGCCAGACGAGCCCACACACTCCTTGAGCGACCTGCTAGGTCTACTGTACGCTGCTGAGGAGGAAGTTCAGCTAGAAAACAGTAAAAACATCAAGGATGGTGATGATCAATCCCCGGCAGTACCCGACACACAGCACGACACACACCTGTCAGACTCCTCACACAGCCCCAGCTCCACGGTCACCCTTAAAACACCTGTTATCTCACCTATCCCGGGAACCCTACCACCCGCTCCCTCCACCACCACCACCACTACCACCTCCACTACCACTACCCCCACAACTTCCACCCCCACAGTTTCCACCTCTACAACTACCACCTCCTCAACTACAACCACCACCACCAGCAGACCTACCAGTCAGCCAACCATTGCCACCACCACCACCACACTCACAGTGAATCTAACAGACATAACCTGCCCGCTGCCATCTTCCCGCCACAGTTGGGTGAGGGCGTCACGGTGCTGAAGGACATCCCACCCCACGACCCCAACACTCCAGTCTCGTCTCCGTCTGCTGAGTCTCCCGAAAGCTCTTCAAGTAACATGAAACCTGTGGAGAGCGGGCCACCAAGCCACGCCCAGCCACACCCTGAGGACTCCCATGACGATGATTTGTTCTTCTCCAGGCACCCCATGCAGGAGCGGCCACCCTCCCGGTCCCGGCCTGGCGTGGTGTTACCTGTGGACAAATCAGGTGAGCCACTATCGGGTGCTGTGCCTCGTGTACCCCCCAACAACACCTACATCAGCCCCAGCAAGAGCATCGGGAGGGGCGGGTTCCCGACCATCGAGCGGGTGTACCAGCCGGGGCAGGAGCCGGACAAACACAGCGTGGCGGTACAGGGGGTCGACCTCCCCCCGGCTAATGAGAACGTCGTGGCAGAATTCTCTCACGAGCAGCCCATCCAGGAGACAGAATTCGAGATGAGTGAGGTGAACGCCATCGACTGGTACTACAACAACTACTACCGGGAGTTAGCCTCACAACCTGTAGGAGGCAACAAACCTCCCAGTGGGGCCACCACGCCAGCCCCCGCCCACACCGCCCTCCTCTTCTGCCTCGTCTGTATTATACATAACTACTATGTTCAATGGTCACCACTCTAACCCAGCACAACCTCCTTACCTCTGTATCAATATCCCCATCAGTGTTATAAATAAATGTATTGTATACTACACTGCACTACACTGCGGTAAAACTGAAGAACACAACATAATTCGGTCAGTAAAACATATCATCAATAACTGAAGAGAAATATACAAATTACATTCAGAAGGTTTTACCTGGCGTCAGCGTGTACACCTGTGAATAACGTTCAATTCAAGGACAGCCACTTTTTAATTCCATGCGAAGTGAATCATTGATATCTGCTCCACGCGTTTGTTGTTGTGACAGTGGGCGAGAAACCTTACAGTGAAGTAGTACAGAACATCACGGTTCAGATTTATTGTTCCCATTACTTCAGATTTATAGGTGTCCCGGAAAAATGTCCCTGCCTCCTCCCTCACTGCTTGCTCCCTGCCCAGTATAGCCCGCTGCGGTTTCCTCCATTCTTATATTCTTATGTTCCAACTCATAGTGTCTCAGGAAGCAGGAAGGGAAGGAGGCAGGGAGCAAACAGGGAGCAGGGGATGGAGGGAGGGACATTTTTCTTGGACACTATATACTTTATGAAATAACAATAAGACCATGGTAACCTTATGTCTTCTGTGCTTCAACAAATTGGCAAAACAGGTCACAGAATTATTACTACTTAATATAAACAAACCACTGAAAGATATAATGCAGTACTTAAGTGTGGTTTGTTCCTGCTTCAATCAAACATACTTGAGTAATGTTTTGTTTTTTTCACACACGTTCCGAGGCTGCCACTTCCGGGGATAAAAAAAATCTTAACTAAATAGCCTCGATATACATTATACGATATACATTATACTGAGAAAATTATATAACATTTACTGTACCGAGATTATACATAGAGGTAAGTGTATAATTAACGTAGGTATGTTTATTCTGATTGACATTTCAGTATTTACCTGTATATTATGTTTTGGCCATCAGGGTTGGGTTAGGTTAGGTTAGGTTAGGTTATGAAAGCAAACCAAGTATTATCCTCCATAAAGACCTTCTGACATTTAATTTGTATATTACTCGTATGTGTCTGGTAAGATTATATGGAACACCTTAATAGATTAACCTCCCTAACCTTACCTCACCTGATAATTAAACACTCCCTACACTACCTTGATGAGACAGAGGAGTGATTATAAGGTGAAATAATCTAAGGCTGTTACTCCTCATGTGATCCGAGTTTTTTTTTAACCTGACCCCCAATTACATGATGTTGTGTATAGTGTAGAGACTCAACACTGTACTGTAACACTATTTTGTTTATATTATACACCACGACGTCCACCACTAGCAACCTCACCTAACCACCTCAAGTGTTTATATACGCCAAGCAGTATTATAAATAGTTTTTTTAAGAGGATTTAACTGTACACTCTTATATGTTTTCTTTATATATAAACTCTATCAATCTCTCAGTTAGCTCTATCTACCTCCAGGCTCTATAATCAACCTAACAGAGACTATCTACACCGCTTATTATAATGGACTGAATTATAGGTCCTTATTATATCCCGTCCACAACAGTTCTCCCATCTATCAGCCTGTTGTGTGATGGCCCTCAGATACTTCAACTATATCAGGGTCTTTTAAGTACCGCCTTGGGGATACATGACTCGTTTATTGTCCCAGAGGTTGCTGGTTCGACCCCCGGGGCACTTCCACTTAATTAGGTATCTCGCTTTACAGTTGGGGAAGTGAAGGCGGTTGAGTGCAGTGCCTAATGGCCAGTCATGCTTATGGGACCCACTCTCATTAAGTCTTAGTTCACTACGCTTCTCCTCACTCCGTGTTTATCATACATGTATATTACGGTGTTGTTATTGTACCATAAAATATTTAATGTGAGTCACTTGTAATTGTATATTTTTTTACATCTATTTTAATGCATGCAGGACAAATACCGGATCTCATGATAACACAACCTGAACATACGAACACTCAAGGAATAATTTTTTTTTTTTTTCAAATTCTCACATAGTTGTCCACATAACCTTAAGAGCAATGACAGTATCGCTCTATGATACTGTCTCAGGCGATTAATTCTCATCGGGTATATTAGTCAACCATTCCTGATACTATACTGATACTCCCAACACTGAGATACTGTACAGCAGGACTAGACTGATATATAATGTAGTGTGGGCCATAACGAGAACGTAAACAAAACTGACACTGACCACTAATTACAGGTTGTGTTATAATGTATTACTACACTACAACAACTTGAGTCTTTAAACACGTATTCTATGTTACCAAATGACTACTTTATAATGAGATCCAGGATGCCGTTCTTTACCGCCACCTGTCTAATATATCCTGTAAATTCTGTTACAATTTATAAGATTTATCTGAGAATCTAAATAAAATATTTACGTATGATGGAGCGTTGATTAACCTTGACATACATACTGAGGAAAGGAGAGGTCTGGAGGGGTTGTTAAAGGTGAGGTTAAATGATCACCTGCAGATTAGACACCACAGTTTATTTCACCCGAAGATTAAACCCACTAATTCTCTCCCTGCTAGGGTAAGGTTAGGGTATAAGAAAATAAGAATAGAGGAAACTGCAGCGGGCCTATTAGTCCATACTGGGCAGTCCCATTTACACCCAACCCCTATCGCTCATAAATCCATCCAACCCATATTTGAAGCTACCCAGCGTGTTCGAGCTAATGATAAGTTCGGTAACTTGCTCCACTCGTCCACTACTCTATTTCCAAACCAATGTTTACCTATCTAGCGTCTAAATCTAAATTTGTCTAATTTAAAACCATTACTACGAGTTCGCTCCTGGTTGAATAACGTGAGTACCTTTGTTTAGCTCTGACTTCCATTTATACACCTCGATCATATTGCCCCTCACTCTACGTCTCTCGAGGGAGTGCTAATTAAGATGTTTTAACCTGTCTCTGTACTCAAGGTTCCTAATCCCCGGGATTAGTCTTAGGTTAGGTTAGGTTAGGTTAGGTTAGGTTAGTATATAGGTTATATTAAATTATCTTTAGGATATGCTAGGATAGGTTAAGCTAAGGTATGTTAGGTTAGCTTTAGTGTATTTAATTGTCGGGTGAAATGAACAGTTCTTATTGTACGTTAATTAAAAATTTACTTAAGAATATACAAGATTGAATTATGAGAAACTATTCTTGATGATTTACCGATCGACCCCCACGAGAGAGTGATTAAAGAATGACAGACAGCCGAAGAATTAGTCTCAGTATTGTCTGTCTGCAGTAGTGTATGTCATTTGGGTACAGACAGACGGATCCATGGCAAAATAACTCCCGAGAATATTTTTGGAAAGGGGGATAAAAATAAGAGGGAGACAATGGAAGAAAAAATATCGATAAAACAGAGAAGAAAAAAGAAAACCAAGAAGTAAAATTTAAAATACGCAATAAAAAGCGGGAACACATTGAAACAACTGTACAGCAAACGGGAAAACATGGAAGGTAATAAAAACAAAGCGAACATGTTTACTTTGGGAACGTGATGGTGCCAGGCAGGACCAGTCGCGGTTCAGACGCTGTGAGAGGAGGATGTGCTGTGCTACTGTTCCTGTGGCCTGTCTGCCTTACAGTTTATGATAATTCTAGTGGCAAATAAAGTATAGATATTTATCACGTAAGAATATCAACTAGATTACCACACTACATGTACGTTCATGAGCAGACGACTCAAACATGTACTACTGGAGGCGCGGACGGTGACGCTAACCTCGTTTCTGGCACATAAGCGACCATGGTGCACCGATTCTTGGGGGAATGGAAATAACTGGTTGGTTATTGCTCGTAGTAGGAGTATGTGAGCGTGTGCCGATTGGTTGGTGATGCCTCGGCCGGGGCAAGAGACTTCTCCAGTTGGCTGGGGGTTGTGTTACCTCACGTCTCTTGAAGATGTTGGTGAGTCCATCATTTTCTGTATTTATTAACAGTTTAAACTAACACGTGTATTATTATAAGACAGCGGTTAGGTGCACGGACCCTTACCAGTACTTCCTCCAGTAGGTCACCTGAGGTCTGACATACAGCCATAAATGTAAAGTAGGTAAAGTTAGACATTTTACAAGGTTTACCAGGAAACAGCGGACAGAAACTCACTCCCACACAAAACGCACCTCTAGCGTGTGTTGCTCCATAATGTTGATGATATAATGTATCCCAGGGTCATAAAAGCAAAGGTGTCTCAGCATTTGCGTATACGAAAATGACGTCATACACTAAAACGACGCCACGCATATAGAGGGTCCCACCAGTTCAACATAAACTTAACCTAACCACTAACCATGGCTTCATCACCTCTAAATTAAACACATTATCTAAATTAAGTAAATATAACAATTCCGAGTTATATGGCCACTGTGAACTTTAGAGACGTTACTATACAAAGAACATAAAGACTGAGCCGTGACCTTCATATATGACCCTGTGACCCTGATATATGACCCCTTGACCCTGATATATGACCCCTTGACCCTGATATATGACTCCTTGACCCTGATATATGACCCCTTGACCCTGATATATGACCCCGTAACCTTGATATATCGCCCTTAAAATAGTCAAAGCTTAAACCATTATCCATAAAGTGTTATACCGAATATTCATAAATAATATTACGGTATAGAATTTTATTTTCCTGGATCACCTTTGTAAAAAAAAAAGTCAGTCTTACCCAACTGTCGTATTGTAAATGAACGTAAATGATGACGAATTTACATCTCTTATTTATTTACGAAAGAGCTTGAGGTCGAAGGCAAAATAAAAGTGTCAGTGGGAAAGCTGGAAACGTTAATATTTATTATTGTGTTTAATTAAGTGTTGTCTATGTGCAGGTAACCAGATGTCCAGAGCAAGGTCACTCTTTTTTGTGTTCTTCCTACCGGCCTTACCATTGTTCTCCTCAGAGGTTAGCCATCAATATCTAATGCTTCACTTATCAAGGATAACATAACACACTTGACTATGTATGTATGTATAGTTACAGTCAACATATGGTTACAGGAACTAGTCATCAACGTCCTCCTCATTACATAACCCACACCAACACCTGCGTCCCCCTCAACACCTGACCCACACCAACAAAAAACATCCCTCTCAATACATAACCCACACCAACACCTGACCCACACCAACACCTGCGTCCACCTCAACACCTGACCCACACCAACACCCACTTCCCCCTCAACACCTGACCCACACCAACACCCACGTCCCCTTCAACACCTGACCCACCAACTCCCCTTCAACACCTGACCCACACCAACTCAAACACCAGATACAATTCCTTCTTATTCTGAGATTTCGTTAATTAGAAAGTAAAAGATAAAACAGGGAATAAAAACATGGAATAAATATATAAACGTGTGTGGGCAGAAAGGAGGGTAAGATGAGGTCGGCTGTACATTAAAACGATCTTTTGATGACTCAAGACCAACAGGGTGAGAGGACTGTCTTGTGAGGTGACTGTTTTAATGATTGGTAAATCCAGGTGATGATGATGATGATGATATTAATAATAATAATAATAATAATAATAATAATAATAATAATAATAATAATGATAAAAAAAATAATAATAAAAACATATTCATGAAAATCATCGGTATTCAGGTTCCAATGCCGTTTATCCACTAAAAAAACCGCATAGACCCGGAACACACCTCCACCTACCCCAGTGATTAAACACCCTAACTTTACCTAGGGAGGTTAGGTTAGGAACGTTAGGGTTAGGTTACGTTGGGCTGGGTTAGGTTAAAAATTTATCCACTAATAATTTGTCAATCTTAGCAATCAGTTATTGTCTACGTACTTCACACGTCGGGAGTGTGTTCATCATTAATATCTAACGCTTCGTCGGGAGGTTATTTTAGTGTCCAAGGGCTTCTAATTACTTCCAGAGCCGCTATCAGATGGTCTATCCGTCTTCTAAGGTGGCCTTTGACCTCACCCGCTGAGGACACGTCACCTGTTCTGCCATTTTACCAGATGTATTACGAAGGAAGATTAAAAAGTATGAGGAATATAATTTATAAACAGATTATTCATTTTTCACAACCCTCGACCACAAGCGAGTAGTTATACAGAGAAGATTTTCATTAAAACACCAAACCTATTCTCGTTAATGCTTCATCACTGACAACATTGACATAGCGTTGGAGCGACACGAAGACCTTGAGGAACACCGCCCCCTCCACGCGCAGCCATTCCACACACGTCTAATTTCCCTCAGACACTTCCTGACACTGACTTACATCTTCAGAATGGGAACATGGAGATTAACTATTGACTTGCTTAGTACCAGGCTGAATGCGAGTTAGTGAATCAGAACAGGAGGTGGAGACGAGGAAATATTTGTAGAGGGAGTGTGTGGTAATGACGCAGCCAGTCTGGAGAGTGTGAGGGGGGTCGCCTCCACGGCCTTCCACCAGTCACGCCCTCGACGATTGTGTATTGTCTTGTTCTAACCCCTAAAACCTGTAAGATGGGATGCTCATTGTCTTAGACACACGAGAACCCGGAACTACGATTAATGTGAAGGCTACAAGACTGGTTATTGACTATTAAAAGCACCAGGACCTCTTGATCGCTCGTGAACCAGGAACTAGAGGGACCCGGAAATCCAAGAAATGGTTATCCAGAAGTGTGTGCGTGTGTAAGGGGGAGTGGGGGGGGGGAGAAGTTTTAACCTGGGAGTGAGTTACGCAAGTCTGGGTTACTCTTCCTCTCCTTTCTCTTACGCCATTGGGCCTAAGGGACAGTCTTGAAGGAATCCGCCACTGGGCTCGGTCAGTGGCCAGATCCGTCGAGCTTGTGGTGTTGACTTGGGCTCTTTTTTTCTTTCTCTCTCTTAGGTTAGCCTTGAAGACGTGTTTAATGTTTCTTCTGGGTGTGGTGAGATTGACAGAAGAAGAATTGTTAGTGAAGACGAGAGGCGGAAAAAACCTGACGTATTGGCATAGTTCAGTGTTGAAGCTGGTGATCATAATCTTGTTGAGGGCACTGGGGTTAGTTTGGTGGTCCTCCCACTTAATTCAAAGGAGCTAATGAAGGGGACAATGGTGAAGTCTGTCGAGGGTGTTCAAGTGGGATCAACACGCGACTCAGGTCTTCCTATACCCTACAGGAGGATGGTGACGGACACAACCCTGTAGATTCTGTAGAACATCTCCCCTACACAATAATTACTAACAGTACTCAATTCTGTGTTCACTTGGCCTGTTCTTGTTTTAATATCCATACCACATCTACCATCTCATGTTACTTCCCAAACAACACACACACACACACACACACACATCTGTTTAAGGTCCCTGTTACCATATATAGTTTTAATTTTAGGATTCATTCTTAATTTAAAAACAACTAACACTCCAGCCTTAATGACACTAACTTCACCTTTCCTTTTTTTTTTAATCTGTTGATCAGTTCTTTTGTAGTCTGTCCAGCATTATCTATTAGTTTATTTATGAGTTTGTGAGACTATTTTCTGTGTTTCCATTATAATCAGTTCACCTTCTTACCTGGCAGAGAACCAGGCATATCATGTCCGGGTGCACTGTACACCAACATTGTGTATATTCATGATGAACTGTATAACTGCCGTTTATAAACATCATTATCCAATCATAAACATATAAGAAAAAATTACTGAACATTATTATTACTACTACAAGGTAAGTATGTTTATTCATCCCGGATTGCCATGATTCTTACGTGACTATTTTCCCTTAACTGAGGGTGTAAATACGCTTCTAACTCCACAAAACAAAGATGGCACCCATGTTGTTGTCACTACCCCAAAACCCTACGATTAATATTTGTCACCAGCTTACTGGGTATTCGGGGGGGCTGTGGTGTTCTTTAGTACTATGCTATGAACTTTATTGGCCACTGTTAATACATGAGGAAACCTGCCATGTTTGGGAGCGTCTAATTAGATAACAGCCTTCCCATGTCTGTCCTGGGATCGAACCCGGGACAGGAAACAGATACACCAACACCCCCACGATATGGACGTCTTACGAAATAAATGGATAAATACCGTAAAAAAGTCCTTGATAACCAGGATACAGACTTGAGAACCAATTAAAAAAAACCACGATTTTATACCGTATATAAGACTTTTTTTTTTAATTGACGATGACGATAAAACTACTAACATTTTAATATCAAGAAATAATAGAACTTTAAGCTAACTAAATAATTTTTGGTCTCTCCTGAAAAGTGGGAGATGATGTAGTCACTGTTGTTAATATTAGTACACGTCACAGGAGAGAGAGAGAGAGAGAGAGAGAGAGAGAGAGAGAGAGAGAGAGAGAGAGAGAGAGAGAGAGAGAAATATAAAAATTAAAATAGACAGATAGACAGACAGACAGACAGAGATCCTCCTTGCTAGACAGGTCAATGTCTGGTATGCTACACGACCACAACTGGCTCACCTCTAGTTTCCGCGTCCTGCTCCTGTGCTGGTTCCGGGTCACTGAACTTCAACGCGTCTCACCTGCTTGGTCTGACCCCGAGTGACTTGCTTCTTCTATACACACTCTCTTGACACATAAGCACCGTCGATTGTTCTTGTTCTTTTTTTGTTCTGGCCTTGTTCAGTTCTTGTTGTGTTCTTGTTCTGGTCTTGTTATAGCTTTGTTCTGGTCGTGTTCTGGTCTTGTTCTGGCCTTGTTCAGTTCTTGTTGTGTTCTTGTTCTGGCCTTGTTCTGGTCTTGTTCTGGTCGTGTTCTGGCCTTGTTCTGTTCTTGTTCTGGTCTTGTTCTGGTCTCGTTCTCGTCTTATCCCTTATAGATCTCATGGTAGTAAGGGTGGTCTGAAAATAAGAAAAAATACTCTTTATTGCAGCAAATGGGGATCTTCTCTCTCTCTCTCTCTCTCTCTCTCTCTCTCTCTCTCTCTCTCTCTCTCTCTCTCTCTCTCTCACTCACGCTCAAACTTTTACAACTTTTACGACCTTTACAACCTGCGGCGTCATCAAAGGCAGGTTGGGATAGGTCAGGTATGATCACGTGAAGATTAGGCACCCCAGTACAATTCACCTTTACATTATTAACCAATCTAACGTTAACCTAACCTAACCTAAACCTAGTCTAACCAAAACCTGATCTAACCTCACACACACACACACACACACACACACACACACACACACACATGCAAAAAAACTTGGGCACATCTGCATCCATGAACACAAATAAAAACACGCATTAATAACTCCTTACCTACACCTGCACATATATATATATACCGGACACACACACACACACCTTGCATGTACACCTGTCGCCTGACGTATGCAAATCAACTACAGTCCTTCATTAAAATTGTATCATCTTAAACTGCATTATGTACTGTAACTTAAATACTGTACCTCCAAAACTGTACTATATTTCTGTATTATCTAATATGAGGTCCCAGCCATAACTTTTTGTACCCGTGATCACTGTATCCTGTAATATTGATTTTATTACTGTAATATCTTTAATCACGCCCATGTACCGTACTGTACCTATTAAAACCAGATATTAATAGTGTTCATTTTTGGATCACCTGAAGATTAGTACCCCCTAGGCTTATTTCACGTTACCTGGGGAGGGGTAGGGAGGGAGGTTTAGATAAGGGTGGTTAATCTTCAGGTGATAAAGCCAGGTGTTCCTTTATCTTTGTGATTTCAGTAAAATTAAATTTATTTCTCTCAACCCTAAACAACTATGGCACCTCGCCTTAGTTCACTTGGCGAGGCATACAGTGACAGCAGTTGGGTTGGGTTGGGTTAGGTTGAGTTGAGTTGGGTTGAGTTGGGTTGGGTTGAGTTGGGTTGAGTTGGGTTGGGTTGGGTTGGGTTGGGTTGAGTTGAGTTGGGTTGAGTTGGGTTGGATTGGGTTGGGTTGGGTTGAGTTGAGTTGGGTTGAGTTGAGTTGAGTTGAGTTGGGTTGAGTTGGGTTGGGTTGGGTTGGGTTGGGTTGGGTTGAGTTGGGTTGAGTTGAGTTGAGTTGAGTTGAGTTGGGTTGGGTTGGGTTGAGTTGGGTTGGGTTGGGTTGGGTTGGGTTGGGTTGGGTTGGGTTGAGTTGAGTTGGGTTGGGTTGGGTTGAGTTGGGTTGGGTTGGGTTGGGTTGGGTTGGGTTGAGTTGGGTTGGGTTGGGTTGAGTTGAGTTGGGTTAGGTGGAAGGAAACTATGGGCGAGGATAGACTTCAACATTACCGAAACAATAATTACATTTAAAACGTTATGATCACCTAAATATTTATTCAATTTACATTATTATTAATTTGTATCAGTATTTATTTTTGTATATAATATCAGCGGTAATATTTATTAGTTTAGTTTTAGATTCCCCTCTCAGTGTTGACCCTCACCAAGGATAACGTCTCCCTGTTATTCTTACCTTGCCTTACTTCCTAGTGGCCCCTTACTGAGGATTATATTCACTACTGTCCTTAAACCTCTACCATTATCGTAGCATCCCATCCGATTGTTGTACCAGTGTTTGGCTTACACAAAATTATAATAAATAAATAAATAATAAAAGCAATCAAGCGTATCTTTTTATGCCCCTAAACAAGCATAAATCTCGCCTTGAGCCCCGTAAGCGAGCATAATGACCCCTAACTGAAGAAAATGTAGGGGTGATGATAATATGGTGTGTGGCTCATATACGAGGATAATATGGTGTGTGGCTCATAAGCGAGGATATGGTGTGTGGCTCATAAACGAGGATAATATGGTGTGTGGCTCATAAACGAGGATAATATGGTGTGTGGCTCATAAGCGAGGATATGGTGTGTGGCTCATATACGAGGATAATATGGTGTGTGGCTCATATACGAGGATAATATGGTGTGTGGCTCATAAACGAGGATAATATGGTGTGTGGCTCATAAACGAGGATAATATGGTGCGTGGCTCATAAACGAGGATAATATGGTGTGTGGCTCATAAACGAGGATAATATGGTGCGTGGCTCATAAACGAGGATAATCTGGTGTGTGGCTCATAAACGAGGATAATATGGTGTGTGGCTCATAAACGAGGATAATATGGTGTGTGGCTCATAAGCGAGGATATGGTGTGTGGCTCATAAACGAGGATAATATGGTGTGTGGCTCATAAACGAGGATAATATGGTGTGTGGCTCATAAACGAGGATAATATGGTGTGTGGCTCATAAACGAGGATAATATGGTGTGTGGCTCATAAACGAGGATAATATGGTGTGTGGCTCATAAACGAGGATAATATGGTGCGTGGCTCATAAACGAGGATAATCTGGTGTGTGGCTCATAAACGAGGATAATATGGTGTGTGGCTCATAAACGAGGATAATATGGTGTGTGGCTCATAAGCGAGGATATGGTGTGTGGCTCATAAACGAGGATAATATGGTGTGTGGCTCATAAACGAGGATAATATGGTGTGTGGCTCATAAACGAGGATAATATGGTGTGTGGCTCATAAACGAGGATAATATGGTGTGTGGCTCATAAACGAGGATAATATGGTGTGTGGCTCATAAACGAGGATAATATGGTGTGTGGCTCATAAACGAGGATAATATGGTGTGTGGCTCATAAACGAGGATAATATGGTGCGTGGCTCATAAACGAGGATAATATGGTGTGTGGCTCATAAACGAGGATAATATGGTGTGTGGCTCATAAACGAGGATAATATGGTGTGGCTCATAAACGAGGATAATATGGTGTGTGGCTCATAAACGAGGATAATATGGTGTGTGGCTCATAAACGAGGATAATATGGTGTGTGGCTCATAAACGAGGATAATATGGTGTGTGGCTCATAAACGAGGATAATATGGTGTGTGGCTCATAAACGAGGATAATATGGTGTGGCTCATAAACGAGGATATAGTGTGTGGCTCATATACGAGGATAATATGGTGTGGCCAATCAGGAAAGAAACCACCACCACCACCACTTGCATTACCTCCACACCACCACCCTCACCACCACCTATGTCGTTACCATGGACCAGGCTGAAAACACACACACACACACACACACACACACCCTCTGCTAATGTTGACCTGAGCGGCGGTAAACATAGCCGTCCCTACACAAACACACAACCAAAAGAACATCAAGGTATTCGGTACCGAGGGTCAGTTTAGTCTTGGGCTGGACATGGGTAAGAGATGGGCTTGGTGATTTAAGTACTGTATGGGCTGTGGGTATGATGATGTAAGTACTGTATGGGCTGTAGACATGGGTAAGGGATGGGCTTGGTGATTTAAGTACTGTATGGGCTGTGGGTATGATGATGTAAGTACTGTATGGGCTGTAGACATGGGTAAGGGATGGGCTTGGTGATTTAAGGATTGTATGGGCTGTGGGCATGGGTAAGAGATGGGCTTGGTGATTTAAGGATTGTATGGGGTTTTTGAGTAAATTATGGGGTTGGTGAGTAAATTGTGACTCCTTACATGAGCTTTCTCCAGTTACCTTCACGTGACTTCAATGGAAAAACTCGTAGTGTCGTTTCCTGCTAACTCTCTCTCTCTCTCTTTTATCATTCTTTCTCTCTCGTCTTGCTTTCTCTCACAATCTCTCTCTCTCTCTCTCTCTCTCTCGCCCACACACACCCTCCAGCCGGGACAGACTATACACAGTTGGTTGGTTGGAAAATCCAGCCGGAGGTTCAACGTTCACTCACTCTAGGAACCAGAAGATGACATCATCCTCCTATGCTGCCATCCCTCGCCATGCCCGGGGTTAGGAGGGAAGGGGCTGTTTGGAAGTCTTTTTAGGGAATGCTCGGAAGGTTTGGGGGGGCTGTGGGAATACTTACAAGTTTTGGGGGCTGCGGGAATGTTCGGAAGTTCTGGGGACTGTGGGAATGCTTGGAAGTTTGGGGGGCTGCGTTTAGTTAGCCCAACACCCGCCTTACTTGACTTGGCAGATGGGTTATTCAGACGTGTGTGTGTGTGTGTGTGTGTGTGACTGTGTTTGTGTATATGTACTTTTGTGTATGTATATGTGTGTGTTTCTGTGTATATATATATATGTGTGTGTGTATGTAAATTCCCCACAAAGTCAAATATCACATAGAGAGTTAACTTTCTAACCTAATATTAGCTGTACTATATGTCCGTGAAAAAAAAAAAAAAACAATCGACTAACTGCTTCTATCATATTGCTTTCAGCTTAACCAACACAAAAAAACAATTATTTGGTTGTTTTAGTTAATTATATCATGTTTGGTTTAGGTGTGTGAGGTTAGTGTAATAAACCTTAAGATATATATACGGTTTAAGTCTCTGTTGATGGATCTCTTTACCGGCCGCGTTTCACTCACTTCTCCGTGGTTATTTAAATCAGCTGATCAACCCTCACACAGCTGATCGACCCTCACAGCTGATCAACCCTCATGGCTGATCAACCCTCACAGCTGATCAACCCTCACACAGCTGATCAACCCTCACACAGCTGATCAACCCTCACAGCTGATCAGACCTCACAGTTGATCAACCCTCACACAGCTGATCAACCCACACACAGCTGATCAACCCTCACACAGCTGATCAACCCTCACACAGCTGATCGACCCTCACACAGCTGATCAACCCTCACACAGCTGATCAACCCTCACACAGCTGATCAACCCTCACACAGTTGATCAACCCTCACAGCTGATCAACCCTCACACAGCTGATCAACCCTCACACAGCTGATCAACCCTCACACAGTTGATCAACCCTCACACAGTTGATCAACCCTCACACAGCTGATCAACCCTCACAGCTGATCAACCCTCACACAGCTGATCAACCCTCACACAGCTGATCAACCCTCACACAGTTGATCAACCCTCACACAGCTGATCAACCCTCACAGCTGATCAACCCTCACACAGCTGATCAACCCTCACAGCTGATCAACCCTCACACAGCTGATCAACCCTCACACAGCTGATCAACCCTCACACAGCTGATCAACCCTCACACAGCTGATCAACCCTCACACAGCTGATCAACCCTCACACAGCTGATCAACCCTCACACAGCTCATAAACCCTCACACAGCTGATCAACCCTCACACAGCTGATCAACCCTCACACAGCTGATCAGCCCTCACACAGCTGATCAACCCTCACACAGCTGATCAACCCTCACACAGCTGATCAACCCTCACACAGTTGATCAACCCTCACACAGCTGATCAACCCTCACACAGCTGATCAACCCTCACACAGCTGATCAACCCTCACACAGTTGATCAACCCTCACACAGTTGATCAACCCTCACACAGCTGATCAACCCTCACACAGCTGATCAACCTTCACACAGTTGATCAACCCTCACACAGTTGATCAACCCTCACACAGCTGATCAACCCTCACACAGCTGATAAACCCTCACACAGCTGATCAACCCTCACACAGTTGATCAACCCTCACACAGTTGATCAACCCTCACACAGTTGATCAACCCTCACACAGCTGATCAACCCTCACACAGTTGATCAACCCTCACACAGTTGATCAACCCTCACACAGCTGATCAACCCTCACACAGCTGATCAACCCTCACACAGCTGATCGACCGTGAGTTTATGGTAGGAGCTGACGTCACTGAGAGAATGTAATAAGCACGAAGCAGACGATAAAAACAGTAGATGGGGAGTGTGTGGCTGACGTCATAGCAGTAGTGACGTCACAGAGTAAACAACACAAGAGGGAGGAGGAGGACAAACACAGCGGTAATGACTTGGTATTCCCGACTATATCATCTGTAACACTAGCGTAGCTAGGGGGGGGGGGGGCGGTCCGCCCCGGGCGGCACTTTTGGGTCTGCTCTTCACCCATATCTGCAGCTTTCTTGGCCTGTGGGGACCCGTCCTTCTAGAAATTAACGACACACAGACTTACCTCCAAACCAAGGGCTTGAACATTCAACAATGTGATATAAAACATTTCTAGTTGAAAACAGGGACAAGCTAGTGAGTAATGGAGTTAACTATGCCAAAGAAATTTGCAATGATCTGGGGATAGTCATGGAGCGCCAGCGTCGACCCAAAAAGAAGAAACAAATGTTTGGTGAAGGATCACGAGATGCTGAATTGCCATACGACATTGAATTGAGGAGAGAAATGTTTTCTTCGCTGGACAGAGTGATCCAAGAAATAACTTTGAGATTTCAACAGCTTCATGAACTTGCTGAGAAATATGCCTTCCTTACCCCATTGAATCTTTTGGATGATAAGTATGAGTGTCAAATAGATCACGATCACGACGACATTGATAAAGAGGAGTTCCTCGTTGAGAGAAAAAGACTTCAGCATTTTGTTGCTGTTGCTGCTATAACTATTAAAGACAGAATACAGACGTGGAAAGAAGGCCCCCTTGAACTTTTGCAGTTTATTCAAAAGTATAACCTTGGGAACTCGGTTCCAAATATAGTAATAATGCTGAGGATTTTCCTCACAATTGCTGTTAGTGTTGCTACCTGTGAGAGGAGTTTTTCGAAACTAAAACTGATCAAGAATTACTTAAGATCTACTATGAGCACCTTGCGGTTGAGAAATCTTGCCATACTGTCTATAGAGCGACAATTGACAGATGAAATAGTTTTGGACAATGTCATTGAAGAATTTGCCAACAAAAAAACAAGAAAAGTTACTTTGTAGAAAGCTGTAGTTTTCATTTCAGAAATAAAGATGGTCCTAATTTTTTACACTTTTTTACTTTTTGCCCTATCCTATATGTCGTTTTTGCTTTTTGTTTAACTGTTACTTATAAAGTTTAAGTATGTTTGGTGTGTATTTAAAGCATACTATATTTGAGTATGTGAAAGTACAGTAATATTATAATGGTACACAAACTATTTAACATATATATATATATATATATATATATATATATATATATATATATATATATATATATATATATATATATATATATATATATATATATTTTATGAAAATCCACAATGAAAACGTGGATAAGATAAATCTTGATAAAATCACACGGGAAAATGGTGACTAGTCACGTCACCACCCTTCTCTTTAGCTCCTCTACGTGTGTGTTGGTGTGGGGATTAGTGGATGTCATCATTTTGACCTGACCTCATGTTTTTAGGTCACCCTGTATATTTATGCCTCTCTCTGTCCATGTAATCCAGTTGCCTCTGAAGATGTCTTGAATAAAGACGAAAGCTAAGGTACTCCGTTGTTTCCATTTTCCCGTGTGATTTTATCAAGATATATATATATATATATATATATATATATATATATATATATATATATATATATATATATATATATATATATACATAAGAGTGAGTCACTGTGCAATATGTATTTGTTGTGGGGGCACGGTGGGGGGAGGGCGGCACACACTCTAGCTACGCCACTGATCTGTATTACCATTATATATTTCCTAGTGCGCTGGTGCCTGTTTATCTCTCTCTCTCTCTCTACACACACACACACACACACACACACACACACACACACAGTAATAGGAGACGTCGCCACCTGGGTAGTATGTGGGTCCCCCCTCCGAGTCACTGGCATCGAAGAAAATGGACATATATGGAAGACAAATATAGAGATTATGGAAGAGACAAAATGGGATAAAGATAAATAATGATATATAATAGGAGAGAATATGAAATAATTGACGGAGAGGAATAATTTGAGAAAAATATTACCTGACTATTAGACACCCCAGCTTATTTCACCTGAACATAACCATCCTACATCTAATCTAACCTAACCTAATCTAACCTAAGCCTCCTAATTAGCGTTAAGGTGTTTAATCATCAGGTATAATAAGCTGGGTGGATTCTAGTCTTCATGAGATTCACTACAGTATTTTTAATTAGTCGGAGTTACTACATCTAAAACACATATAAATTCACAACCGATAAATACTCATTCTAAATAAAAAAATAAATAAAATCATTAATAATCCGGTAAGTTTAGCTCAGCCCCCCCCCCCCCCCTCAGCTGTATACACTCCGCACATAAACAAGGTCGGTACATCTTGTTTATAACACCGTAAATTAGTCCCGCCGTCTCTTGCCTTTGTTTACATGTTAGCAACTTTTTTCCCGCGAAAGGTTCACGTGTTTACAGGCACATGATATTTTGGCGCCAACAGCTATCAACATAATTTACCAAAACAAATGAAAGTGACTCGCAGGGTTGGCTTTATTAAAATCAAACGATTTTAATGAAGTAATTTTAATCTGAAAATCTCTAATACCATACAACACAGGAGCAGTTCAGGATTTGTTCCTGCCTCTTGAGACATGACGTGTACTGGACCAGGGCCCAGAGCCTTTTCATTCAGTGAGGAATATCAGCTTGGTAAATTTACCTATACTGTATGAACAAAATGTAATATTATTTATTTTATATAAATAAAGAAGCATTTATTCCTAATTCTAGAAATCATAAGTATTATTTTCTTATCAATATATTATGTTCATACAGAAACAGTATAACTAATTTGATTCAATGTGCAGTATTTCATAATCATGTTATATGTAGGATCTCAGTACATTTTTTCAACAATGATGTTTGTTATTTTCAAAAAGATCATGTTGCTTTTATTTTAGGTAAATTATTTTCAGTAACAGTTCGCATAGTTAAAAGAAAATTTATTAAATTTCATTATAATAAAAAAAAATCAATAAATTATAAGTTTTTCAATCAAGTGAATAATAACCGTTCATAAAAATATTTCAGCCAATTTATATCCACAGTAAAAAGAACTAGGGTAAATTTCATATATAATACACGTATAAGATAATGGCTTTAAATATACAACACAGAAAAAGGCCTGAATTATTGTATAAAAGAATGAAATTTGAATAATTGGGTAAAAATAGAACAAAATAAAAATCATTTATAATAAAAAATCTTATTTAATAAAGAAATCGATTATTTTTATTTTTATTAAAAAAAATTCTTCCCAACGCTGAGAGAGAGAGAGAGTGACAGGTCGTAAACGTTCACAGGCGTATCAAAGAGTGTTTACAAGGTGTCAGTGATAACGTGTTTGTGATATATGACCTCTGTTTATTGTTGCACGTCAGAGGAGATTTATTTGAGTATCTCACATGCAGGCCGTCTCTCGGGTATGGCAACCGGTGTGACCGCCCCGGGCCCCGCGCTAGTAGGGGCCCCGCGCCCTTACCTCACCCAACACCAGAATTAGTGACATCATTAAGCTGACCCCGCCTTACCACCCGGATTCAGGAGACCACCTGAGGGATTAGTGACCAGCACAGTTAGGCAATGCATCTGCTGACATGAGGTCAAAGGTAAGATTAAGCCACCCTATCTTACCACCCAGACTGAGAACAATGTCATTCTTTACTGTGCTCTCTATAGAAGAGGAGCGAGGACGTTGACAGCGGTCACCTGTCAGTGTTGTCCAAACTCTGAATCTCCAGTTGTCCGTGATTAGTGTTTTGTGAAATTGTTGATATACATTATTTTACTATCGTACACAGCCCTCGTTTTTTATTATACCAGCCAGCAGAGATGGAGAGAGATAGATGAAATACATCTCGGGTGCAGAGAAAAGGAAGAGAGAAGAAATTGAATGTCAATGAAAGGTTCCCTAGAAAAATGTGTTTTCAAAAAACAACAGAAACTAGTGCAAAAAGGACCTGAGCGGCTGTGATGGTGATAGTGTGGGTTATACTCAAGCTGAGGAAGAGGAGAGTACTCAACAAAATACTAAGGCTTTTAAAATGGACAGCTCTTCCTACGCTAACGGCCATGCTGCAGAAGATCTCAGTATGTGATCCAGCCAACTGACCACATTACTGCACACTACAATTGATATTTTGGTAGAAAAGGGACCTGTTGAGGTGTCTCGTGAAAATTATGTTTCCAAAAACTGGTGACAATCGACACTTTTCAGAAGATTTTTACATGCGAAGATTGCCAAATGGGGAAATATATGAAAGATATTATAACATAGCAAATTACATAACACTTGACATAGTAATAGTATGATTGGGGAATTAACAATATGTATATTACAGTATTGTATGTATGTAACTATAAAAATTTATATATATATATATATATATATATATATATATATATATATATATATATATATATATATATATATATATATATATTAAGAATGCAAAGGGGCCCTCAGTGGATGAATTGCCCCGGGCCCCGCACCCCCCTAGGGACGGCTCTGCTCACATATAAACTTGTTTTTATTAAGACGGTAATGCCAGGTTATTAATATTGTTAACTGTTGCCTTAAATATACATCAATAGTTTTGTTATTGTACTGGTATATGCAACACTGTGGTGAAGATCATCTAGTATATGTGTGTGTGTGTGTAAGAGACCCACTAGTTGCAGGGACTTACACTATGGCGAACAATCACCAGAAGATAACGTTATCTACATTTCCACCTGAAGGACAGAGTCTTACACGAAAGATAAAACACGATGACTCGACTCTTGGCCGACCTCACCCAAGATAGGCAGGGAGTACACCTTCAGGAAACACCCTTGAGAGAAATTAGCTCCAAGCGTTGTTAAGTTGTGGGCATACCTCACAACCCCTCACCTCACAACAACTCTCATAAATAGATGTACTGTGTTTGTACTATAAATTTGATTGTCAAGATTGACCAATGTCGTACACGGAGGAACTAAAGGAGGGAGTTTAGGCTAGGTTAGGTTAGGTCAGTAAAGGTGAGGTGGGTTTAGGTTTGGGTGCGACAGTTGGTGCTCGACTGGGATGGTCTGGGTTAGGTTAGGTCAGGTTTAAGTAAAGTAAAGTGTATATTTTGTTCCATAACTCGGTCGTCGGTAGCGCGAGGACTTCCCGTGGGAGGCATAATGATAGTCACTATCAGATACCGGCGAGTCGTGGGACCCGCTGATTACACACCCACGGAAACTCGCGCAGTCACAGATTAACTTCAGTTCGGATGTGTCGGCCCTGGGACCCCGCGGTGTGTTGTGGTGTGGTGACGAGTAGACTGAATTATCTGAGTCATCACTGAGGTTGTGTAACAGAGGAGAGAAATATAACGTCGACGGTGAGACAGTAAGACGGTGGAGGAACGTCTCGCTAAAGGGTGTTATCGTACATCAGACCATAAATTAATTTACCTCTTGGTCAATGGATTTCAGAATGAACACTACACCTCCTGTCGTCTCGAGTGTTGATAAGAGTGATTTTGACGTAATATTTCGAAACACAGGATTACACAGAAAAGGAAATTGCATTATGACAGTAACAGGAATAGCGTCACTGGTAGCTCCACATATCCCATTACAATGAGAGCACAGACAGATACGGGAGCTTTGTACGGAATTTTCTCCAGTTTGTCATATTGTTCGACACCGAAGTGGTAAAAGTAATTTATGGTCTGACTGTACAATGTTAACAGTGTACACAAATTAAGAATATACAGGACACAATAACATACACAGATGGAAATAGAAATCTGTAACCCGGTGTTAATAGTGAGGATATATTCTGCACTCGACATCAACAGAACATCTTACGGTAGACCAAGAGAGTGTAAATACGGCAGATAACAAGAGTAACATCCACCAAGACATTGCAGAGCCTTCCGGGGTGATACAGTGACGGCCACGACCATAAACATTAAGTCGGGGTGATCCTACAGTGTATTGGTGGACATGAGGGGGTGCCCAATAAACTAGCCTCCTCGCGGGGTAAATCTTTGCAAATCTATCGTCAGTTTCCAGGATCCAAAAGATTCTGTAACATCGTTGTATCTCTTAACTGGTACATGGTGGATATAAATAATTAAGATAGTTACCGTGTCACTTTGTTACCTAACTAGTGTCACGTAAACATATCTAGTTAAGGTAGAGTTTCAGTGTAATTTTGTCTCTTAACTGGTACTAAGTGAACGTATCTAGTTAAGGTAGAGTCTCAGTGTAATTTTGTCTCTTAACTGGTACTAAGTGAACGTATCTAGTTAAGGTAGAGTCTCAGTGTAATTTTGTCTCTTAACTGGTGCTAAGTGAACGTATCTAATCAAGGTAGAGTCTCAGTGTAATGTTGTCTCCTAACTGGTGCTAAGATCCGTTCTCACATCTTTACTCGCGGGAAGGATTAGATCACATGAAGAATCACCCTCTCCAATTTATTTCACATCATGATAACAACACCCAAACGCTACCTGGAGGATTAAGTTAGGTTAGGTTAAGTTAGGTTAGGATAGCATCTGGGGGGTGTCTAATCTTCACGTGATCTCAAATATTAAACTCTGTGGAGGTTACTCTATTTAGTTACGGTATTACGTGAATTACTGTGACGTTGCGATAATTTATTGCTTTATGGCCTTCTGTCAACTCCTGAGGCTAAGATCATTGTAATCTAAGGCAATATAATCCTCTCTGGGCCCTACAAGGTGTTACGAGGGATAGGGTGGATTATCGTGGTTGTTATTGTTGATGTTGTAGAAGTATGTCTGTCAAGGGTGGATTATCAAGGCTATCAAGGCTGTCAAGGGTGGATTATCAAGGCTATCAAGGCTGTCAAGGGTGGATTATCAAGGCTGTCAAGGGTGGATTATCAAGGCTGTCAAGGGTGGATTATCAAGGCTGTCAAGGGTGGATTATCAAGGCTGTCAAGGGTGGATTATCAAGGCTGTCAAGGGTGAAATATCGAGGTTGTCAAGGATGGATTATCAAGGCTGTCAAGGGTGAAATATCAAGGCTGTCAAGGGTGGATTATCAAGGCTGTCAAGGGTGAAATATCAAGGCTGTCAAGGGTGGATTATAATATAATCCACCCTTGACAGCCTTGATAATTATCAAGGCTGCCAAGGGTGGATTATTCACGTTATAAATGACAGCATCGTTAATAATGTTATCAACCATTGAGGTGTAGCTGTATGGACATAAAGTGTATAGCAATGTAGAGTATAGCAGTGATAGGTACAAAGCAGAAGCATAGCTTCGTTACATAATATAGCAATGTAGAATAATAGCAGCAATAAGAACATCGCAGAAGCATAGCAGCACCGTTAATTCCCCCCCCCAAAAAAAAAAATCTCAAAAGCCCCCAAAATACAGAAAAAGTATGTAATTAAAAATAGCAAAATATACACATTATATAAATCGCCTTTAGCTGCCTCAAGTCTCATAACATAAACAATAAAAATACCTAACACGGGGAGGGGTGGCTGCAGGAGAGGTAGGTAGGGAGGGGGGAAGGAGGGGAAGGGGAGGTAGGGAGGGGGGAAGGAGGGGTAGGGAGGGGGGAAGGAAGGGAAGGAGAGGCAGGGAGGGGGGAAGGAGGGGGTAAGGAGGGGAAGGGGAGGTAGGGAGGGGGGAAGGAGGGGCAGGGGAGATAGGGAGGGGGGAAGGGGAGGTAGGGAGGGGGGAAGGAAGGGAAGGGGAGGTAGGGAGGGGGGAAGGAAGGGAAGGGGAGGTAGGGAGGGGGGGAAGGAAGGGAAGGTAGGCGAGTTCCGAGTTCAACACGACGCAGGAAATACCATAGCGATAAGCTCTAGCAATCATTGAAGCCGATAGATAGTGATGCTAGTCAATAGATAGTGATGCTAGTCGATAGATAGTAATGCTAGTCGATAAATAGTGATGCTAGTCGATAGATAGTGATGCTAGTCGATAGATAGTGATGCAAGTCGATAGATAGTGATGCAAGTCGATAGATAGTGATGCTAGTCGATAGATAGTGATGCTAGTCAATAGTGATGCTAGTCAATAGATAGTGATGCTAGTCAATAGATAGTGATGCTAATCGATAGATAGTGATGCTAGTCAATAGATAGTGATGCTAGTCGATAGATAGTGATGCTAGTCGATAGATAGTGATGCTAGTCGATAGATAGTGATGCTAGCCAATAGATAGTGATGCTAGTCGATAGATAATAGAGATAACGCAGCATCTCGCACACATATCCTACCTCCCTCGTGAGTATCTTTACTGATATGAGAGATATACCAGGTCAGTGCAGAGATAAGGCTGAACATGGTTGAGATCACCTGAAGATTACCCCTCCTCCCTGGGTTTATTTCACCTGATGTTAAACACTGACCTAACCTCACATTACATAATATAACCAAACTTAATCTAATCTAATCGGTCATAACCTAATTTAATATAACCAAATCAGACCTATCCTAATCAAACCTAACCTAATCAGACATAACCTAATCTAACCTAACCTAATCTAACCTAACCTAATCAGACATAACCTAATCTAACCTAACCTAATCAGACATAACCTAATCTAACCTAACCTAATCAGACATAACCTAATCTAACCTAACCTAATCAGACATAACCTAATCTAACCTAACCTAATCAGACATAACCTAATCTAACCTAACCTAATCAGACAAGTACTTAATCTAACCTAATCTAACCTAACCTAACCTAATCAGACATAACCTAATCTAATCTAACCTAATCAGACATAACCTAATCTAACCTAACCGAATCAGATCAATCCTAAATTAACCTAACCCCCTGCAGGAAAAAAATAGGGTGTTTAGTCATCAGGTGAATTAAGTTGATCGTGGAGGGGGGGGGGGGCGGTCAGGTAATCCCTCATACTGAACGTTTATGAGAACCGTAGATCAGTTTACGAGATTCTCACATGTTCGTTGGTTCATTCGTTGGATCGCCCTGGTTATAATGAATGTGTGTGTGTGTGTGAATGTGTGTGTGTGTGTGTACATCAGTATGAGTATTTGACTAATCAATGTGTGGATAAGAATGAGTGTATGACCAATCGCTTACTACGAATTACAATGGTTCTTAAGGAAGCCACAAATGAGTACAATTTTGACCAATATATCGTGTTAATGACTGATGTGACTGGTTATCTTACAACACTGACTGTTAACAAGGGAGGATCCGAGGGGGGGGGGGGTCTTGGGGGCATCCAGCCCCCCCCCCTGATTCCCTGTGCTCGCCATGCTACCCCCCCCCCCCCTTTTGAGATTCCTGGATCCGCCCCTGGTTAACACAATTCTCTGCCCATTTTTATACAGACAAACAACTCTTAACTCGAGTGACCAAGAAGAGAGAGAAAAATAAATGTTACTCTACAGTATATTTCGGCTTCAGGAAATTGCAAAAAATTAAATCGGAAAAAAATAAAAAAATGAAAAAAAATATGTAAACAGGAAAATATATACAAGCCCTCAACGACTAGAAATTCCGTATTTTCCTGTAGAGTAATTTCAGCGGATTTACAAGTCTACAGCTACAGTCTCACCGAAAATACCAACAGAGAAAACTCAGTATGACGTCCGAAGAAATCACAGAAAACGACTCCCTGAACTACGGCGATGTCGGGGTGACTGTAGTAAACCACCCACTTGTCTTGAGTTACTGCAGGGGAGTCAACTCCACCATAAAATACCACATAAATGGTAAGACCCGTTATTTTCAAGGTTAATTTAGGATTATAGTCAATTAAAAAAAAAAACAATATGGAAAGTTTGTTTAATGTGTGATTACGGGAATGTTTACTATAATACGCGTCTGTGTGTGTGGGGGGAGAGGGGAATGGAGGAGGAGGGAGGTATAAATCTATTGTAATGGGGATATCCGTGTATTGTAATAGGTAGATGAGTAGAGGGGTGTATGTGTTGTAATGGGGAGAGAGAGAGACGGGTCGTGTAAAAATGCCTGTAGACATTGGTATCAATTTCATCATCCCCAATACAGTACTACTTAAAAAACTGGACAAGTGACAATACGTCCAATCAGTCCTTCAATACTCTATATAAGGCGTTTACTTATAACACAAACACTATAACATTTACCTGTGAGTTACCAAAGTCTAACAATAACAGGTCAGATTAGTATTCAGTTACTTGTGTCAGTGTATGAGTGGTTTATAAATATTAGCATTGAGTTTACAGGTTAGTGTTAATAGTGGTTAGTGTAAATAGTGATTAGTGTTAATAGTGGTTAGTGTTAATAGAGGCTAGTGGTAATAGATTTTTTTTTTTACGGAGATTAGCGCACCCGGGCACAGGTCACTGATCCACGTCGGGGCCTGGGGGGCGAAAATGTGATAATAATAATAATAATAATAATAATAATAATAATAATAATAATAATAATAATAATAACAGCAAAAAGATAAAAAGTTAATGAAACTACTAAGAATATTTTTTCAAGTGTATTTCGTGGTGTTTTAATAGAATCTGACCTTCATTTCCGATAACAACAAAATTAATATAATACTAATACTTATAATACCAATAATAATAACACTACTAATAAATAATTAATAATAAAAATAAGATAAAGACTAATAAAATAAGAACCAATACTATATACCACTGTAATTTTTGATACCATAACACATCACACACTTATATACAAGATAAGTTGACTGTATTTTTGCTTTCTTTTCTTCTCTTCTCTCTTTTCACTGTAAATAATAACATGGTGTTCCCTTTCCGCAGCAACCGACACGAAAGGTAAGACGGGCCCGGGTGTGTTTATTTTGTACTGCCTCTCCAACATTCTCCTCCCACCTCTACCATACCTCTGTGTTGTGTTGTGAACCTGTGTTTAAATTTTAGAGAAAAGTTCAAAAAAGCACAAAGCAATATGGGATTTTTTTTAATTGGATGGAATTTCTGGAGTCGTTTATAATCACTGAACATTTATAAATTCAATTCTATCTATCTATCTATCTATCGCTTTTGTATGGGATAGCTCGAGGGATATAAAAATCTTAAAGAAAGTAAAAGTAGGAAAATAATAAATATATGTAGAAAGTAACAGATCAAGGAAGAAATATCTACATATACTTGTCCATGTCCTCAACTTTCATATAACATGATAAAGGATTTCACTCTTAGTGTTCACATTGATTCATAACACTGATTATTATACAGTACTTCATTTACTAACCTGGTCAGAATGTGCAGTACAGTATAGGAATTCACTGATCATGTAATAAACCTGCACGGTAACCTCTTATCTAATCTTCATTAGTGCTATCTTACGCTTATCTAATTTAAGGTGAACTAAACTTATAAAACTTGATCCAATTTGAATTAAATTTCTCTACCCTGACCTCACCTATTTTTTCTAACCTAACCTAATTTTCTCTAACCTAACCTAATCTAACCTTAACAAAATTGATCTAACTTAACCATACCTAACCTAACCAAATTTTATATAACCCAACCTACTTTTTCTTTCCTAACCTAACCTATCCTAACCAGACAAAATCATTAAACATTTGGCTAATTCATGACCTGAGCTAACTCAATCCATCATTCACTTCAACCATCTGTAACTTAATCACTGAATATTGAATTTTCCATAACCTAATCTAACCTAACCAAACCAAACTGATCAATGCCGTCTGAGAATTTCTATAACACACATGTCCCTCCCTGACTCCTTCCTCCCTGCCTATAAACCCTTATTAACAATACTGTTTACACGTCGTTGTTTAGTACCCGGAGACGGACACAAAATACGAGTACACATTCCAATATTCAGACTGTTTTTGTGTTTTGTGTTTTTGCCTTAAAATCTATTTTTCTCGATATGTAGATAAGTAGATAAATATACCAGTCTTTTATATGTCAGTGCAATATAAAACATTATATAAGATGTATAAACAAGTAATTTAACATATATTTATACTACAACACTTCTTGGGTGAGATTTACATATAAACACACAAAGATTGCCATTACCGGCCCTATATTTACAAATAACACGTCAGAGTGTATTTTAAGGAGTGAATTTATCCATTATCTTAACTAAACAAGAAAGTGCAACACCAACTCGGCATTTCCCAAATCTGTGCTAACAGACGTGTCTTTACAAATCCTTACTTACCTCTAAAATCAATTAAATGGGTCCCATAAGGCTGTAGGTCCGCTTTGGGCACTGCAGATCCAACAGTGCCGACAAGGAGGCAGCATGTACGCCACTGCACTAGAGCGGCTTCACTTCCTCAACCGTAAAGTTCTCCATTCAAAGTTGGGTATAGACTAGTGATGCTCTGGTCGCGAACCAGTGATCATCAACACAGGAGGCGAGTGGTGTACTGTATACACTCGGTCGCCGCAACCTTACCTGAAATCATTAATAATCATAACAAAAAACCTTCTTCACTTTATACCTTCTGCACACGTCTCCAACAACTGAATCATGCACACGGTGGTCTAGAATTTGTATCTCTCTATCTTTCTCTCTCTCTACGTAAACATGTGATAACAACCTTCAGCATTTTTCAGTCAATCTACCAATGGCTTATTTGCCATCAAAACCACCATTAATGTCCCTTTCCAAGTTCCATAATTATCCGTCTATAATGTAAATCATTCGGATAGTCAATAATCTTTCCCTCACGTTGTACAATACATAGGACATTTAATTTGATCAGCCTCCTCCTCTCAACAGACATCTGCGATGGGCGTATGTCACTGCCGCTCATGATAGCCATGCTGGTGTTGGGCTTCGTCACTTTCTTCGTAAACCTGGGCGTCCTCATTCGCACCATCAAGATTCTACGGTCAGGACACGACAATAAACCAGCGTTCTACTTTATAGGTAAGTCTCCCCTGCTAAAATATTCAATGCCGTTTTCTGTGTACTATTCTACTAAAGTATACAATTAAACTTATCAACTTAAGACTCAAGTTAAGGGCAAGATGTGCACTAGAGTATTATACCCATGATCAATAGCAATTATACGTGTTTATAACCTTCAAATTTCCCTATAAACATCAACTCCGTTTTCCATCTTCCTATTGTCTCGCCGGATTCAGGAGTGGACAAAGTGGACAGCTGCCCAGGGCCCTCCACAATCTGGCGGCCTCCACATATTACAATATTTTATTTATTTGTTTATTCATTTGGATTATTTTTATTTTCATTCTTTAAAATTCATGTTCATCTATTCCATCACGTAAAGCTATCCATTCCTGGACAGAACCATTATTTGAGTAGAGGTTTATCTCATTAATAATGCAAAGAATCATCTCTCTGTAATAACTAATAATATATTCTTTTCTGTAAAGTCTCTTGAAATTTTTTGACATGTGCGGTAGTAGCTATATCAGGGCTGGTCGACTTGAAACCACATGAATGACTCCAGTCATGTCTCACTTTTGTGTGTGTGTGTGTTGGGAATTTGTACACTATCAATAAATATACAGTTAATTAAAATTTTCTCAATGTTCTAATTTCCTCAATATAACTGCATATGGCTTCAAAATTCTCCAAAGAAGTGTTCAAATTTCAAAATTTTCCCGGGGGGCTTACAGCGCCCCCCGGAACTCCCAGATGTTTAGGCTCGCTTCACTCGCCACCCCACCCTCTTGGGTAGTTATAATGAGGGGGGCCTCCACGAAGAGGCTGCCCATGGGCCTCCACAGGTCTAAATCCGGCACTGGAGAGAGAGAGAGAGAGAGAGAGAGAGAGAGAGAGAGAGTAACACCATCACCCACTGTTACAGGTAATCTGGCCCTGAGTGACCTCGCCATCGGCCTCTACGTGATCATCGCCTTCCTCCTCCACGTGACAGACATGAGCGACCTATGGCAGCAGAGCACCTGCATGGTCCAGATTGGTCAGTATTTTTGTCTCATTGCCTCATTGGTTAGTATTTTTTATGTCTTATTTCCTCATTGGTTAGCATTTTTATGACCCCTTCCCTCGTTGGTCAGTATTTTCGTCACTGGTCAATATTTTCACGTAACCTTTTCTCATTGGTCAATATTATACGCACACCTTTTCCAATTGGTTACTATTGTTTCGTAGTAAAAATCCTTTAGTTTTCAAGTAATATATTGTTGCATTTTAAATTACAAGTGTGTGTGTCCGTAAATATATCCTGACGGTGATTTATATATGTCCACGAATATATCCTGACGAATGATTCCTACTGACTATATCCTGACGAATGATTCCTACTGACTATATCCTGACGAATGATTCCTACTGACTATATCCTGACGAATGATTCCTACTGACTATATCCTGACGAATGATTCCTACTGACTATATCCTGACGAATGATTCCTACTGACTATATCCTGACGAATGATTCCTACTGACTATATCCTGACGAATGATTCCTACTGACTCGTGTATATCCTGACGAATGATTCCTACTGACTATATCCTGACGAATGATTCCTACTGACTCGTGTATATCCTGACGAATGCTCCTCCTCCCTAGCGGTGTCAGTGACGGCGTGTCAGGAAACCATCTTCACTATCACGCTCATCGCCGTGGACAAGTACCTGTACATCTGCCACGGGTTAAGGTACAGCTTCCTCGTCACCTCCACCAGGGTGTACCTCGCTCTCGGCATCTCCTGGGTCTTCTCTCTCCTCATTGGTGGGTTACTACACGTCACTACACCAGCCTTATTAAAGAAAAATCCAATATGGTGGTAAAATTGTATTGAGACTCCACTGTAACGAGATGAATCATGGTCCTTGGTGGATGAGATTTGTAGTCTTATTGGTCCTGATTCCCATTCCAGTTGGCCCTGAGTCCCATTCCAGTTGGCCCGGATTCCCATAAGATGGTCCTGGTTCCCATTCCAGTTAGCCCTGTTAGTTCCATTCTAGTTGGCCTTGTTATTTCCATTCCACTTGCTCATGATTCCCACACTAGTTTTTCTTGATTCCAGTTCCATTTTGTTTATTCCCGTTCAAGTTTGTTTTGATTCCCATTCCAGGGACGCTGCCGGCCATGGGAATGCACGGGACGTGGGAGGAGGCGTGTCACCGCTGCGTGTTTGCTCAGATTGTCTCCACCGACTTCACCATCATCTTCTTCATCACTTCTGTAAGTCACCATCACCTCTATAAGTCACCATCACCTCCTTAAGTCACCATCACCTCTATAAGTCACCATCCTCACCATCACCTCCTTAAGTCACCATCACCTCCGTAAGTCACCATCACCTCTATAAGTCACCATCCTAACCATCACCTCCTTAAGTCACCATCACCTCTATAAGTCACCATCACCGTAAGTCACCATCACCTCTATAGGTCACCATCCTCACCATCACCTCCTTAAGTCACCATCACCTTCGTAAGTCACCATCACCTCTATAAGTCACCATCCTCACCATCACCTCCTTAAGTCACCATCACCTCCGTAAGTCACCATCATATCTATAAGTCACCATCACCTCTATAAGTCACCATCCTCACCATCACCTCCGTAAGTCACCATCACCTCTGTCATCATCCTCACCATCACCTCCTTAAGTCACCATCACCTCCTTAAGTCACCATCACCTCCGTAAGTCACCATCACCTCTATAAGTCACCATCACCTCTATAAGTCACCATCCTCACCATCACCTCCGTAAGTCACCATCACCTCTATAAGTCACCATCCTCACCATCACCTCCTTAAGTCACCATCACCTCCGTAAGTCACCATCATCTCTATAAGTCACCATCACCTCTATAAGTCACCATCCTCACCATCACCTCCGTAAGTCACCATCACCTCTATAAGTCACCATCCTCACCATCACCTCCTTAAGTCACCATCACCTCATTAAGTCACCATCCTCACCATCACCTCCTTAAGTCACCATCACCTCCGTAAGTCACCATCATCTCTATAAGTCACCATCACCTCTATAAGTCACCATCCTCACCATCACCTCCGTAAGTCACCATCACCTCTATAAGTCACCATCCTCACCATCACCTCCTTAAGTCACCATCACCTCCGTAAGTCACCATCATCTCTATAAGTCACCATCACCTTCGTAAGTCACCATCACCTCTATAAGTCACCATCCTCACCATCACCTCCTTAAGTCACCATCACCTCCGTAAGTCACCATCATATCTATAAGTCACCATCACCTCTATAAGTCACCATCCTCACCATCACCTCCGTAAGTCACCATCACCTCTATAAGTCACCATCCTCACCATCACCTCCGTAAGTCACCATCACCTCTATAAGTCACCATCCTCACCATCACCTCCGTAAGTCACCATCACCTCTATAAGTCACCATCCTCACCATCACCTCCTTAAGTCACCATCACCTCATTAAGTCACCATCCTCACCATCACCTCCTTAAGTCACCATCACCTCCGTAAGTCACCATCATCTCTATAAGTCACCATCACCTCTATAAGTCACCATCCTCACCATCACCTCCTTAAGTCACCATCACCTCCGTAAGTCACCATCACCTCCGTAAGTCACCATCACCTCTATAAGTCTCCATCACCTCTATAAGTCACCATCACCTCTATAAGTCACCTCCTTAAGTCACCATCACCTCCATAAGTCACCATCACCTCTATAAGTCACCATCATCTCCATAAGACACCATCCTCACCATCAAGTCATTAAGTCACTATGCTCATTATCATAACCTCCTTAAGTCACCATCACCTCCGTAAGTCACCATCATCTCTATAAGTCACCATCACCTCTATAAGTCACCATCCTCACCATCACCTCCGTAAGTCACCATCACCTCTATAAGTCACCATCACCTCTATAAGTCACCATCACCTCTATAAGTCGTCATCACCTCTATAAGTCACCATCCTCACCATAACCTCCTTAAGTCACCATCACCTCCCTAAGTCACCATCCTCACCATCACGTCAATAAGTCCTCACTAAGACTATAGTACTGGTTACTGAGAGTCTCCCATATAAGTTCCTCAATCAGTCAAGTCAGTCAGGGAGGAAAGGCAGGTTTAAATCTTACTAATACAACAATAACAATTTATTTACACGAAGATAAGAAGTAAATCAGATAAAATTAAGCCACTTCATTATTATTATTTTATATTTTTTTTTGGCTTCCACAGATAAACACAACAAACAGTATAGCCAAGTCTGAGTGGTAACCCTTTAGTTACAGTTTTGCCAGATACAGGATATATGTTTCTACCCGCATTGTGTGTGTGTGTGTGTGTGTGTGTGTGAGTCAAACAGGACATTTCACACAGTCACTTATCAGAACAATACAAATGGGTTAGTAATTTCCGGCTGTCAGAGATTAGCGACACATCTGACATCCTGACCATTACATATTTCCTGGAGGTGTGTTAAAAGCTAGGTTAGGCTAAGGTATGGTAGGGTTAGGTGAGGTTAGGGGTTGGTTAGGTAAGGTTAGGTTAGGGAAGGCTCTGTTACCCCGTGTGAGTCACCCCCAACCAGGGATTATCTTGGTGTGAAAATTAAGAGTGAACCTTGACACACACTTAAAGAGAGCTATCATAAGTCTCTCTCTCTCTCTCTCTCTCTCTCTCTCTCTCTCTCTCTCTCTCTCTCTCTCTCTCTCTTACAGTATCTCCGACATCAGAGTAATCTTTGGCCCTAGGTATATGAGGTGTGAAATTTTGTCACTAACAATTGCAACTTTGTATCTCTTATCTAAAGTTATATTGATATATCATCAGAGAGAGAGAGAGAGAGAGAGAGAGAGAGAGAGAGAGAGAGAGGGGTCTTAAGAATAACAGCTGCCATGTCGACCGCCCCTCAGTACCGATATTAAAGCAGAAAATAAAGTGAATTAACCATCATCAGCTTAGGTTTAACAGCTCATACAGATACTACCTCACACACAGACACTACACTCATACATACATACACGTTCACATACTGTAGAGTACACCAACCTAACAATGTATAACGAGTGTGTACTGTATATCATCTACACAGGTGGTGGTGCCGTTCGCCGTGGTGGTGACCCTGTACTCCATGCTGCTGGTGCTGGCCCTCAAGATGCACAAGGCTCGTTACGGAGGCTCCTATACGGGAGATGAGAAAGCCAGGTCCTCCAATTTTAGACTCTCCTTCATGTCCAAGAGGTCCAAGTCGTCTAAATCCTCTAACTCCTCCAAGGTCACCGTGTCCACGACCGTCAGCTCCTCCTCGGCGGTATCGCAGACGAAGGTGAACAGGAGGAAGGCGAGGAAAAAGGAAATGGCGGAGTACAAAGCCAAACTGCCAGGAATTACTGAGAAGGATGCGTCAGCCAAACTTATACGTTATAAGTCGCACGACGACCAAGACCACGAGAAGAAACCGCCGACCCCAGATGGTGAGATTACTGAGAAGCTCATCCGAGACCAGCTGAGCCAGGAGGCTGGTGTGGCAGAAGACAGTCTCCAGACGCTGCCTCTCAGGGGGTCAACAACGTGTCAGGGTGACGACGATGCTGCCCCAGTGGAGTCTGAACACTCTTCTCGTCAGGATAATTTGGACAGTGACGGTGCGGAGGCGGATGACCAGGCCAGAGAGAAGGTTGAAGAGAGTAAATGTGGTGATGGTGAGGAAGACAGAAGCCATGCCTCCGTGATGGTCGATGAACGTGGTGTTGAGAGCCAAGGAAATAGCGACACTGTTAGTGGGACAGGTAATATGAATACGATTAGAGTATCAGGGGAGATTGTGCGACCGGGTAGAGAAGGCAACAACTCGACAATAATAAATAAGACCCAAGATGTTTCAGTGCGTGTAACTCACAAGAACAATGACATAGAAGATGCAGATGCCTATCAAGTGGTCAGACCCTACCAGGAGATCATCTACGACAGTGACGACGACTCTCCCGGGTCTCCAACTGACGAAGCTGTTGATCAGTGCGAAACTTTGCCGCCACCTACTACTAGGTCATGGCTCCCGACGAGGTACTTCAACCGCGTGGTGACAGACACCCGGGACAAGATGCTATTCCTGAAGAAATGTAGGGCGGTAAAGACGGTGTTCCTGATCATCGGGTCCTTTTCGGCAACGTACGTGCCCTTCGTGGTGGGCACACTGGTGTACCGCGTGGGGACGGAGAAGCGGGTGTGTCTGCTGCACGTGCTCAACACACTTCTTTTCTGCGCCGTCGTCGCCAACTCCCTCGCCAACCCACTTATATACGCATACGGCTACCGGGAGTTTCGCCTGAAGACCAAGAAGTTCAAGGGAATATTTGCCAGAGAGAAGCCACACAAATTTAAATGAAATGTTGTGGTATCCAAAGGGCTTCCTGGAGTTACTGAACCTGTTCAAGTAATTAAGTCGCAATTTTTACCTCCGCTCCACCTGTAGGAGGTTTTCCTCAGGGCACTCACCCGAGGGAGGCGCTGGTGGAGGTACTCGCACTTTGAACCAGCTGTCATGAGCTACTGCAGTATCCAGTGAACCCTATAAAGGTGGTGGTCCAGTACAGGTAGACCACAAAGTGTAATTTTACCTTCGATTTACCTGTTTGTCAAGGTTCCCGTCCTGGGGTCAGAGGAGTGTCACGGCACTTGATGTGACAGTACAACACAAAACTAACTTTATTGTGGGTGACGACGGGAGGCCGCCAATACACACGGCATACTGTACTGTATATTATTTTCTCTTTTAGTACAATTTTAATCCTCAAAATATATATATATATATATATATATATATATATATATATATATATATATATATATATATATATATATATATATATATATATATATATATATATTGGGGGGGGGGGGGGGGGGGGGGAATCCAAAGAACAAATTCTTACTTCTCACGTGTTAATAGTAATATGAATCTGAGAAGGTATATTATGGCTCTGATTGGTGAAGGCGTTACTGTAGGTAAACCGAGAGAGCAGCTGACTGGTGGAAGTTTGGTAACACCAACATGAAATAACTCCTCAGTGGTGACTTTCCAACACCAAGACGAATTAACTCCTAATTGGAAGGTTGTTTTGGCGCTACAAGACAGGCAGTACACACGACTGGGGAAGGATGTGGTTACCTTACGACGTTATAACAACTGAACGGAGGAAGTTAGCAAGAATATAAGACGACTATGATTGGTTGAGCTTTGATAAACAAACTGAAAAGGCTATGATTGGTTGAATCCGCGATAAACAAAATGAGAAGGTGATGATTGGTAGAGGTTTTAATAAACACGGACCGAGAGGGCTATGAGTGATGGAGACTCTACGGCACCAAAACTGAAGAAGTTTGTGATTGGTGGAGGTTCTAAGGCACCAAAACTGGGGAAGCTTGTGATTGGTGGAGGTTCCAGGTCATCATTACCTATCCAGATATTTGTCAGGTGATCATTAAGGTGTATAGTGTCGTCAACAACAACAAAAAAACGTAAACATACGATATTGTATTTCTATGTCCTTACCATACACATTGAATCAGTCAAGTCTTATAACACAATGAATCAGTCAAGTCTTACAACACAATGAATCAGTCAAGTCTTATAACACAATGAATCAGTCAAGTCTTATAACACATTGAATCAGTCAAGTCTTACAACACAATGAATCAGTCAAGTCTTACAACACAATGAATCAGTCAAGTCTTATAACACAATGAATCAGTCAAGTCTTACAACACAATGAATCAGTCAAGTTTTATAACACAATGAATCAGTCAAGTCTTATAACACATTGAATCAGTCAAGTCTTACAACACAATGAATCAGTCAAGTCTTACAACACAATGAATCAGTCAAGTCTTATAACACAATGAATCAGTCAAGTCTTATAACACAATGAATCAGTCAAGTCTTATAACACAATGAATCAGTCAAGTCTTATAACACAATGAATCAGTCAAGTCTTATAACACAATGAATCAGTCAAGTCTTATAACACAATGAATCAGTCAAGTCTTATAACACAATGAATCAGTCAAGTCTTATAACACAATGAATCAGTCAAGTCTTATAACACAATGAATCAGTCAAGTCTCATAACACAATGAATCAGTCAAGTCTTATAACACAATGAATCAGTCAAGTCTTATAACACAATGAATCAGTCAAGTCTTATAACACAATGAATCAGTCAAGTCTTATAACACAACGAATCAGTTAAGTCTCATGACAACGAATCAGTCAAGTCTTATATCACAACGAATCAGTCAAGTCTCATGACAACGAATCAGTCAAGTCTCATGACAACGAATCAGTCAAGTCTCATGACAACGAATCAGTCAGGTCTTATGACACAATGAATTAGTGAAGTCTTACAACATAATAAATCAGTCAAGACTTATAACACTATGAATTAGTCAAGTCTTATATCACAACGAATCAGTCAAGTCTCATGACAACGAATCAGTCAAGTTTTATGACAACGAATCAGTCAAGTCTCATAACACAATGAATCAGTCAAGTCTTATAACACAACGAATCAGTCAAGTCTCATAACACAATGAATCAGTCAAGTCTTATAACAAAGAATCAATCAAGTCTTACAACACAGTGAATCAGTCAAGTCTTATAACACAACGAATCAGTCAAGTCTTATAACACAACGAATCAGTCAAGTCTCATAACACAATGAATCAGTCAAGTCTTATTACAAAGAATCAATCAAGTCTTACAACACAGTGAATCAGTCAAGTCTTATAACACAACGAATCAGTCAAGTCTTATAACACAATGAATCAGTCAAGTCTTACAACACAATGAATCAGTCAAGTCTTATAACACAGTGAATCAGTCAAGTCTTATGACCTAACCTAACTAGGCACCCACTCACCCACCTTTCCATGCATCCATACACCAACTTAAGACATCCAAACACTCAGCAATCCATTCGTTCATCCATCTATCCAATCATTCACCCAAACATCCGCACTCACCCACCGCCAATCCTCAAATCTATTTATCCAAACACCCACCAATCAAGCCATCCACCCTTCCACCAATTCATCCAAACACTCACCCCCCCCCCCCCCAATAAGTATAGCGTGACAGGTATGGTTCAGGTGGATGGAAACCTAACAATATGTGAGTCACGCTTTTTCTCTTGTTTATCTCTGCCATATGTGTAAGTGTGTGTGTGTGTGTGTGTGTGTGCTCTCTCTCTCTCTCTCTCTCTCTCTCTCTCTCTCTCTCTCTCTCTCTCTCTCCACGACTCTCCGGAGAAAGCAGCGTGAGACAGATCTTTTAAGAGCTGGAGTGAGAGAGAGAGCACAGCCGTGGTATAATGGAAGAAGGTGTGAAATGCAATGGTTTCTTAGTACAGCAAATCATCTTATCTGACCACAGCTTCACAATGTTGGTTCATTAGTAACGTGGGGTGGGTGAGGGGAAGGGGGGGGGGGGGTAAGCTTCCAACCACCTCAAGGGGAGAAGTTGTTGATGACAGGCCATTACGGTAGACCAGGTCGTGTTGGTGAGTTGCCCTTTCTGTTCTAGATGATTTTGCTATTTTCCACCGGCAAGTCACCTATTCAATTGCTGTTCAGATCCATTAATACACACACACACACACACACACACACACACACACACACACACACACACACACACACACACATACATACATACCACACAGACACACTCAAATACCTACATACATACAGTAGAAGTACAGTATGAGAAACAAAATGGATTAAATCAGGGCGTTGGTATGTGCCGAAAAAAATCGAAATAATAACATTCACCGAAACATTGATAAACTTAGACCCACGTGAGTTACCTGTCGAATACCATATTAGAGGGTACAAGTTATTCCACACTGATTACGGAAGGAGGCGGAGTAGCAGTGTACGTCATGGGTAATCTGAAGTGTGAAATAAATAAGGAAATAAAAACTGGACTAAATACAGAAACAATTTGGATAGAATGAACCGATGGTAGAGAAAAATTAATCGCAGGAGTAATATATAGACCTCCTGATCTCAATAGAGTTAATGAACGACTTATTTGGGATGAAATGGGCAGGGCATTCAGTCACAGATTGGACCGACCTTGAGACTGTTCAGGACTGTTTCCTAAGTCAACATATAACCGAACCCACCCGGGGTAATAATATACGCGATTTAGTTCTGTCAAACAGAGAAAACCTCATCAGTAATGTCGAGGTAGGTAACGAACTAGCCAACAGTGATCATAAACAAGTAAGATTCAAAGTAGAGCGTAATGTCAGTCGCAAGGAAAATTCCATTAAAGTCCCAGATTTCAGAAGGGCAAAATTGGATAGGTTGAAAAGGCAGCTGAGAGAAAGGGCATTACGTTTGGGGTGAATTACAAGACCTATCGCTCATATATCCATCCAACCTATATGTTTGAAGCTATCCACACATACACACACACGATATACAGCAGTCATATGGATAAAACACTCGCCTCCTGTCCTATGGGTCACTGGTTCGTGCCCCAACTCACCAAGGTGTGACTGGGTACCTAACATTACACTTGCGGGATTGAGAAGTGGTCAAGTTCAGTGCCGGTCACAACTGCTTCCTTGTGTATAGGCTTTGGCTGTATCCTCCCAACAATTAAACAGGCCGTCAGACCTATGAAACCCAAAGTATAAAAGTATACAACTAACTAGAGATAAAAATATATAGAAAAAAGTGAAAATAACAAACCCTCAAGAAAAATGACCACGTACTGAAAGTAAAGAATCGGTACAACAGAACAGTAAATTACCTTCTCAATCACTGTAACAATCATACACTGTACTGTAGAGTAGATAATAAACACATCAACATAATTATTGGCTTAAGTGTTAGTATTATTTGCTACTGTGTTATCATGCTGTTAAGGGCTACAAGACTCAGCCCCTCACCACACGTCTCCACCAACACAACCAACATGTTTACCCACAAAGGTCAGGCACCATAATGCGTGCATGAGGAGCCCTCACCAGTGTGTCCACTCACGCCAGTTAAACACCTCAGAGAAAGTGAAGTTTTAAGCTGTCTGTTGTGTGAGGGGATTCCACCCGTGAGAGTGATTTAGAGAAATCTACTTGGCCGCCAGACGCTGTGTGCGCCCAAACTTGACAAGTAAAAAAAAAATTGAAAAGCTTGAGTCGTCTTTTAATTACTTGGGGGTAAAATTATATAACATTTAGCTCTAAATGTGTTGGAGATACTCGCTAAGGAACCCCAAAAATATCAATAACTGATGTTGATGTTTACAGAAAAAAAACATTAAAATATCAGCACAACAATGAAAGAAGTGACGGCCTCCATAGTGTTATCTCCTTCAGTGCTTCCAGTAGGAGAAACGAGGCTGGGACGTAGAGGCCGTATAAATATTAGATTCAGGGGCAGTGATGGTGTCAGTGTTGTGGCTCGCACCATACAGTGAGCTGCCTCTGGTAACTTGTGTATGGCAGATTACTGTTACTGGTGTTACGGCCACACAAGCTATACCTATAGTGACACATTGTGGGGCATCCTCTACCATGGCGCATCTTAGGGTAAGTTGGTTCATCTCATTGTGTGTGTGTGTGTGTGTGTGTGTGTGTGTGTGTGTGTGTGTGTGTGTAATAATAATAATAATAATAATAATAATAGGTTTATTAATAGAGTTGCAGCCGGTGGCTGAAAATATACAGACTTACATTTGATTTAGACATAATGATATAATATGCATTGAATACATTTACAGGGCTGTACAGTACATAAATCAGGAGTTGTTTATTATTTTAACAATAGATGGGATGGTGCTGTTCTTATATCTATCGGTGCGGGCTCTTATGGGCTGAATTTTGTTGTAGTGGCGGACTGCGCGAGTTGGGTGGGGGGCTGCAGGTGGCAGGAGGTGGCGATGACGAGGGTGGTGCAGTAGTCCACTGCCAAACCTTTCCAGTGCTTGGTGGTGGAGGTCACTGAGGGATGGCATTTCCAGGGTGGAGAGAGCGTTGGTGTACCCGGAGTATTCCGCGCCGAGCATGATTCTGCAGGCCCTTTTCTGTACCTTCTCTAGCTGACGTTGTTGGGTGGAGTTGAGAGAAGACGACCAAGCTGGTGACGCATACGTTAGTTTGGGGAGAATAAAGGCGTTGTAGATGGTCCTCATCTCTGGTGTGGGTGTCCCAAGTGACCTAAGTCGTCGTAGCATGTAAAGACGGTACGAGGCTGCCTTGACTGTGTTATTTACATGGGCCTTCCAGTCAAGTTTGTTGTCTATAGTTACACCCAGGAGTTGGCAGACTGCACCAGATGGAGAGGATGGGCACCCACTGTGACTGCTGGGGCTTGCACTGGAGTGGTGGCGGTATTGATGTGCATGACTACGGTTTTGGTGTGGTTGATGGTGATCTTGTTCTCCGTAGTCCATGCCTGTAGCCTGTCCAGGGTGCCTTGTAGCGATGAGTAGTCTGGTGCGGTGTTGTCCACTGAAACCCCCACAGTGCAGTCATCCACGTACTTCCACCTGTGAGGAGTGTCCGATAGAGCGCTTGTGTGTGTGTGTGTGTGTGTGTGTGTGTGCTTCATATTGTTGGTGTTCGTGTCTTCTGTGATCCAATATGACTGTCATGCTGGCAGGTTGAGAATATGAGAACACATCTAATTGGCTCACTGCGACACTCAGGATGATGGTGGCCACAAGAGTATCGGGATTGCGGTGAGAATCTACCGTAACTCGATGTGTTCTCTCACCCTCAGTGACGAGACAAAATCCAGTTGCCTAATCCCGTAAATCTGTGAAATACAACATCCATAAACTAAACCTTGCCAACACCAGCATTATATATTGATGTCTCTACGCTAGAGTATTTCACAAACAATAACCTGACTAATAATAATAATAATAATAATAATAATAATAATAATAAAATAATAATAAAATAATAAAATAATAATAACAATGATATCACAATAATAATGATGATGATAATAATAATAATAATAATAATAATAATAATAATAATAATAAAAGGGTTGTGGGTCCTCCTGCATTAAACCACAAAGTCAACACGGTGAAGTTATTCCCTATCATCCTCATGTTGTTTATTATGCAACGTTACAGAGTGTGTGCTGTGCGGCTTTGGTTCTGGCTCTATCAGCTGGTGTGACCGAAGCTTCACTTGATCCACACCTGAACCACGACCCACTTCACCTGAACCAAGACCCACTCCACCTGAACCAAGACCCACTCCACCAGAACCAAGACCCACTCCACCTAACACAACCATTTCCGTATGTCCAAGAGGAAACGAACCCACCATATTTGTATGTCCCACTCAGCCATACCTACCAAGTGATTTATGAACCATCGAACCCAACCCACCAACCTCTACATGAACCACTGAACCCAAGCCAACAGATTCAGGAAGGCAACGAAGCTGATCCTTTTGCTCAAGTTCCTGGACCTGTCGAGGTTAGTGACACATCGAACCAAGAACCACAGCCTCGGGGTTCATATGGTTCAACATACCTCACCCATGAACCACAGCCTCGGGGTTCATATAGTTCAACAGACCTCATCCCTGAATCAGGACCCCAGGGAAGGTATGGTTCAATAGATCTTACACCTGAACCACAGTCCCAGGGTTCATATGGTTCAACATACCTCACCCATGAACCACAGCCTCGGGGTTCATATAGTTCAACAGACCTCATCCCTGAATCAGGACCCCAGGGAAGGTATGGTTCAATAGATCTTATACCTGAACCACAGTCCCAGGGTTCATATGGTTCAACAGACCTCACCCCTGAAGCACAGTCCCAGGGTTCATATGGTTCAACAGACCTCACCCCTGAAGCACAGTCCCAGGGTTCATATGGTTCAACAGACCTCACCCCTGAAGCACAGTCCCAGGGTTCATATGGTTCAACAGACCTCACCCCAGAACCTCGGGGATTAATAGATGCGGGAGTCCAGACGGAAGAACTGCAGATATTTAAACAGGAAACACGGTCAATCCAAAGACCACGAAGAGTTTACGGTCTAACTCCCCAAACTAATTATTCCTCTCCCACACAACTTCAACTGCCACAGCAACAAGACATTGACACACCTTACCAGACACGCCAGCCAGTCTACAGTCGTCCAGATGAAGCTCAACTAACACAAGATGACACCGATCCATCATATCAAACCCACCAGCCAGTCTACAGTAGTCCTAACACGTCCCAACAAGGCTACGGTTCTCCTGGTCAACAACAGTCTTATGGGAAGGTAAGCTTGTCAAATATTTCTTCTTTTTTTTTTATCTTTTATAACCTGTGCAGTAAGTAGTGATGGTAAGTCTCATTTTCAACACGCATGTATTTAAAGGATGTATTTAAAGGCGCTCTAGTACAATACAGTAGGTGGTAGTGCCGAGCTGTAAACTCTCAGGTTAGGTGTATCAAGGAGGTGACAAAGCCCTCTATTGCTCTTCACTCTGGACAGCAAGATGTTCTTGTTAGAGGATCACTTCATGTTGCGACAACTTGTTCTGTCTCACTGTACTAAGCCTGGTGTACGGTATATATTAAAATGGGTTCTGGTTGTTATGAATGTTGCTGGTAGCGGCTATTTATATTATAAGGATAAAATTTGGGGCTTTCTGAATGCCCTCTCGTATTCTAAACACCACACGAAATAGACCAACAATGTTGTATTATACTCTTGCATTTTGCGTATCACAAAATAAAAACAAATTCGGCTAGACTATACATGGGGTGTTGCGTTTTCAAAATCACATAAAACAATAACCTGTCGAAACTATCTGTAAACTTCCTTATACTGTACAACAAGGAACAATATGGATGTTACTTGTCCCGCCTAGTTTGCATGGTTGAAGGATAACACCCACCCATGTTAACCTCTCCTCCCGTGGCTGCGTCAGGACTCAGGGACGCCCTACAGGTTCTCCTACACGGTGAACGACCCCAGTCACGGCGCTCACTACGGCAGGCAGGAGCACAGTGACGGTAACGAGGTGAACGGCCAATACTTCGTTCTTCTGCCCGATGGTCGGCATCAGGTGGGTTAACTGGCATTAGGATTAAGGGCCATTAGGATAAGGGTCCACTCGGTCTCTGGGCCATTAGAATTAGGACCCACTAGGTCTCTGGGCCATTAGAATTAGGACCCACTAGGTCTCTGGGCCATTAAAATTAGGACCCACTAGGTCTCTGGGTCTATAGCATTAGAACAAAAATCTTTATGGGTAGGTTAGGTTAGGGCCTATTAGGACTGGGGGCCATTAGGCCAATCCCATTAAAAAACTAGAATCGCATCACTCTTCCTCGTGTTCTAAATATGTCCACGTAAAAAATATTAAATTATTCCTCAAATACCATAATAATTCTCATGTATATAATCTTCCCTTCCCTCCAAAAGACAAGTAAAGGTAAAGGCAAATTATATTCAGTTCCATACACAGGTTATATCCATTTTCTATACACATGCAAATAAAACCATCTGAAAATCTGAGCAGATCTATGTGGATAAATCTATTTGTTATAAACTCTTGCATGCTTCACTTATGTTGCATCATTTTCTCTTCTTATTTACCTCTTCTCCCTTCCCTTTCACTTTCTACACCGTGTCTCTCCCCCGATCAGCCCCACATCACGTTGGGGAGGAGTGAAGATAAATGACATAGATGTTTACGGTTACTTTGTGTATATTTCTTCCAGGTTGTGCAGTACCACGCTGATGACAAGACCGGGTACTCTGTTACCGTGCGGTACCTGAGTGGTGGTGGTGGTGGTGGTCAGTACCCAGAGAATGGTGGTGGTGGTGTTGGTGGTGGTAGTCAGTACCCACAGAATGGTGGTGGTGGTCAGTACCCAGAGAATGGTGGTGGTGTACAGTACCCACAGAATGGTGGTGGTGGTCAGTACCCAGAGAATGGTGGTGGTGGTAGTGGTAGTGGAAGTCAATACCCACAGAATGGTGGTGGTGGTGGTAGCCAGTACCCACAGAATGGTGGTGGTGGTGGTGGTAGTCAGTACCCACAGAATGGTGGTGGTGGTGGTAGTCAGTACCCACAGAATGGTGGTGGTCAACAGTTCCCACAGAATGGTGGTGGTGGTGGTAGTCAGTACCCACAGAATGGTGGTGGTCAACAGTTCCCACAGAATGGTGGTGGTGGTGGTAGTCAGTACCCACAGAATGGTGGTGGTCAACAGTACCCACAGAATGGTGGTGGTGGTCAGTACCCACAGAATGGTGGTGGTGGTGGTAGTCAGTACCCACAGAATGGTGGTGGTGGTGGTAGTCAGTACCCACAGAATGGTGGTGGTCAACAGTACCCACAGAATGGTGGTGGTGGTGGTAGTCAGTACCCACAGAATGGTGGTGGTCAGCAGTACCCACAGAATGGTGGTGGTGGTGGTGAGTACCCAGAGAATGGTGGTGGTGGTGGTGAGTACCCAGAGAATGGTGGTGGTGGTGGTGAGTACCCAGAGAATGGTGGTGGTGGTGGTCAGTACCCACAGAATGGTGGTGGTGGTCAGTACCCACAGAATGGTGGTGGTGTACAGTACCCACAGAATGGTGGTGGTGGTGGTGAGTACCCAGAGAATGGTGGTGGTGGTGGTGAGTACCCAGAGAATGGTGGTGGTGGTGGTGGTCAGTACCCACAGAATGGTGGTGGTGGTGGTGAGTACCCAGAGAATGGTGGTGGTGGTCAGTACCCACAGAATGGTGGTGGTGGTGGTGAGTACCCAGAGAATGGTGGTGGTGGTGGTGGTGGTCAGTACCCACAGAATGGTGGTGGTGGTGGTGAGTACCCAGAGAATGGTGGTGGTGGTCAGTACCCAGAGAATGGTGGTGGTGGTCAGTACCCACAGAATGGTGGTGGTGGTCAGTACCCACAGAAAGGTGGTGGTGGTAGTCAGTACCCACAGAATGGTGGTGGTGTACAGTACCCACAGAATGGTGGTGGTGGTCAGTACCCAGAGAATGGTGGTGGTGGTAGTGGTAGTGGAAGTCAGTACCCACAGAATGGTGGTGGTGGTGGTAGCCAGTACCCACAGAATGGTGGTGGTGGTGGTAGTCAGTACCCACAGAATGGTGGTGGTGGTGGTAGTCAGTACCCACAGAATGGTGGTGGTCAACAGTTCCCACAGAATGGTGGTGGTGGTGGTAGTCAGTACCCACAGAATGGTGGTGGTCAACAGTTCCCACAGAATGGTGGTGGTGGTGGTAGTCAGTACCCACAGAATGGTGGTGGTCAACAGTACCCACAGAATGGTGGTGGTGGTCAGTACCCACAGAATGGTGGTGGTGGTGGTAGTCAGTACCCACAGAATGGTGGTGGTGGTGGTGGTAGTCAGTACCCACAGAATGGTGGTGGTCAACAGTACCCACAGAATGGTGGTGGTGGTGGTAGTCAGTACCCACAGAATGGTGGTGGTCAGCAGTACCCACAGAATGGTGGTGGTGGTGGTGAGTACCCAGAGAATGGTGGTGGTGGTGGTGAGTACCCAGAGAATGGTGGTGGTGGTGGTGAGTACCCAGAGAATGGTGGTGGTGGTGGTCAGTACCCAGAGAATGGTGGTGGTGGTCAGTACCCACAGAATGGTGGTGGTGTACAGTACCCACAGAATGGTGGTGGTGGTGGTGAGTACCCAGAGAATGGTGGTGGTGGTGGTGAGTACCCAGAGAATGGTGGTGGTGGTGGTGGTCAGTACCCAGAGAATGGTGGTGGTGGTGGTGAGTACCCAGAGAATGGTGGTGGTGGTCAGTACCCACAGAATGGTGGTGGTGGTGGTGGTGAGTACCCAGAGAATGGTGGTGGTGGTGGTGGTGGTCAGTACCCACAGAATGGTGGTGGTGGTGGTGAGTACCCAGAGAATGGTGGTGGTGGTCAGTACCCAGAGAATGGTGGTGGTGGTCAGTACCCAGAGAATGGTGGTGGTGGTCAGTACCCACAGAATGGTGGTGGTGGTCAGTACCCACAGAATGGTGGTGGTGGTGGTGAGTACCCAGAGAATGGTGGTGGTGGTCAGTACCCACAGAATGGTGGTGGTGGTGGTGAGTACCCAGAGAATGGTGGTGGTGGTCAGTACCCAGAGAATGGTGGTGGTGGTGGTCAGTACTCACAGAATGGTGGTGGTGGTGGTCAGTACCCAGAGAATGGTGGTGGTGGTGGTCAACAGTACCCACAGAATGGTGGTGGTGGTCAGTACCCAGAGAATGGTGGTGGTGGTCAGTACCCACAGAATGGTGGTGGTGGTCAGTACCCAGAGAATGGTGGTGGTGGTCAACAGTACCCACAGAATACCTGAAGTAATTTCATTAGTTGAGGAATGGGTCGTGACGCCACATCAATAAATTTCACAGCCATATTTTTAATTTCCAGTTAAATTATAGAAAGAAATGGCCGTAAATTTGCCGGTGTGGCCGTTGCAACTGACTCAGCAAGCAAAACCTAATCACGTTCCAGATATTAAAATAACTGCTGAGGGCGATAAGTGGGCAGAGCTTATTATAAGTCGTTCCCTGTAACTCTCTCTTCAAGAAACTTGCATAACCCCATAACATAACAAGAACACATGCGCCAAGAGATGCCCACTTGTAATTTTAGTGACTTGTTGAATAGATTATTAATCCAACGTCATGGCTCGACCCTTCTGCTCACACGTCGAGAAGCGTGTATGATGACAAGCAGATACTCCCCAAACATGCCGAGTTTACATCATTAACATTACGAAACCCCAAGTGACAAAGTTCTCAGCACTTACATTTACGTGTGTACCGTCCTCTGATCTTGTAATGCATATTATGAGGTGGACTGTGGTGCACTGGTTACCTATACTCGTCTTGTAATGGTGTGGTCCAGGATTCGATTTTCGGACGGAGTGGGAATCTGGGCAAGTTCCTGAGCCCCAACAGACGCCAGGATGTGCACTGGTATAGAACAGCTCCGTAACTATGGTCGTGGGTGCTATAATGACGGTAACATCTGCAACTTCAACGACGGTAACCCACTACGGTAACTAACTACGGTAACCAACAACTACGGTGACCAACCTCGGCCGTAAGAAACAACCACTGATGAACACCTACTAAACAGCACCAGGGTGAACCTTTATACTTTAATTAGTATTTATAGTTTCCATTCATTTGTTTGTGAATATCTGAATGTTCTTTTTTACTTTAATAATATATGTGTGTGTGTGTGTGTGTGTGTGTGTGTGTGTGTGTGTGTGTGTGTACAGTATATAGTCAGTCTACTTTGATGTTCTTCACTGTAAATAAAGCCTTTGACGCGTTCGTGATGTTTCTATGTATTTCTTCCTAACATACCAATACATACACGTGTCCACCATCACATACATAATACATACACGTGTCCACTATCACATAGATAATACATACACGTGTCCACCACCACAATACATACACGTGTCCACCATCACAACCATAATACATACACGTATCCACCATCACAACCATAATACATACACGTGTCCACCATCACAATACATACACGTGTCCACCCTCACATACATAATACACAGCTGTGCAAAAATAAATAAATAAATAAATCCTCCGACAAACGATCCGGAAACTAAGGCATATTTTTCCCATAAAAAAGATTAAACTCAGTATCAAGCGCCCATAAAATGCAATAATCATCACCAGTCATAAGTAAGATTTATTAATACTCTCCTGACTGACTTTAAATTAGATTTCCTTCACGCGGTACTTCAAACGTCAGTAACCGCCGCCTCCCATTCCACCCACACACATAAACTCCCTCACAATCTACTTTCACTGAGTACTGAAAAACCAGTTTATACTTTCTTTATATATATATATATATATATATATATATATATATATATATATATATATATATATATATATATATATGCAAGTAAATCACTGTAGGTGCGCGTGATCCAGGCATATGCTGATATCCACAAGGAAACTCACCCCTGAAGATGTGAATTACACGAAAGCGCTTGGGAACTTCGTGTTTTCTTGTGGATATCAGCATATATATATATATATATATATATATATATATATATATATATATATATATATATATATATATATACCTTTCTCTCTATTGCCCAAACCCTATATAACCTAGCTTAACGTAACCTAATTCAAATTACCCTCACTTAACCAACCTAAACTAATTTAACCTAATTAAAACTAATCTACAATCTACATTACCCTAACTTGTCCAGGTAGCATTAATCTTCAGGTGAAATATGCTGGGGTGTCTAATCTGCAGGTGAACCGTAATTATTTTAACACGATAGCATTTGGTACACTACCTTAACATGTTACCTCTCCCCCGCCAGCTGACCAAAAATGACTGGTGGTGCGGCAAAAGTTGTTTGTCATGGTCTCTAAAGGCATCATCCGTGATATTTAACATGCATATTTGACTGAGATTCTTGAACAAACTATTACAACTTTCCTCAACGCGAAATATTCTTAACCGTCAGAAAGTTATAGACACAATTCTATATAATCAGACGCCATATTTTCTAACTGGAAATAGTTGGGTATAAAAAGAGTTCGTAAATAAAAAAATAAAAAAAAAATTATTTATATAATAAAAAATAAGTAAAAATCACCCATTTTTTTATATTATATATTGTGATATAAAAGATATATCACCTGATCTACTTTATCATCTCCCAGCGTCACACTAACAACATGGCAACTCTGCTACTCATAATAGTTGCCAGTTATTTACATTGTTTTGATTTTACTAGAAATGTGATATTTTATGAATGAAAAAAGTAAGTAAAAGCCAATACTTGCAGAGATGGTAATACTGCAATAGTAACAACACTGGATCAGCGTCGACTTAGCTTTAGTACAGTGCAGTATGAAGTAAAGACAATACGTAAACATGTCCTCTCTATGTTTAAATCTACGACGTAAGATTCTAAACAGAATTCATGTCTGCATTGTGTACTTTCATAGCGATCTGAAACACGGTATCCTGCACAACACATCAACATCATGATATCTGACACAACAGTACGCAATAAATGAAGACTTTATGATGATTTTTGAGGGGCGAAAATTTCATCGGCTTACAGAGAGTTGTTGCCCAGCCTGAACATAATATAAAATGAAGTTCACAGCGCATATTACACACAACGATGAGAAACTATGATAAACTTGAGGACGCATGAGAATATTGCCAAGTTAGTGCTATACTTGTTAAGTTTTCTATGGCACGTGATGATTATTCTTAATTTATATTATTTTCTTCCTGCATCTAGTTAATTTCTCTGCTTATCCTTTTTATTTATCTATACACAGTATATATTTGGTGTTAAGTTATACTGTGGGGAACAGGTTGTTTGCAAGTGTTGAGTAGAGAGAGCTGGTTGGTGAGGATGCTCAGAGGAGGACAGCTTGTGGGTCGCCATGCTCGCCGGCGGGAGCGAGGGCCGCCAGGCAGGCGGAGGAGGTGTTGCTTGCTGCAGCTGTAGCTAGAAGAAGAGGGAGAGCTGGTTGGTGAGGGTGCTCAGAGGAGGACCAGCTTGTGGGTGGCCATGCTCGCCGGCGGGAGCGAGGACCGCCAGGCAGGCGGAGGAGGAGGAGGTGTTGCTTGCTGGTTGGTGAAGGTAGAAAGAGACAGGTCACCACGAGGTCAGGTCTTTTATAGCGGGGGTAGGCGTGGGTAGATAGTTGACCTCCGTGATGTAAGGCGGCGCTGGTTGACCCAGACCACGAGGCATACACTGGAGATTCACGGGGTCGGCAACTCAGCGACAAACAGCGTTTGTAGGGGAGAAATCCACTACAATACCTCCATTTATCACAGTGATTGGCTAATATTAGTACTACGGATCACCTGGATATTCCACCTGATGATCAAACACCCTGGGTAAGAGGGGAGTTGAGTTAAGTCAAAATTAAGACAAAATCTCAGTTTAAAAGAGATGGGTCGTCACTAACGACGAGGAAGTCAGGACTAATGTGTGCCACGGCTCTGTAATTACTTTTACTTTTGTCCTCTTCACCACTGATCGGCTCGTTAGCCGCTTGGACGATCGCTTACTTCTCTGTTACGTACTGTTGGCAAATACTGGGCATGCACCGGCTCCTGAATGTATCTGAACCTGCTCCAGTGTTGGTCAAGTCTGGTCTTGAAATAGCTCACACTCGGTGCCGTCACAACAAACTAAGAGAGTAAAGACTCAGAGACCAGGACAACGAGAAGAAGCGATAAATGAGTTCTTTTCCTCAGTGTTAACAAGAGGATGCTGAGAATACCATTATTAGGTCTGAGAGAGGCAGTTCGATATATTACTGAGGTTTACATTTTTCAGAGGAACATATCAAAGCCAAATTATCCAAACTTAATAAACTTTTTTTCCTCTGATAGTGTACATTCCTGCAGTACATATACTATATTACGTTGTGAAAATAACTCTCATAACAATTTAGTATCTTGTTAAGTAAAAGTATGAACAAAAATATTCCTTAATAACTTGACACTAGCTTAAGTGAATCCTGTATTAAAAAATAGTCATAATTATTAGGACCACTTCATGATTTATTAATAGGTTAGGTTAGGTTAAGGAGCTGTTGGAAGTGTCTCTCCTAACCTATAATTGTCGATAACCTATAACCTATAATACACGTTTAATTGAAGATCTCTATAGCTCCTGAAGGGAAGTAATGACGAGATGTTGGCGTGTTGGGTGTCTTCTCCTCCCATCTTAATTAAACCAACAACACACTGCTTATACAGACAAACTAATTTCCTATACTCAGCTACACTGTTCACTTACTTGAACACAAAGTCAGTACAGTATATAAAATCACCGGGCGTGACTTCTGTTAATGAATCTTGGTGTTGCCTGCAGATTGAAAGTTGATTGTCAAGTAATTCTACAACCCTTCCTTCCGTCACCATTTCCCTTCAGTTGATTGGTCGAGGCGTGATGTAGCAGCTGATTGGTTGAGTGATTGGTTACTCACGCTATCGTCTCCTTCACCTCATCGGTTTGTTGATCCTCTCGCCACTTTCTTTTCTTTTGTCCTCTTTAAGACAAATCCAAATATTGTTTCGTGATGTATTTGTTTGTTCAGATTATAAAAGACTACATTCTGTTGTTTTACATTATATAAAGACCGAAATTACATCATAAAGTTATTTGTTGGCAATATTTTATTATCACGTCATGTGTAAAACATTTCTCTAACGCTGGGTTTGTTTTTAATATTTTCGTACCGGGAATAAAATATGACGCGCGCCACCACTAAAAAATAAATAAATGAATAAATAAATAAAAAACGAAAGGATAAACAAAAACAAAAAAGACAAAAAAACACCGTAAAACAGCCAAAGACAAGATGATGAAACAATCAAAAAAAAAAAGATTATCTAACAATTACACAGATAAATGAAGCTTAGGCCCTAGAGCACTTGTGGGTAACGAACTCATCAGGGGGAAAAGTGCCCATCCACCTAGAGTGCTGTATATACCTCTTAACACCCATGGCGACAATGGAATGGTCACGTAAGTAGCTATACCGAGTCGGTGAGTGATGCTCCTGAGGTGATTCATGAAGGAGGAGAAGGAGGAGAGGAGGAGAAAGCCGCCATCCTGAAGTAACACAAGTCACTCTTTATTCATTTCCCTTCGCTCACGTCCCCCCTCGAGTGTCACGTCCCCCCCTCGAGTGCCACATCCCCCCCTCGAGTGTCACACCTTCTTCAGCTGCTACTCCTCCAACACAACACGTGACGTAACCATAACACTACCACCCGGGGTTCTCAGGGACTCATTGGTTCTCTCCTCAGGGTAAGAGACGTGATCTAGGAGCGGGTTCTCAAGGGTTATGGTTCTCTCCTGGGGGTAAGAGAACATCTATAGGAGCGGGTTCTCAAGGATTCTTACGTTTATCATTATGTTTCACCTTTGCTAGAGTGGAGAAAGCATCTAACTTCCTAATCAATTAAGCTACAATAAAAAAAAAAATCCTCATTACTTATTCTAGGTATTGTTTTCTTTCTTTTTTTTTACCATTAAGATAAATACATCAGGACAGTAGAACCATCGTCCTCTAGATGTCGCAATTATCTCTTCTTTTGTTTTCATCAAAGAACAAAATTACAACACTAATTAAAACATCCATGTGTTTAACTTTACCTCCAAAATATACAACTTTAAGTCATTTGTAAGAGATTTTTTTTGTTATGTTTCTGAGTCTCCATTGTCATTTGGTCTGATGGGTGTATGGTATGGTGTAGTAACATTAAACGAATAACATTTAAACATTTGTATATATAGTTCAGGAAATAAGAAAAACATTACTTTCAGGACCTCATATAAACAATGATATATTATTTCACTGCCTGGTAAACAATTAGCTTTCAGAAACAAAAACCAGAATTATATCAACATTTTCCTTCAGATGTTATTTTATCTTGACGTCTTCACCAGTAATACTGTAGCTACCATAATATTGTATAGGTTTAAATACAGTACTGTTTCTGGCTCTGCTGATGCTTACTGACGGGACACACACACACACCCACGAGGAATGAGGCCTTCTAACACGGGGAAAAATTCTTAAGACGCTACTGAAGAATAAAAAAATTGACAGCCCCGCCGTATTACTCACCTTTATGTATATAAGAAATAAACATTAAGAGACACATGTTACAAAAATTATTTCAACAAAGTGAATCTGTAGTTTCATTCCCTTCATATTCTGCTTCACGTCACCAGCCGGGAAAATCGCCGGTGGAGAAAGAGTATAAAGGGGGAGGTAAGCGCGGGAGTGTGGGCAGTGTGAAGCTGACGGTGGTGACTACAGGTGTTGTGTGTGCACGTGGACATAACTCTTACATTGCCGTCTATATACTGAATATGAGATTCTGGGAGGTAAGTTAAATATAGGGTCTTTTTTTTATATCAAAGGTCATTTATTTTATTCGAGAACCTTAAATGATTACTAAACTATATTTTATGACGTGCAGTAAACAAGAAACTAAAAACCAGACTTTATTTCAATTGATTTTGGGTTTCCTGTTTACTGCACGTCTTGATATATAGCATAGTAATCATTTAAGGTTCTCGAATAAAAATGACCTTTTACTTTTGACTATCTGTGCCGTGTATACATGACCTATAGTCTTGGCTGGAAATACAGTGGGAGGTGAGGTTGTTGACTAATGGTGAAAACGTATAACACAAGAGAGTGTATCAGGGAGGCTTCACGTGGCCACCCAATAACAGTATGCACAAATGTGGTAAAGTACTGTTTTGTTTTAGCAAATGGTAAAATACACTCTGTTCAGGTTAGGTTAGGTTAGGTTTGTTTCTCAAGTAACCTTAGCACCGTACGTGTAAATTGTGTAAATGTACTGTAAATGTTTTGTAAGGAAAAACCTACAGAAAATGGCCCTCAAAACTAGCCTCAGGCCTCCAAGTACACAAGAATGATGCTGTGAGGAACTTGTGTAAGAGCAATGTTATGGTACAGTACACGAGACAGTGGTAGAGGTGCATGGGTCCAGGTACACAAGAGTCCTTTATATGTTCATTTTATCACCCAAGGTTTATTAGAGGACATGTCTAGCCAAGGTGCAAGAACGGCGAAATTAAAAAAAATAAATCCTTTTAGCTATAGGAGGCTGAGATAATGGTGAAAGTTCCGAAAGACAAACATAGCGCAGGTGAAAGGAGATTAATTCGAGTTTAAAAGCATCTTAAAGGAAATTACTAAGTCAAATGCCCCCCAACTGAGCACCTTTCATTAAATCGGACTCTATAGTGCTCACAGAAACTCTAAACTCAATACTAAAGACACACACACACACACATTATACACACACACACACACACACACACACACTACATACCTATTAAAACAGAGTACAACAGTAAGGGATTAAGTAGTGAGTGCCCATGACTGTCTGAGTGAGGAGCAACTTAAACTGTGCGTCGTGACATGTAGGGGCAAGCGAGTGAGTGTTCAGACGACGATAACCAAGTTTTTACCGAGAGGGGGGAAGGACTATGTTGGTTGTTTAGCGCCAAAAAGGGTGCAGGAAAGTCCGGGAAAGTAGATGAACGGTGTAAAGCTGTTGTAAGACCGACCTCCTCAAACTAGTATATGGAGGCAAGTGTTTTATACATACATACATACATAAATACATATAAAAGTTTGTCCCCGTGTATAATATGCAAATACACACTGACATACTGTACTGAATATATATTACAGTATAAATATGTTGTTGTTTATCCATAATATATTGGTGCTGAGTCATATCATACACAGTATACAACTACGGTGGTTTATGTTAAATTAAATTAGAAATCCAACAACTCACTGCATCCTCCATTCACTGCGGCTACTGACCATGGCTACAATCTCTCTCCTTAACTAACCAATGAAGGTGCAACTTAACATGATGTCACTATGGGATAATTATTTACGCAAGCCAATCAGAGTTAATGGTTGTATTGACTTTAGCCAATCGGAGTTAGCTACTGTTTAAATTCAGCCTATGACAGTTACCGGCTGTATTTGTATTAACCAATGAGAGTGAAGATTTAATTTATTTTCAAGTAGAGTCAACGTTTTATGTAAGCTGTTTTTCAACCAATAAAAGTTAAGATAACGGTTTCACTCACTTTCACTAATGAGGCGGCAACATTTATTCCTTACATACAGAAAATAAGACAAAAATGTTGGTCGTGTACATTTTGTTGACATTTTTGTGAAGGCAATATGTACACCGCCAGCCGTCATCTTGGTCCGATCAGACTAAATCATCGTCCTCAAAGGGTAAAAATCATCGTCCTCAAAGGGTAAAAATCATCGTCCTCAAAGGGTTAAAATCATCATCCTAGGGTTAAAATCATCATCCTCAAAGGGTAAAAATCATCATCCTCAAAGGGTAAAAATCATCGTCCTCAAAGGGTAAAAATCATCGTCCTCAAAGGGTTAAAATCATCATCCTCAAAGGGTAAAAATCATCATCCTCAAAGGGTAAAAATCATCATCCTAGGGTAAAAATCATCGTCCTCAAAGGGTTAAAATCATCATCGTCCTCAAAGGGTAAAAATCATCATCGTCCTCAAAGGGTTAAAATCATCGTCCTCAAAGGGTAAAAATCATCGTCCTCAAAGGGTTAAAATCATCATCCTAGGGTAAAAATCATCGTCCTCAAAGGGTTAAAATCATCGTCCTCAAAGGGTTAAAATCATCATCGTCCTCAAAGGGTTAAAATCATCGTCCTCAAAGGATTAAAATCATCATCGTCCTCAAAGGATTAAAATCATCGTCCTCAAAGGGTTAAAATCATCGTCCTCAAAGGGTTAAAATCATCGTCTTCAAAAGGTAAAAATCATCGTCCTCAAAGGGTTAAAATCATCATCGTCCTCAAAGGGTTAAAATCATCGTCCTCAAAGGGTAAAAATCATCATCATCCTCAAAGGGTAAAAATCATCATCGTCCTCAAAGGGTAAAAATCATCGTCCTCAAAGGGTTAAAATCATCGTCCTCAAAGGGTAAAAATCATCATCGTCCTCAAAGGGTTAAAATCATCATCGTCCTCAAAGGGTTAAAATCATCATCGTCCTCAAAGGATTAAAATCATCATCGTCCTCAAAGGATTAAAATCATCATCGTCCTCAAAGGGTAAAAATCATCATCGTCCTCAAAGGGTAAAAATCATCATCGTCCTCAAAGGGTAAAAATCATCATCGTCCTCAAAGGGTTAAAATCATCATCGTCCTCAAAGGGTTAAAATCATCATCGTCCTCAAAGGGTTAAAACCATCATCGTCCTCAAAGGGTTAAAATCATCATCGTCCTCAAAGGGTAAAAATCATCATCGTCCTCAAAGGGTAAAAATCATCATCGTCCTCAAAGGGTTAAAATCATCGTCCTCAAAGGGTAAAAATCATCATCGTCCTCAAAGGGTTAAAATCATCATCGTCCTCAAAGGGTTAAAATCATCATCGTCCTCAAAGGGTAAAAATCATCATCGTCCTCAATGGGTTAAAATCATCATCGTCCTCAAAGGGTTAACCTACCTCAAATGCATCCTGGTGCACACTCTATAACATCTAGCAACAGTAACTCAGATTATATTTCCCATTCACTTTTTTTTTTACAAGATAATTCGACATAATTATTCACTTAAACACAACCAGTTGGTAAAAAAAAATTAAGAAAATAAAAAATATTGTTTGGATACTTATACTGTCTTAATATACATGCAAAACGAGTTTACTGAATAAATATCTACCTACCTACTTAACTATCTATCTATCTCTATGGGCCTGTGTCTATCGCTATAGGCCTATGTCTCTATCTATCTATACAGAGTGGTTGGATTTACATTATATACTGTTACTTGTTTCCTCCTCAGCTGGTGGGGCTCTGGGGCGCCGCCATATTGCTTTCAGTCTCCGGCCAGAGCATTATAGGAGCTGAGAGCGAGTCCTATAGCACGGCGGCGGATTTTACCTCAAGTCCAACAGAGTCCAATAGTCAGACAAGGCTAAGAAAGTCCTATAATGTAGAAAGTCCAACAGAGTCCTATAATCTGACAAGTCCAACAGGGTCCTATAATCAAACAAGTTCAAATGAGTCCTATGACACAAGGAATCTTACTTCATCGACAGAATCCTATGCTCTAATAAGTCCAACACTGGGTGGTTATGAGTCCTATGCCCAAACGGATCTTACTCAAAATCCAACAGAGTCCTATGATCCAACAAGACCAACAGCGAGGCGGAAGCAGTCCTTTGAATTACTTAATCCTTCCCTAAGGTCTTCACATTCTCCTCAATTAAAAACGGCACCATCAAGTCCTACAAAGTCCGATGAAACACCAAGTCCAAAATCAAGTACACTGCGCTCCAATGAATCGTCAAGTCTTAATGTAAATCGTACCGAGTATGGTGAAATACTAAGTCTTTTAAGCTTCTACATTCAGGAAAGTACAAAATTGAGTCCAACGAGGAATTACAGTCCACCCGGTAGATATTCAAGTCCAACACAGTCCTACAGAGAAGCACGCGATTCATCAGATACATTATTAAGTTACTCAGAGTCCAGGAGCATATCAGTTAATACACCAAGTCCTATTAAGTCCTATGGGTCAACTGGTCCTTCTTCAAGTCTTATAAGATCCTACGGTCAAACAGAACTTTCAACGAGTACTACCCCAAAGTCCGAAGAGTCCTATCTCCTACCTAGTTCTGAAAGGTTCTATGATGAATCAAGTCCAAAGGAATCCACTGAAGCGCCAAGTCCACAGGAATCGTTTGGGACAGTACGTTCAAGTCCAATAGAATTCTTTGATCTGCCAAATCCAAGCAATTCCCATCTTGTATCAAATCCAAGCCAATCCTATGAATCAGCAACTCCAAAAGAATCCTTTGAACAAATAAGCCTAAGAGGATCCTATGAGCCAGTAAGTCCAGCCGAGTCCTATGAGCCAGTAAGTCCAACCGAGTCCTATGAGCCAGTAAGTCCAACCGAGTCCTATGAGCCAGTAAGTCCAACCGAGTCCTATGAGCCATTAAGTCCAGCCGAGTCCTATGAGCCAGTAAGTCCAACCGAGTCCTATGAGCCATTAAGTCCAGCCGAGTCCTATGAGCCATTAAGTCCAGAAGAATCCTATTATTCAAGTCCAAGTGAGACCGAACCCTATATATCGTTAAGTCCAAGAGAATCAGAATCCCATCAGTCCTCAAGTCCAAGTGAATCCTATGATCCAACAATTCCAAGACACTTCCCTGAATCTCCCAGTGCAAGTCCATCAACTCTCTTAGCGTCCTACAGTTCAACAGATCCTACAGACTCCTACGCCACACCAAGTCCCACAAAGTCCAATGATTCGGTCAACTCCCGAGAGTCCTTAGATACAGCTGACCTCAGGGACTCCACCGTAACAGAATATCCTGCCGAAGTCCTTCAGGTTACCACCCATGGAGAGTCCTACAACCTACCATTTCTTTCAGAGTCCTTTGGCCTGACAAATCCCACACGATCTAGGAACTCAAGTCACATAGGATCCTCTAGTCCAGTAAGTGCAAAGGAGCTCTATGAAACACCAGTATCCTATGTAATAACCTTTGACCCGTTAAGTCCTACAGAGTCTAGTAAACTGAAGAGTCCTGTAGGATCCCACGATCTGTTAAGTCCAACCACGTCCAAGAATCCATCAGCTCTTGTAGAATCCCGTGAGCTGTCAAGTCCTGCAGAGTCTAGTAAACTGGAGAGTCCTGTAGGATCCCAGGATTTGTTAAGTCCAACCACGTCCAAGCACCTACTAACTCGTATTGAATCCCACGACCAATCAAGTCCAAGACCCTCAAAATCTAGTAACCCGCCACGTCCAGTAGGAGCCTTTAATCTACCAAGTCCTACAAGGTCTTATAACCCACAGGCTACTACAGAATCCTATGCCCTATTAAATCCTAGAGTATCCTCCAACCCAGCAGCTCCCGAGGAATCCTATACCACACTAAGTCCGACGGAGACCTACAGCCCAAGAATTCCTAGAAGATCCTATAACTTTCCAAGTCCTACAAAGTCCAATGACCCACACCATGTTGCAGGATCTAACGACCTGTCAAGTCTTCCTGAATCCAAGATCCTTCCAAGTAATGTTGAGTCCTATGATCTTGTATATTCCCCAGCATCTATTAAGCCGTCAAGCCTTGCAGGATATTATGACACAGCGAGTCTTAAGGAGTCCTATATCCTACCAACTAGCAACCAAACCACATCACTGGGATCCTATAATCAAATAAGTCCTGCGGTGGCCTATAATCCATCAAGTCCTATAGGATCCTACGAAGCAGTAAGTCCTATGCCGTCCCATACCCCAGCAACTCCTGTAGAATCCTATATCCTATCAATTTCCACGGAGTCTTATGAACTACTAAGTCCTACGGAAGGTACAAGATCATCTGAAACACTGAGTCCTAAAGAGTCCTATAACCCACCGACCTTTGTAAAATCCTATGAACTATCGGAGCCTTCAGAATCCACTAACGGAACAGGTCCCGAAGGATACCTGTACCTATCAAGTCCTGCAAAACTCCGTAGACCAGCAAGTCCTTTAGGATTCTACGACCTAATAAGTCCGAGAAGTCCTACAGGATCCTTGGACCTAACAACTCCGACTGAGTCCCATAGCCCACAATCCCATGACCAACAAAATCCTACGAAATCTAGCGTCACTTCAAGTCCTCCTGAATCCTATGACATAAGTTCAAGAGACTCCTATCAGCCACCAGGTGTTGTAGGATACTTCTTCACTCCACGTTCCATAGAGTCCTACAGGCCTAATCCACTAAAATCTTCAGAAAGGAGCGAGTTGGTAGGGATCTCAGGGTCCTACAATTCAACAACTTCCACAGCGAGTCCAATCCTACGATCGCCTATAAAATCCTACGACCCACCAATATTTTCAAAGTCCTATGGTCTCTCAGGCCTTACCCAGAGTCCTAGAGATCCTCACGGCGAAGAAACTCTAAAAAAATCCAACCATGTACAAAGTTCCAATGAATCCTACGATACTCATACTCCCAGAGAATCCTTCGACACACACACTTCTATAGAATCCTACGATGCTTATACTCCCAAGGAATCCTACGATACACCAACTTCCAAGGAATCCTACGACACTCTAACTTCCAGAGAATCCTACGATGCTTATACTCCCAAGGAATCCTACGACACACCAACTTCCAAGGAATCCTACGACACTCTAACTTCCAGAGAATCCTACGATACTTATACTCCCAAGGAATTCTACGACACACCAACTCCCAAAGAATCCTTCGACGCACAAACTTTATTAGACTCCTACGATTCTTATAATCTCAAAGAATCCTACGAAACACCAACTTCCAAGGAATCCTACGACACTCCAACTTCCAGAGAATCCTACGATGATTATACTCCCAAAGAATCCTACGACACTCCAACTTCCAAAGAACCCTACGATACACAAACTTCCAAGGAATCCTACGACACACAAACTCCCAAAGGATCCTACGACCTATTCTACGACGTAATAGCTCCCAACGAATCCTACGACGCACCAAGTACAATCGAATCCTACGACGCACCTCTCACAGAATCCTACAACACACAAACTCCTAGTGAATCCTACGACACACAAACTCCTAGAGAATCCTACGACTCACATACTCCTACAGAATCCTACTACGCATCCTACAACACACAATCTTCAAAAAATGAATCCTATAATGTACAAAGTCCCAGAGAATCCTACGACCTATTCTTAGATGCAAAAGCTCTCAAGGAATCCTACGACTCACAAACTGCAATAGAATCCTACGAGGCACAAACTCCCAGAGGATCCTACGATTTACCAAGATCTTCAAACTCTAATGCTCCATCAGGCCCTACATTAAGTCCAAGAGAATCCTATAACTCGTCAAAGACCATCTCAAGTCCTGAGGATTCCTATGGCACATCCGGACTCACTTCAGCTCCTAGAGAGTCCTACAGTACACCAAGACGCACCCCAAGTCCTAAAAAATCCTACAGTACACCAAGACGCACCCCAAGTCCTAAAAAATCATACAGTACACCAAGATTCATCGTAGGTCCAACAAAATTCTACAGTACACCAGGACTCACCGTAAGTCCAAGAAAGTCCTATCGTACACCAAGACCCACCCGAAGTCCTATAAAGTCCTACAGTACACCAAGACCCACCATAGGTCCCAGAAATTCCTTTGACCCACTAAGACCAACTCAAAGTCCTAAAAAGTCCTATCGTACACCAAGACCCACCCAAAGTCCTAAAAAGTCCTACAGCACACCAGGACCCATACTAAGTCCAAAAAATCCCTACAGTACACCAGGACCCATACTAAGTCCTAAACAATCCTACAGTACACCAGGACCTACCCTAGGACCCACACTGAGTCCTAAACAGTTCTACAGTACACCAGGACCTACCCTAGGACCCACACTGAGTCCTAAACAGTTCTACAGTACACCAGGACCTACCCTAGGACCCACACTGAGTCCTAAACAGTTCTACAGTACACCAGGACCTACCCTAGGACCCACACTGAGTCCTAAACAGTTCTACAGTACACTAAGACCTACCCTAGGACCCACACTGAGTCCTAAACAGTTCTACAGTACACCAGGACCCACCTTAGGTCCCAGACTGAGTCCTAAACAACCCCACAGCACACTAGGTCTCACAACAAGTCCTAAACAGTCCTACAGTACACCAAGACCTACCCAAAGTCCTAAAAAGTCCTACAGCACACCAAGACCTACCCAAAGTCCTAAAAAGTCCTACAGCACACCAAGACCTACCCAAAGTCCTAAAAAGTCCTACAGTACACCAAGGCCCACCCAAAGTCCTAAAAAGCCCTCCAGTACACCAAGACCCACCCAAAGTCCTAAAAAGTCCTACAGTACACCAAGACCCACCCAAAGTCCTAAAAAGTCCTACAGTACACCAAGGCCCACCCAAAGTCCTAAAAAGTCCTCCAGTACACCAAGACCCACCCAAAGTCCTAAAAAGTCCTACAGTACACCAGGACCCACCCCAAGTCCCAGAGACCTACTTGGATCCACCCGAAGTCCTAGGCTGATCTATGAGTCACTATCGGCTACTGGTTCAAAGGATCCTACGTCGGGGTCATCAGCCGCCTCAAGGTCACGTCAACAGCAGCGGCGACATCCTACTGACCACAAGGTGAGTCTATACCGTATTGTACCTTTATTATTATACTCAACTAACCTAACCTAACCATATATAACCTAACCTAACCACATATAACCTAACATAACCTAACCTAATCTAACCTAACCAAACATAACATAACTTAACCTAATCGAACCTAACCAAATATAACCTAACCTAATCTAACCTAACCAAATATAACATAACCTAATATAACCCCTTCAGGTAGCATTAATTTATAACCAGGTAAAATAACAAAATAAAATAATCCTCAACTGATGATCTAAAATCTTCAGATAACGAGGAAAATCCCACACCAAGAACCTCCTATTGAGACTCCCTGTAGCCCCCATGTGACTGCTGTAGGGAAAGTGGGGTTTGTTTACTTAAGTCACGACGGACATTACGCTCCCCCTCCCCCTCCCCCCCCCCTCCACACCTTCTCTGGACATCCCCCCCCCCCCCCTGCATGTCGACAATCGTTAGTTCATTGGAGGAAGGAGAAGGTGGGATGCCGGGATGGGGTGTGTGAAAGCCATGTGAAGGAGAAATGGGAAATGGAATGGAATAAAAGAGTCAAGGAACTACTGCTGTACTTAAAGAGAAAGGTAGATAATTGAGAGAACTGAGAAGATGGTAGATAACTGAGAGAGAGAGAAAGAGAGGGGGGGCGGAGGAAAGAAGAATAAAGACAGAATACAGTAAAAAATAAATAAAATGTGAGAAGTAAGTAGGTAGCGACTGGCAGAGAAAGCGATCGTTGCATAACACTGCACTAGAGATGCAGAGAAAAGGAAATAATGATCGAGATAGAAGAGAGAGAGAGAGAGAGAGTGGCATTATTAATCGCTGGATGACACTTCGCCTTCACACACCCATATAGTCATCGGCAAAAGTTATCAGCATACAATAGATTCCTTGACACCACAGCCTATCTGAATAACAAAAGCAATACCACTGAAAAATTATATATATATACAATAACAACAAATCAGCCATGATATATGAATTGTAATGACACCATGATATAATTTATTACACCTCAGGACTCAGGGACGCCCTACAGGTTCTCCTACACGGTGAACGACCCCAGTCACGGCGCTGAGTACGGCAGGCAGGAGCACAGTGACGGTAACGTGGTGTATGGTCATTACTACGTCGTGCTGCCCGACGGTCGGCGTCAGGTGAGCCCTTATTAACACTGATTTGTTGTGGTACTAATGTGTGAGTTAGGTTAGATTGTGATTACTAGTGACACGTGTGACATCTTCCTGTTCGGGTACTGTACACGTTGTTCCACACACTAAACCGATTTACAGTCAATTCAGTTAAAACACTAAACATCCACCAGTTTTCTATACTAAAATTAAACGTTTGACAATTCTTCATCACGACCATTACCCTTCTACGACCATTTTCCACACCTCCCATCGCCTGTTGACAAATACAATGGCCTTCACCTGCACGACACTGATTTGGTCACCATTCACACACGCAGGGCGCCACAATGTGCGACATACAAACACCACAAACCAAATCTAACCTAAAATCACGAAGTCATGTCAGATGGTTTAAATCTGGTTGGGTCATGTCAGCTGCCACAAGTAGTTATTTTATACACGGGCTGATTTTTGTCGGCTCTAGCCAAACTATCTTTAGAGCTGGACCCTGGTTGGTAGCCACGGCCTTATTCTAACCTTACGAAGTCAAGTATAGGTATATCTGTGTTGTGATACATTATAATATCCCATTGTGACACTTTGTAATCACCGATGTAGGGACAATGTAGTGTAATACTCGGACTATCACCAGCACTTCGCAGTATTAAAGCTGTCAGAGCATCACTGAACCAGGATAAACTTGAGCGATCTGTCTCCACATACACGCCGCCTTTGGTTAAGACCTTAGAATTTCCCGCCTGTTCTAAGGCCTGAAGTCTTAACCACCACCTGAATAAGTAAAAGACAAGTGACAGCACCGGAAATTTGGTCAATGAACAGGAAAGGTAAAACAACTAATGAATGTATTTAACTACACCCCATACAACTGGTATAACAATTATGAGCATAAGGAAGTTTCTGTTCACCTCAGGGAGAAGCGACCCTACCTTGCTACTAGCTAAGGGGGCGCTTGGGAGTCATACATATACACTAATGCCCACTACCCACTCTGTAGGAAGTGGGTTTACGATAAGTAAGGGCAACCAGCCGTAAAACTTGCTCCAAATTTATCTGATGGCAACCGGGACACCATGCCATCAGGTAGTCATGTGGTGGTGAGATGGACAACAAACTCAACCCGAGAAGATAATTCTGAACCCATTTGTTGGGTCTCGAGGATGGGAGGGGGGGGGGAGGATGACAACAGTGAAGGGCCACACTTGTCACTACAACATTCTCTTCACTTTCCCTCCAGAATCACTTCAAACACACCATCAACAACAAGAGAGAACACACCAAACTGATCATCTTATATGACTGTGTACTGCAATAATGTTCCTCCTGAAACTGGAGAAACCCGATAATTTATGATAATATTGCTGTTCGGAACATTCATTTTTATCATCTTTTCCTCTTCACAAGCTCTCTGTCAGTCCTTTGCTACCCTCCCCTCTGTTACACGCAGCCTGTAACAACCATTCTCTCACCACTCCGCCATGGCCTTCTCTCTCATCTACTACAATTAACAGTATGTGCTGCGGCCGGGTGAATATAGCGCTTCTCTTCTGTTCTATCCTGAGGTATCTTCAGTCCACCCAACTGTACCTAACTTCAAAGGTGGACAGTGAAGTCAGCCACACTGCTTCCTTCCATAACAAAGATTTTATCGACAGTCCCTCACAAGTCACCATGCTTATAGGTCCCACTGTTACTTTCACACTGTCTAAACCACTTCATTAAATCTTTCTACGACGTCTCTTACTTCGGCTCATCGACCTCCATAACCTTCTTCTTAAGTCTTTAAATCTCTTATAGCGTGAACCTTCCACTCACCATTAATCTCACTTCTACCCAGTAATGGTCACACAATCAGTCCATCGCTCCTCGCACTAACAGCTATTAAGGTCCCCCCCCCCCTCTCTCTCTCTCTCTCTCTCTCTCTCTCTCTCTCTCTCTCTCTCTCTCTCTCTCTCTTGTCTCCTTGCACTTCTCATCCTCTAGCACGAACTATAACTCCACCTTCTCTTTCTAGTTTATTTATAAGAGTGACCCTCCCTTGATATTGTCACACACCTTCACACTTCATCACTCATCACCGTCACACTGCAGCTCACACTCCCGGCTTTACTCCTTTCACTTGTTCTCGGATCACCTCTCCTCTGCCCTTCACAACATCCTGGTTCCTTTCACTCATCGTATTTTCTGTCACTCTCTCCTTATCACTCTGCTTCCACCTACATTTACACATCCCACATTTTTTTCTTTCTATTCTGTAAATGGATATCAGAAGGCAGTGTTGTAAGTCCAACGTCTAAAATAATAAGCCACCCGGTACCGTATCATTCCTGGCAATATCTCATACACTGGTGATGACGTTCTCACCTAATGGAACACAACAGACGTGCACACATGTCAACTCACGGGTCTTCAGTACCAGGTTCACCTCACGTTCACACAGTCATGATATACTCTCTCACACAAGATGCACTCGTACATCATCTATACTGAGTTGTAACATCATTACTCATGGACAGAGCTCCAACACACGTCTTGATGTATACAATATGTCATGGGAATATTACATAATATTTTGGTTATCACATAAGTTTAAGAACATTGTTGTAATATAATTCTGTAGCTGCGTCTGTAAAATAAGCGTCCACACTGGTCGTAAAATACTGTACACGTACAGTACTACAAAAATCCGGAATATTTTATTTTTAGAAATTACATTAATTAATCAATCAAACTGCTTGACAGTCTACTGAAGTATGCCAGATCTACTTAGAGATGTACAGTAAATGAACTTACCGTACCTATAAAATTTCGTCACTCCGCACTGGCTACTCCTTGTGTGATCCCGGTAATGAACTTAGGTGGGCCGCATGCAGGTCACTGAGCTGAGCAATGTTGACTGGTCGAGCCCCGTTGAAACTGACGGCAGCCACTTTGAGTCATAACCAAGGTAACGTCTGTCGGCATCCACGAATCTGTCGATATAAATGGTTTATTTATTTGGAAGCACAATGAACTACACACCAAAGTTCCGAAAGTTTGTTTTGCCAAATGTTATCAAAATGCCGCCCTTTGTTGCTGTTGGGTGTACAAGTGTCTGGATACAGTGTTGCTAGGCTGAAGGTCAGGTTGATAAGGTACCACTAAATTACTTTACAGACCTTACCTAACTTAGCCCAAGCTTAACATAAATACATTCATCACATTAACAGAACCTAAGCTAATATTACCAAACGCAACTAAAAATTTACAGACAGACGGACAATTACTATCTTCCCCTGCCAGAAACAGTGGAGTCATGAAAAAAAAATACTTTTGACATGTTTTATTTAACATTTTCAATTAGATGAGAGGTGAGGAATGGCTAATCCACATCATTACCCACCCCACCCCACCCCCCCCCCCCTCCCCCCCAAGGCAGAATTTTAATGACTATGTGATTGTTAGCTTGGGATAGATGAACTTACGTTACTAAATTTCTTGTTTTTGGTGTTTTTACTGTAAAATCCCGACATGTTCGATCTAATAATAATAATAATAATAATAGTATTAGTACTGTAGTAGTAGATCTGTGCACCCAACTAACTCAACACAGCTAGGATAGCTACTTATGTATTAGGATATTTAATATTAAGGTAATAAAATGGTGGCGAAGGTATGGCTATTGGGGGAGGCTGGAGGCCATTCTAAAAAAATAAAAAATAAATAAAAATGAAAATAGTGGTAGTAGTACGGTACGGTAGTAGTAGCAGTAATAATAGTAGGAAAAAATAATAAAAATAAAATAAAGTAATAGTAGTAGTAGTAGTAGTAGTAGTAGTAGTAGTAGTAGTAATAATAATAATAATAATAATAATAATAATAATAATAATAATAATAATAATAGCACCAGCAATAATAACAACTTAATTAAAAAAATAGCCATTATAAGAACAAGTATTGGTACAGTAGTGTACGTTCAAAGTCCATCACCTGTAGGCAGCTACCAAACAGGGAGGTACTACCGCCTGGGAAGATATTGAAAGCATAATGTGTTGTCTATGGTAGACCCTGCTGCCACATGGCATCACAAAATTTTTTACCAAGTCCCAGGTTGCTGATCTGACTTTCTGCCTCATTTACACACAATTGCAGGGTCTCAATTGTTTCACTTACTCTTGACAACACAACATACTACATACAGTATATTGTTTCTCAATTTTCATCTTTTTTTCATTTTTTTCTATTTCTTTATTATTATTATTATTATTATTATTATTATTATTATTATTATTACATTTTCGCCCCCCCCCCCCCCCCCCAGGCCCTGATGTGGGTCAGTGACCTGTGCCCGGGTGGGCTAATTCAAGGTAGGTATCTACCTACCTACCTTGGGCTAATCCCCGTAAAAAAAAAAAAATATATATATGAAAATTATATATATATATATATATATATATATATATATATATATATATATATATATAAATATATATATATATATATATATATGCAAGTAAATCACTGTAGGTGCGCGTGATCTAGGTATATGCTGATAACCACCAGGAAAGAAGAAAACACGAAGTTCCCAAGCGCTTTCGTTTAATTCACATCTTCAGGGGTGAGTACAGACTAGATAGAGTAATGCAAAACAAGATGAATATATACAGAGGAGGGTGAGACCGGCACACCGTTGTGTGCCATTTAAAGATTAGTAGGGTCATTACCTGACCATTGTGGACCTGGTCTCACCCTCCTCTGTATATATTCATCTTGTTTTGCATTACTCTATCTAGTCTGTACTCACCCCTGAAGATGTGAATTAAACGAAAGCGCTTGGGAACTTCGTGTTTTCTTCTTTCCTGGTGGTTATCAGCATATATATATATATATACATATATATATATATATATATATACATACATATATATATATATACATATATATATATATATATATATATATATATATAATTTTCACCTAGTGGAGGCTAACTTATCCAAACAGCTGTACCCCAAGCTATAGTTTATCTTCTCTTCATAAAATCAAAGAAGGACATTTACCGGGGGAATAAACAGAGGATCATGGTGACATTCCCTAACACGTTCCAGAATCCAGCTGATTCTCCGAGTCATTCAAGCGTGAGGCTGTGTGAGTGAGAGATATTTGATCATCAGTGTTCGCCTAACAAAATATGTTCAGTGTTGTGTAACGAAACTTTCACCCGCACCTTTATAGAAGACTTCTAAGTCATATTTTTATCAGAATTACGTGTGTGTGTGTGTGTGTGTGTGTGTGTGTGTAATAATAATAATAATAATAATAAACGGTTTATTAATAGAGTTGCAGCCGGTGGCTGAAAATATACAGACTTACATTTGATTTAGACATAACGATATAATATGTGTGTGTGTGTGTGTTATATTAAAATGTACTTTCGTCGTCCAGTAAAAGTGAACAATTATGGGGAAAAAACGTGATTATTTTTTTAGAAATGTACAAATGACATTAATTACAACTAAGCAAACGACATTAATTACAACTAAACAAACTAAGATACGTGATCTCTCTCTCTTTACTTAACGTAACCAATAATCTGTTAAATGTGTTTGTGTTGTGTTAAATCATGTCTTCGATATATATTTTAACCTCACCTCAACTATCCTTTTCAGTCATTTTTTTTTTCGATTTAAAATAAAGCGTCTTCAACTACAAACCACCACACCCAGCCATCGCCAAGTCTTAGGCAGGAAAACCATTTTATTGGTGTTTAACTCACTTACTTTTACTCTCTCTCTCTAAAGTGAACGTGACGGGAGTCCAAAGTTGGCATGACACTGTTTCTGGAACCTGTGGTGTGTGTGTGTGTGTTTTTTGGGGGGATGAGCCCACCCGCGCACAGGTCAATGACCCACATCAGGGCCTGGGGGCGAAGATATATATATATATATATATATGCAAGTAAATCACTGTAGGTGCGCGTGATCTAGGTATATGCTGATAACCACCAGGAAAGAAGAAAACACGAAGTTCCCAAGCGCTTTCGTGTAATTCACATCTTCAGGGGTGAGTACTCACCCCTGAAGATGTGAATTACACGAAAGCGCTTGGGAACTTCGTGTTTTCTTCTTTCCTGGTGGTTATCAGCATATATATATATATATATATATATATATATATATATATATATATATATATATATATATATATATATATATATATATAATAATAATAATAATAATAATATATAATATAATAATAATAACAAAGAACCATAAATAAATGCAAGATTATAAAGCAAACAAACCAATAGTGATAAACGATAGATATATGTTGTGTTGTCAAAATAAGAGAAACAATTGAGACCCTGCAATTGTGTGTAAATGAGGCAGAAAGTCAGATCAGCAACCTGGGACTTGGTCACAATTTTTTTGATGTCATATGGCAGCAGGGTCTACCATTAGACAACACATTAAGCTTCCAATGTCTTCCCGGGCGGTGTGTGTGTGTGTGTTCCAAACCCAGCATCATGAACTTTGAACCCCCAAACTAGCTTCTGGCAAGATATGTTCGTAATGATAAATTTTAATTGTGACAAAACATCGACCAGTTCGGGTAAATTCATAGATGTGGTAAGCAACGATTACTCGAGGAAGCCAGCGTCCTTGTCTCAGCCAATAAAACCAGCTTCAGTGTGTCTACTAAATATTAAAAGAAATAAACGCCATCAAACATCTCAATCACCTCTCTGGTACCAGCAGGGTCATGGCCACAACATTGGCATTTCTTAGACCTTCACGTGAACGATGGTCTATTATACACACTGGCAGGCGGGAGTCGTAAAACAACTGAGGGACTCGTTTAATGCACACCATTTCATAAGGGAGTAGCAGGACAGATAACACATCCCAATTACTGTTTTTCAGAAAGTTGAGTACAGAGCAGACCACACCAACGGCTTCACCTCAGACGTTCAGTACGAAGGTGACCCCAACAACGAAGCTCACGTCCAGGACCTGGTAGCTGGTGGTGGCAGTGCCGACAGGTCCAGGTACTACCAGAACCAGTCCCCTGCAGGTGATACCGATAGTGGACAGTACCAGGCACCCACTGGTGGTAGTGGTGGTGGACAGAACCATGCATCCACTGGTGGACAGTACCAGGCATCCACTGATGGACAGTACCAGGCATCCACTGGTGGTAGTGGTGGTGGACAGTACCAGGCACCAAATGGTGATAGTGGTGGTGGACAGTACCAGGCATCCATTGGTAGTAGTAGTGGTGAACAGTACCAAGCGCCCACTGGTGCTAGTGGTGGTGGACAGTACCAGGCATCCACTGGTGGACAGTACCAGGCATCCACTGATGGACAGTACCAGGCATCCACTGGTGGTAGTGGTGGTGGACAGTACCAGGCACCAAATGGTGATAGTGGTGGTGGACAGTACCAGGCATCCATTGGTAGTAGTGGTGGTGAACAGTACCAAGCGCCCACTGGTGCTAGTGGTGGACAGTACCAGGCATCCACTGGTGGTAGTGGTGGTGGACAGTACCAGGCACCAAATGGTGATAGTGGTGGTGGACAGTACCAGGCATCCATTGGTAGTAGTAGTGGTGAACAGTACCAAGCGCCCACTGGTGCTAGTGGTGGTGGACAGTACCAGGCATCCACTGGTGGACAGTACCAGGCATCCACTGATGGACAGTACCAGGCATCCACTGGTGGTAGTGGTGGTGGACAGTACCAGGCACCAAATGGTGATAGTGGTGGTGGACAGTACCAGGCATCCATTGGTAGTAGTGGTGGTGAACAGTACCAAGCGCCCACTGGTGCTAGTGGTGGACAGTACCAGGCATCCACTGGTGGTAGTGGTGGTGGACAGTACCAGGCACCCACTGGTGGCAGTGGTAATGGACAGTACCATGCACCCACTGGTGCTAGTGGTGGTGGACAGTACCAGGCACCCACTGGTGGCAATGGTGATGGACAGTACCAGGCATCCATTGGTAGTAGTGGTGGTGAACAGTACCAAGCGCCCACTGGTGCTAGTGGTGGACAGTACCAGGCACCCACTGGTGGCAGTGGTAATGGACAGTACCATGCACCCACTGGTGCTAGTGGTGGTGGACAGTACCATGCACCCACTAGTGGCAGTGGTGATGGACAGTACCAGACATCCACTGGTGGTAGTGGTGATGGACAGTACCATGCACCCACTGGTGGTAGTGGTGGTGGACAGTACAAGGCATCCACTGGTGGTAGTGGTGATGGACAGTACCATGCACCCACTGGTGGTAGTGGTGGTGGACAGTACCAGGCACCCACTGGTGGTAGTGGTGGTGGACAGTACCAGGCACCCACTGGTGCTAGTGGTGGTGGACAGTACCAGGCACCCACTGGTGCTAGTGGTGGTGGACAGTACCAGGCACCCACTGGTGGTAGTGGTGGTGGACAGTACCATGCACCAACTGGTGGTAGTGGTGGTGGACAGTACCAATCATCCACTGGTGGTAGTGGTGATGGACAGTACCAGGCACCCACTGATGGTAGTGGTGGAGGACAGTACCAAGCATCCACTGGTGGTAGTGGTGATGGACAGTACCATGCACCCACTGGTGGTAGTGGTGGTGGACAGTACCATGCAGCCACTGGTGCTGGTGGTGGTGGACAGTACCATGCACCCACTGGTGGTGGACAGTACCAGGCACCCACTGGTGGCAGTGCTGATGGACAGTACCAAGCATCCACTGGTGGTAGTGGTGGTGGACAGTACCATGCACCCACTGGTGGCAGTGCTGATGGACAGTACCAAGCATCCACTGGTGGTAGTGGTGGACAGTACCAGGCACCCACTGGTGGTAGTGGACAGTACCAGGCACCCACTGGTGGTATTGGTGGTGGACAGTACCAGGCACCCACTGGTGGCAGTGCTGATGGACAGTACCAAGCATCCACTGGTGGTAGTGGTGGTGGACAGTTCCATGCACCCACTGGTGGCAGTGCTGATGGACAGTACCAAGCATCCACTGGTGGTAGTGGTGATGGACAGTACCAGGCACCCACTGGTGGTAGTGGTGGTGGACAGTACCAGGCACCCACTGGTGGTATTGGTGGTGGACAGCACCAGGCACCCACTGGTGCTAGTGGTGGTGGACAGTACCATGCACCCACTGGTGGTAGTGGTGGTGGACAGTACCAGGCACCCACTGGTGGTATTGGCGGTGGACAGTACCAGGCACCCACTGGTGCTAGTGGTGGTGGACAGTACCATGCACCCACTGGTGGTAGTGGTGGTGGACAGTACCAGGCACCCACTGGTGCTAGTGGTGGTGGACAGTACCATGCACCCACTGGTGGTAGTGGTGGTGGACAGTACCAGACACCCACTGGTGGCAGTGGTGATGGACAGTACCAGTCATCCACTGGTAGTAGTGGCCAGTACCAGGCACCCACTGGTGGCGGTGGTGATGGACAGTACCAAGCATCCACTGGTGGACAGTACCAGGCACCCACTGGTGGTAAGGGTGATGGACAGTACCGAGCATCCACTGGTGGTGGACAGTACCAGGCACCCACTGGTGGTAGTAGTGAAGGACAGTCCCAAACATCCACTGGTGTTAGTGGTGGTGGACAGTACCAGGAATCCACTGGTGGTAATGGTGGTGGACAGTACCAAGCACCCATTGGCGGTAGTGGTGGTGGACAGTACCAGGCATTCATTGGCGGCAGTGTTGGTGGACAGTACAAAGCATCCACTGGTGGCAGTGGACAGTACCAGGCATCCACTGGTGGCATTGTTGGTGGACAGTACCATGCACCCACTGGTGGCAGTGGACAGTACCAGGCATCTACTGGTGGCAGTGGACAGTACCAGGCATCCACTGGTGGCAGTGATAGTGGACAGTACCAGGCACCTACTGGTGGCAGAGATGGTGGACAGTACCAGGCACCCATTCGTGGCAGTGGAGGTGGACAGTACCAAGCATCCACTGGCGGTAGTGGACAGTACCAGGCACCAACTGGTGGTGGGCAGTACCAGGCACCCACTGGTGGTAGTGATGGACAGTACCAGGCACTCGCTGGTAGTGGACAGTACAAAGCATCCACTGGTGGTGGACAGTACCAGCACCCCACTGGTGGTAGTGGTAGACAGTACCAAGCATCCACTGGTGATAGTGGACAGTACCAGGCACCTACTGGTGGTGGAAAGTACGAGGCACCAATTGGAGGTAGTGACGGAGGAAAGTACCAGGCACCCACTGGTAATAATGGACAGTACCAGGCACCCACTGGCGGTGGACAGTACCAGGCATCCACTGGTGGTAGACAGTACCAGTCAATCACTGTTGGTAGTGGCGGTGGAGAGTACCAGGAACCCCCTGGTGGTAGTGATGGTGGAAAATACCAGATATCCACTGGTGGTAGTGGACAGTACCAGGCACCCACTGGTGGTGGACAGTACCAGGCATCTACTGGTGGTAGTGGTGGACATTATCAGGCACCAAATGATGGTGGACAGTACCAGGAACCCACTGGTGGTAGTGATGGTGGAAAGTACCAGGTATCTACTGGTGATAGTGGTGGACAGTATCAGGCACCCACTGAAGGACAGTACCAGGTACCCACTGGTGGTAGTGGTGGTGGACGGTACCAAGCACCCAGTGCAGGTAGTGGTGGACAGTACCAGGCACCAACTAGTGGTACTGGTGGTAGACAGTACCAGGCACCCAACGGTGGTAGTGGTAATAGACCGTATCAGCCACACACTGGTAGTAGTGGTGGTAGACAGTACCGGTCACCCACTGGTGGTAGTGAAAGTGGACAGCACCAAGTCCTCACTGGTTCTAATTGTAGTGAACAGTACCAAACATCCTCTGGTGGTAATGATGGTGGACAGTACCAGCCACCCACTGCTGGTGGTGATAATGGACAGTACCAGGCTCCCACTGCTGTTAGTAGTGGTGGACAGTACCAGTCACCCAGTAGTGGTAGTGGTGGCTGCCAGTGCCAAGACAAGGGAGACAGTGGTGGAGAGAACCATGCCGCTAGTAATGGGAGTCAGTAAGCCACTTTTGGTAACGGTGGCAGAGTACACTAAACTGTCACTTGTAGTAACTGTCTTAACTGTTTGGAAAGAACTGAGCCTGAAATTTTTCTCAGTGGCAGCTCCAGCTTGAGCATTAAGTACTCAATAACGTGAAGTGTCTTAACTCTTAGGGACTTTCATCTAAAATGTCAAAGGCATAATGCTAACTTGTACAGGTCCAAAATTCAAATACTGTACGCTCTGGGAGTCTGCGTGGTAAACAGAATATACAGTAGAAGCACGACAAAAGCTGCCGAAGTGGCCACCACTTTCGGGCTGCCGGAACACTTTATATTTTATGAAGAACTTTTTTTTTTTTTTAATCGTCCTACCCACGTGACGGAGGCCAAACAGACCGTTGAAAATCAGGATGCCTGGTCATCCTAGCCTAGCTGATACCTGCAATTGTTGTGGTCCTAATTTGTTTTAAGACAAACTCTAACTTAACCATGTTAAACCATTAATAATATATCTGGTTTTGTGGAAATTTGAAATGAGTAGGATTTTATGTATTTCACTCTTCTATATTGGGAATTTTTGTCTATGATCCATCTATAATTCTAGATGTTTGTTATAATATTTTAACGAACTTCAACAACTGAGCGAATTCTAGATTAGAAAATACGATAGTCATCAACAATACAAAAAATGAGATCCATCTAGCTTATCAATAATAAAAAAAAATAATATTTCTTAAAACTCACCGACTTGGGTGTGTATCGCTTAAAGAACACTCAAATATACATTGCTAAAATAATAAAATAACTTGAATAATCAGTTTCTCAAGATGACATCCGCAAATTTAACTGATTGGTAGTATAGTACAGTACTGTGCGTCTCATATAACGGAAAACCTCCTAACCTGGACAAACTAATCTAATTCTAGTCTCGATATTATCCAATAACTTAGGTCAGGTTGCTAGGTGAAGTAAGCAGTAGTTTTTGTTGGTGGTGTTGTTGAACAAAGTTGATAGCCTCGCCCTAGTTCTTATACCCTGTACCAATTTCTCTATTGCAGCTAGGTGGCCTGCATTAGATAAATACCTTTATGGTATTACTAGTAGCGTTGCATTAAAACAGTTTCAGCTGCCAGCGGCAATCATATCCCAGAGGCGGATCCAGGGAGGGTTTTGGGTGTCCGGATCCCCCCCCCCCCCTTTTCATCAGAAAATTCCAATACTGTTTCTTTAATGCAGTATTGTGCTCAGGCGTTTTTGTATAGTAAAATGTAATTACTATTGACCAAAATATCTCCTAATATCAAGTGCACATGGTTTCAAAATTGTCTCAAAATGCCCATGACATCGGTCAGATTTCAAAAAAATTTCTGGAGTGACTTACAGCGCTCCCCAAAAACCTCACGGCTGGGTGGGCTCGCTGTGCTCGCCATGTTCCCCCACCTACAACTTCTTGGGTCCTCTCTTTTGATATTCCTGGATCCACCCCTGTATCGCCAATTACCAGTGAAAATATTGAATTTTCAAATATAAGTAAAAGTTGCCATGTACAGGTATGTAACATTTCTGGTGCATTTTTCTGTACTTTTATATTCATCTATTACACAACCTCCACGAGGTTGTAATGAAAAGGTTGTTGTTTAGCATTTTATAAATGTTACCTACATTTTGTTTTTGTCTGCCAATTTCCTGCTTTCCTGGGGTTATCAAACTGCATTTACTACCGGTACAAGTAAAATATCAAAGTGAACTAATCAACACAGAAATGAACTCATTCTCTGTTGTTTATGGATCTTACACGAGTAGAAATAGGACTCGTGCATTAACCCTAGAAATGCTGGCGGTTTGTTTGTGCGGCAAGTCATCGTTTGAAATACCTACAGTACGTCTTGATATATCGATATTTTGATGTCTTCCTCTATTTGCAATAACAATTTTTTATACCCCATTATAATTATTACAACGTGTAGTTTTAATATTGTTTTAAAAATGCATCTTTCTGAACATATTGTAAGTACAGTTGATATTTTTCTCAGTGCAAATTCATGTGCTTGCAAATCTTCCGCTGATATCGTGACATGTACAGTATATCACTGAGCAAGGACATGAATATTTGACTTTATACCCAGTAAAAAAAAATCTTGTAATTAATGAGCGTAAAATCAAGAGTACTGTTGTTGACATTTGGCGAGACTGAGAACTTTCTGAAATACCTGATACCAAGGTATACATAGTAGATACAGCTAGTGTATAATTTATCGTTCATAAAATAAACTAACCTAAATCATATAATATTGATGAAAAGAAGCTCAAGTTTATGTACATAACTTTAGATTAGATAGGTTTGTTTGGTTCATTTATGAACGATAACTTATACAATGCTGCTACCTTGGAGTCTGGCACTAAGTTCCCATCTCGCCGAATGTCAACAACGGCACTCGTGGCTTTACGCTCATTAATTTACAAGATTATCTATACGGTAACTATACATTGTTAAAAATATTGTAACTTATGAGTATATTTTTTTAAGTTGTTAAACTGTATGAGCCAAATAAAATAAGGAATCAAATATGCTAACAATTAATTAGTTTCATTACAAACCAATGAACGGTCAATTTATGATACAGGACATAATTCGATTTTTATTTTTTATTGATGTTGCTAATATTATGTCTAGACAAAAGCAAGACGATTATCATCTATGACACTTCTGGCGCTTTTACTCGTAACAGATTCTGTATTTAATATGCCGCGCAGTCCGAAAGTGAGGCGCATCACACTCGGACCTCGCTGGTAAGCGGACGGCAGTGATCAACCAGCAGTTGAAGGTGAGAGTATCCACTACAATACCAACCATGTAATACTAATTTAGTTATCCTAACCAATCAAACCTATCTAACCTCCGGCATATTAAATATATCGGTTCTAGGTCGTTTGCGAGGGAAGCGTCAAAAAGAGAATTGTCTTGCAACAAAAAAACCCTTGTGGGGTACGAGATGTTGGTTCACACTCAGGATGGGACGGAGAAAGGAAACTCACAATGTGCTCTCTGTATACATATTGTATTGGATGTGCAGTACAGCTTGGTGCTGGGAAGTGGCAGCGTGGTTGCAAGCGTGATGTAGAGAGAGCTGGTTGGTGAGGATGCTCAGAGGACCAGCTTGTGGGTCGCCATGCTCGCCGGCGGGAGCGAGGACCACCAGGCAGGAGCGGAGGAGGTGTTACTTGAAGACTGGCTGTAGGTAGAAAGAGAGGTAGGTCACCACGAGGTCAGGTCTTCTATAGCGGAGGTAGGCGTGGCTTAATAGTTGACCTCCGTCATGTAAGGCGGCGCTGGTTGACCTAGACCACGAGGCATACACTGGGAAATTCGCGGGGTCGGCTACTCAGCGACAAACAGCGTTTGTAGGGGAGAAATCCACTACACCACTACAACCTTAGCACTGCTAAGTTACAAGTTTTCTCCTTTTCTGATTTTCAACTCCTAATAACTCGGTTATGGGTAAAGTGCGCCAAAAGTGTCATAGATGAAAATTGTTTTGTTTTTGTCTGAAATTATAATTAGCAACAACAAAAATATCGAAATATGTCCTGTACTCAAACCCCAATGAACAACTCACTACCATAATACGAAATATTAATATGTAGTTAATTACTGAATTCCTTTTTATAATCCTCCAAAGGTTACGAGGAATGTGAGTTTAAGTATTTCTTGGCAGATGTAGTTTCCGTGTCTTGACCATCGCGTTTCACCTCTTCACTATAATTTCACCGCTAATAAATAAATATTGGACTCCTGGTATTCATTTAAAATATTCATCGTACTCACTGTGAATAAATGTTCATTACTAAATGGATAAAATGTTCAACTGCATCGTCGCCTTAAAATGTCAAATTTGTTCAACAGAGTGCAACCTTCCACTCGGACTCCTGAAAAACTACTGACCAGTGAAGTGATGACTGCCGCCAGTAAATATGGCGACATTAAGCTGCTTTGTGGTTGTTTGAAACATTATTATTATTTTATTATTATAATTATTATTTTATTACAGGTACAGTATTACGATTGTATTATTATTATTATTATTACAGATACAGTATTACTATTGTATATTATTATTATTACACCATATACGTACTGTATTATCCGGTATATTTTGGGGTTTCACTTGACCTATACCAACATTTAATTCATCCATTTCACTCCATTCCATGACTGTATTTACTCGCGCCTTTATCTTTTATCATTATCTTTTTCCATCGTAAGAGTGATTCTTTTGACTCCAAACACCTCCACAATGTATGTTTTATTTGTAATTAATAAATAATAATAAACAGTAAATTTATGACTAGATTTCAGTACCCTCCTGGAAATACCTGACAGCTTTGTCGACTATCATTGATCACATTGCCTTATAAATATATATATATATATATATATATATATATATATATATATATATATATATATATATATATATATAATAATTTTTTTTTTACCATTTTGTTTACCTGCAGTCTCAGGACACAGGAAACTGTACAGTATACAATATCTGTCCTCCCATAATTATTAATTATAACCTATGTGCACTGTACACGAGTTGAACTGTACAACTGCATACTGCACTGTAGTTTATAAACATGCTTATCCAATTGTAAACATGTACTTATGGCAATTTTACTTTTTAAATATAATTATCATTTTTAATTAATTCCTCGTAGCTCTCGACCACAAGTACCGAAAAGGAAGAAGAGGCCCACTCAAACGTTCATACCTAACTGTCATTAGTACCGTGGGCGCATTAAGATTAGACTCTAGTCCTCTTAATGGTTTGGGCAAGATTGGGGCCTATTAGTGCAGCCCCAATACTAATGGTTACTAATGATTAATTTAGATTAGGACTGGCACATATTTGATCAATCTCGACCGTTTATCAGCTTTGGGTAAACTCGGGTGTAACAACGCTGTCTTTTCATCTTGAGGTTATGTCAAGAGCACATTAAGAGGTTAACAAGTACCAATTGCTAAACTTCATTTCACCAACTACTGAAGTAATATTCCAATGAAGATGTGTTGAAGATAATAGTGTTTGGGGATGCACAATCGGTGATTTTTTTTATCTGACCGACCTACAGTAGTGACCAAACCTAGCTTAATCTAACCCAAACAATAAAACTAACCAAACCCACATCATGCAACTTAACCCCACAGAATCTAAATTAACCTAACCCAAAACCAAACTAAACAAAACCCAAGCAATCTATCCTAATCCAGATGGCGTGGGGTATACACCCAGGGTACCTCCAGCTGATTCAGCTCTGAATAGGTACCTAACTTTACAGATGGGGAAATAAAGGTGATCAAGTACAGTGCCAACCACACTGCCCCCTTATATACCAAAAAATGGTTAGCCTGAAGTGTGCTGTATCCACATTACCCAGACTGTCAGGCCTATAGTACATACTTTCACTGTCTGAAAATTATATGACTAAGAAGTCCTGTTCATGATGTTCTTACAACAACATATATCTTGCTAACCATTCTCTGGCATACACACCTGACATTTGCTGTACACTACACAACATGTACAATAATTCATTTATCACATATCATAAGCATCACTTCTAACCACAAGAAAGTGACATATTTAGTGGGTACAGTATTCTGAGGGTGCTCACACATCCCTGCCTCCTCTTCCAATTGGTAAAAGCTTAACTGAAACTTACAAAGATGGCATGAAAAGCTGTGACAAATCCTTGAAGCACCTCTTTCCAAGGCCCCAACAGTGATATGTGATGTACACTGTAACTCCCTGAAATTTCATCACTAGTACAGTACTGTATTGTACATGGTATAGGAAGGGATAAAAAGAAGCAATGGTTCTTTTACAGTACATCTACAGCGGCTCCCTTAAACAGCATCAAAAATACAATGTTAACACAAAGGGGAAAGTTTAAGGTGTAGGAAGTTAAATATAGGAGGCAATGATTCTTTTATTGGTCAGTTTCATCTATATACATAAAAAGATACAGAATATTCCTGACCCAGTGAATGAGTCAATGTGACAAAATAGTAATATTAAAATACTGACAAAGCATGTGTTCTATTTCTGGAATTTATTATCTTTGAACATCTTTGATTTTTTCATGAGGAAAAACTTGGAAATAAAGATTTAACTTGTCATGAATTACCTACACTTGAATAGTATTATCAATCAGAGCTCTTCATAAGTCTTCCATGGCGGCTCCTTACACCCAAAAGCAGTATCAATCAAAATAGTGACTATATTATCCATGGTTGCCTTGGTGGCACAAAAGCATCGACAAGCAAAATAGTGATCGCAAATCTTCCTCAATAGCATTATACAACAAAATATTTATTAAAAGTCTTTCATTACTTTCTTTGTACCTGAAGAACTTTGTCAAGCAAAATAGAGATCACATCTTGTCGAACAATGTTATCAAGCAAAACAGTGATCATGTCTCAATAGCTTACTCTACACCTGAGCAGCATTGTTCAGCAAGTACAACCCTTAACATACTGTTACCATTAAAAATCAATTACACCTTTATTGGCTTACATAGTATATCCCCAAGGGAAGAAGGCAAAGTACAGCACAGTTCCCAGTCTGACATCACTAATTAATGTTGCTGGAGAAGTCAAAGTTTTAAGAGTCACTCACAGTGCAAATCCAACTTAACAGGATGCCATATTTTCCTATCTATGAAGTAACCCCTGTTCTCATTTAATATGGGTTGTTGAATACAGTTTACTATGCAGGATCTCTCACATGCAACACCGTCTTTGGGTCCACCCTCACGGGTACTTACACAACAAAGGATCAGTCATGACTCATCTGATTACTCATGTATAATAATGTCAACATGACATTTTAGTATAGCTAGTTCTGCCATTGACAATACACAGACCAAAAAAGACTTAAATCATATGAAGATATTAGGGCAGGTACTAAACATCACCAAAAGCAGCCACAGTCTCACAATGTTTCCAATAACAATAGACAATGTTGTGGCTGAATCATCACAGAATGCTCACCTTACTTCTTGGTAACATTTAAACATGATATCATAACTACTGTAACATACACCATCACATTTCTCTCATAGAAATTCAACTCAATATCTAATTTCTCTCTTGGTCTACGACTACCATCCAAAAACAAAAACAAAAAATACATTTATGGTATTACCATAAAGAACATTCAAAACTTGTATTAAAGTAAATGTACACCTATTAAGCCACTTCCCACATCTGGTGAACAGAAGTCAATACAAAAATTAATCCATAGTGTATCATAATCCATCTTCAGAGATTAACAGTGACAACATATGAAATATTACACCAGTAATCAGTAAGAGTTGAGTTCTACACATTAAAAAACAATAAATTGCATGTCGCAGGAGGACAAGAAGACTTAAGAGTAAACATGTCACACAACAGCTACGTATCATGAATCTATTTCTCTAGTTCATAAATAATTCTTAAGGAAATATTTGTCTGTTATTTCTAACCTCAGCAGTACAATTTGATGGGCACTGACAAAATAGCCATTGTAATTCCAGAACTCTTCTGTTGTAGTTCTTTGATCTTTGTGAGGAAAGTTCCAGCACAATATGTACAGTCACTTCCAATAGTCCCTCAACAGTTGACAGTATCTGAGATCTACTTGTGGATTGTGTGTCATCAGTTTATAGCTGGTCAATGTTCCTATTCATTGTAAAACATGTCGGAACAACATACTGTAATACAGTACAAAGAAAAATCAGTCTTAATGTTAAACTCCAGACCGACATCACATACATGAGCCTTAAGTACCGTACATGCTAGATGTTGCCCAAGGATTGAGGGAATTTTAGAATCAACCGTACAATTCAATGAACCTCTTTTTCTGTCATTAATTTTTTAACACATTAGATTCATATCAATTAACTAAATTAGAAAACTTCAAAGACCTTGTTTTCATAACACCAATATCCAGATAGAGACTAGACAAAAGCTCAAGTGAAAATAATACTATGCTTTAAATTATTCCATTAATGATATCATGTTATTAGTACAGATAAACGGTGATACCGTCAGTCACCATAAAGTCTGGCAGCTAAGAAAAAGTGCAATTCATATTACAGTATCAGTAATCTAAATTCATCCCAAACTAACTGGGAGATGCCTTCAATATCATTACCTATCAATTGTGAATGATGACTCCAACATGTATCACAGAATATGAATCAAGTTCTATGCTACAATCCCTATAAATGCATGTACAGTACAGAAAAGGTCTTCAAAATACACAACCTTCTTAGGACAACTATTAATTTGGTCAGGGAAAGACTCACCAAAATAGGAATGGAAAAATGAAGATACATTACATTAAGTTATTGCACTCACAAATGAATACAGACAATAGTAAATTTTACGTCTTCTATTATCCTTTACATCTCCATTGTAACTCAAGTAATTTTCCAGGAAGAACAACTTTCTTCAAACTTAGATATCTCTGCAATAATTAATTCCTTCATCCATACCCACTTCAACAATGTTCTCCCTCAATCACACCCATATCCAATATGTTTTTAGTTCATCTACAGAAGTTATACAAACTATGTCAAACAATATTCTATCAATGAATGTGTTGACATTACCTACACTTCAACATTTTACTCTTGCTCATTTCTGTTTCACAGTACCGTAATGCATTACTCAACCCATATACCCCAACATTACTACCTTTGTTCTTTTCACCCCAACAATTCCCAACAATTAGCTTCATTCACAATTTTATAATTTCAGTTGCTATTGTTATTTGTTTTTCTTTTAGAGTCAGAATGGAGTGTTTATACAACCCTTTCTTACATTATCTTCTCAACAATACCTTAAAGTTTTAAATCTTCCAATACCGTCCAAACAAATAGACCTAACTTCTATTTTCTTACCCAAACAATTGCTAAAATTTGATGGATGCCCCCTGAAGTTTGACCTGTAACCTTCCTATGACCTTGAACTTCAAGATAGGGATCTGAGAATTGTTCATTACATATCATCTCATGTCCCTTAATAATTGTAAAGAGTTTCATGAGGTTGTTTTGAAAAGTTCTAAAGTTATAACCCAAACAAAAAGTGTGAAGGACGGAAGTAAACACACATGGACGGACGGACAGACAACGCAGTACGTAACAATAAACTTCCCGATTTTCATAAGTTTTTTCCAATGAAAAGGTGCAAAGAATGGCATTAATGTAGTCCTTTAGCTCTGACCTTGAATTTAAGACACATAAAATTAATATACAGTAGTGTTGCACACATTGTCTACTGACAGTAAACATTCTCCTGTATCGTCATCAAACTACAGTACAGTACAGTATATCTGAGGGCACAAAAGTTATGTTTTACACGAGGCTTCAACCTTTTACCACCCTTACACTTAATCTTTGAAATACCCTGTATGATGTTCTGCACATTATCTCCCATTTATACATGTTATGTTAAGTTTCAGCAAAATATGTTTTTACATGTTATCCTCAAGACATGCTTTTGAATTTCGACCTTCCTGTTACCTTATCTTGTGTTTGAGACTTTAATCTGATGCTTTACATTTTAACTAGCGATCATATATAATGAACTCCTGTACAGTTTCATCAAATTATTTGTTTTCATCAAAATATTTGCATCACTAAACTGTAACTTATTACCTGAACAAAGTTTAGACTATTAGATTATACAGTAGCCTTGATCTTTGGCTTCCAATTGGATTTTGTGTTCTTCACTTAATCTACTGATAGAATAGTTACTCTGAAGTTTCATCAAAATATCTCCATCAAATACAAGTGTTACACTCCAAACTAATTCCTGACCTTACAGTGACCCTTGAACTGTGACACCAAGAATAAATTTAATAATCAGCATTTTGTCTAGTGAAGTCTTGCTAAAATATCTGTATAAATACCAGAGTTATGCTTCACACAACACTCTGATCTTGGACATTCACCTTGACCTTTGACACATTTGATTCTGTACACTCAGCCAACTGATGATACATACTCCTCGGAGTTTGCCGGAAAATATGTACGTATACCAATACATGAATTATAATATGAACAAGGTTTTTAAATTATGACCTTTGACTTAGACTTGAATTTGGTTGTCTGCACATTCTCTCATAACTTGTATCATACATCAAAATTGCATTATAATCAGTCAAGCTGTTTCTGGGATATGCCCAAGAGAAAAATGTAATGTTCAAAAATACAGGATATACGTATCCAAGGAAGGAAAAAAACCGTAACTACCATTACTTACGACGAGGTTCTGTTCCAAGGACCAGGTCATAAGTCGAAAAGGTGAAAATAATACTAGAAATTCTAAAATGGGTGTGAAAAATATTTTATACGACCATGGCCGTCGTATGTCCGGGTTGTCTTAAGTCGAATATGTCATGTGTCGAGGAGAGACTGTACTGTATAGTAAACAGAATGTAAAAAAAAAATATTTGCATCAAGCAATTTGTCCTCAGCAAATACCCTGTGAGCACATGGAGGTTCACTGAAGTTATCCAGTTAACTTTTAAGACATTTTGATGACATACACACAAATATTCATTAGACTGTGTGATGATAAGAGCCACCTTCATTAACATTAAAACAAAACATTTACAAACAGTGAAATAAAGTGGATGAATGCCACACATCTGATAAAAAGGAGCATGCATTAGTGTACTGTATGTGCAAAAGGAAAAAAAAATTAAAAAAAAACCCAGTTGTTTTCACTAACCTTCAGATGACCACAACTAAACAAACAAAAAACCTGATAAAGGATAAACTTTCCTCCAATTATAACTCATAACTCGGCCTGTGTTCACTTGAGACTCTCAATCAACACTCCATTGTGTATAAACTATGATGCCTGATAGATTACTAAGATTTGTTTGGTCTTCAAGCAAGGTAACCCAAACTGGTCACATAAAGCTTTACTTCCATAAGTATAGTAATATGATTCTCTTGGGAGATAAGAAAATTATATATCTATAGCCTATGTTGGTTCACTCATTACCTCAATAACTGTCCAAACATAAGATTTGACCAATGTCTACAAGCTCCGACAAAAGATTCTCTCTTATCTTACCAAAAAATGTCAAGAGACTCATACCTGGCACATGTTTGCCAGCTCTCTGCTTGAACTTACATTTTTTTCCACCAGTGACTATCAACAATTACAAGAAGCATGACTTGCTTCTGAGGGCTGGGTCAACATGTATTGCCCCTTTAGTATACCGAGGTGCCTATTTTTCTCTCTGAACTTTGTATGCAGTATTTGATAATCATGACGTACACCTAAAAGGCATCATCATTTGGTCATTTTCCAAAATAGCCCATTCCTATCCGTACCTTATCAAAAAATCGCATTTTACTCTTTAACTAAGTGTAAGCAAAAAAGTGCATCCACAAAAATCTACTTTTGTTGCATGTCTCCCTCTTTCTTTAGTCCCTAGATTCTGTTCCCACCTACAGTACTTTGAACCCTTTTATACCTCCACATTCACAGACTGGGGCACTTCTTCCTTAAGATTATTATCAACAATATCTGATTGTTGTAAAAATAGGTTTCTTTTAGTGAATTATTATTCTAGCTAAAAAGTCAAGTAAATCATGAAATATCTGTTAAATAAAACCAACAATAAGTATCAACTGCCATTCTGAAATATTTTCAATATTTTATCAAACATTAGTTAAAAATAAATATTATACTATAAGCATGGAATTTTTACCGATCCGAAGTTAAAAAATATAGAAATGTTCTCCTTAAATACACATAACATGATTTTCTCCTTGCTCTAACAATTTATACATCACTTAAAAAAAGATTTCCTTGAACTGTGGACTATATAAAAGATCACAAGAAAGTATGTGTGCACTAAATCATTATTTTTGGTCTAATAAAGTGACAAACTTGAGAATTTTACTTATTAGGTGTACAAAATGCTGTTAACAATAATTCTTTTACCTTTTGAATATTTAACTAACAGGCAAAAAAGACTTGAGAGAAGTGTGTGATAACTTGGTAACATTTGATAACACAAACACTTACCATTCATGTCAAAACTTAACTAATGTATCTACTTGCCAAAATCTTAGTCATTCATGTTAACATTTAAAAATACACATATATGTGTCATTATCCTATCATATTGTGAGTGCTAGTGATACATACAGTATTTTATTTAACTGTGAATGCAAAAATGGCTGAAATAACCAAATTAATTGAATAAATCCTTAAACTCCTGCTAATTGAGGATATCTGAATAACACTACAACTTCAATAGGTAAAGTCAAGCTGAAAATTTGACTTAATAGTGTCATACAATATATACAGTATGTATCCTGTAAACTTGTCATACCCTCACAATGGGTCCCACAGTTTGTCTCTCTACAGGTCCAATATATTTTCAGTAATTATTTTCATTACAGACAAAGTTTCTTATCCTCACCTCTACATACAAAAATTTTATATAAATCCTATAGCTCCAATGTTTTAACAGATACAGTTTGTTTCATCTGTATTCTTGTTTAAGTTCACTGCTATACATCAATCTGCATGAACTGTGAGATCAACATATGGGAAAACTTTCTAAATACAGTACTGTACACTGTATGTCAAACTACAGTACATGTTCATTTGTATACAGTACTGTATAAGCATTTACATGTAGTGGTAATTCTGTTATATTTGTGTTTTGTGTGTGTCTTGTATGGTCAAACATTCCCTCTGAGAAATATCCAATATTTCTTTAAGAACCCATGCTTTAACATTTACACAATTCTAAAATATATCTATGTTTTTTTAGTATCTAATGAAGATATAAACAGACTATACAGCATCATCTTAGGACCGATGCTACACCCTTTTGCCAGAGGGTTATGCAGAATCTGTGACACTCCCCATGATCCCTGTACTGTACAAAAAAACACCCTATAAGGCCCTGTCTCACACAGTCTATATGTTATTCTCCTTTTATCCTAAAGTGTTACCAATACTTCTGTGGTCATTATCTCTAATACAGACATTCATTGGGAGTGTCTCACTTGCATAAATTAATGAGTTGCATTACAACAGTATCCTCTTCAGTAACCTCCCCAGAGATCCAGAAATATGCCTCTCTTTAGGAACTATACAACAATCCATCTTCCTTCCTTTTCCCATACTAAATCTAGCATTCTATATGCCCTTATTTAAATGTATCTTACCATTTTTTGGAGAGAAAGAATAACACCTAACTCATAGAATTTATAAATGACATAAAATGTTACTTGTAAATTCAAAGAACTACATAAAATTATATTTACATTATCAAAAATTACAGAGAATTATACTTAAATGCTCAAAAATTTAAAAAAAATTCTCACAAATTCAAAAATTACATTTACTAAGATTTACTTCTAACTTAGAAACAAGCTGTATGTACACAAACCGTGATGTTGAAAATGCTTTATGTTACCAGATAACTTTCAACATGTTCAAGCAGAATAAAAAATTTAACCACTGACAAATCTCCACACATCTCCCATACACAATATGGTACAGTATGCAGTACTGTATAGGTTTGAATTATGCTTTTTCTTTTGGAAGCAAAAAATATTTCTCAATGACCTAACTCTTTCCAAACAGACAGTGTACTTCTCTGATTACACCAAATTGATTACATTATTTGTAAGAGAAGCTTTCTTCCTGGGTATGTCTGTGATCACATGTGATTTTGTTCATGACCAAGCTGTTATTTATTTTTCAGTGCTAAGATGTTAGCAGCTATTTCCTTGAGGTGAATGGGGCAAAAATAAAGATAAATACTGATATCATACTTTATGGTTGTGAGGAAATATACATATATCAACAATTAATACCAAGAATAAGTAGAGCCCAAACAGGATGCTTCAAGAAACACCGACAATACCTGTACTGTATATGATATCCTCCATACTTCATTAACCACGTGGGCTCAAAACTTTGTGAAAACTCACTAAGTATTGGAGTAAACAGTGCCAGACTTGGCCACCCAGGTACTGCCCATTGCAGGCTTCAAGTAAATCAACAAGAGACGGTATGTACACAATATGCACATTATAAAACACTTGTATGGTCCTATACCATTCAGCATAAGAATAAATATTTATCTTAATTTACATTACCAAAAGCAGACATGAAGAAGTCTACTATGACTGCTGCACATATGGCTAAAATCCAATGTGAAAGGTGCTATAGCCTCAACCTACATCGTCACCTATTGCCCCAAAGCTACGCTATTTTGGCTAACTGATTACCTCATTATTTCCCTATACAGTTAGCCATCATCAAAACACGATGCCCAATACACAAAAAAATATGTACGTAGATTTCATCATCAGTAAAAATCACTCGGCAATCCCACCTTACTCACAATCTTGATAATCATTACCCCATCATATGCATAAACACCCCACACCAAGCCATCCAACATCACCTCTGCTCTCTGAATTATCTCAACCTGACTCCTTAAATGACCTGCCCAACACTACAGGAATTCCTACACTGTAAGGGACAGATCAAATACCTCCAGGAGGGTTTGCAGCAAGCTTCAAGCACCACAGTGACTACATCTTGCATCCCTCTTACTTATCCTCACACAGTATGATACTCATTCACACTTATCCTTGACGGTCAGCATGATGAGGTTGGTCTGGTGGATGAGGTATGTGGCACTCAAAAACACAGCATTGGCCCTGTCATGGTGGAGGAAAAAACAGGTAAGAAAAATACAACACCTGTACTGTAATGCATTACCACACACCATGTATTACCAATTACCAACTACAGTACTTATGTTTCTACTAATTTACATCATTTTTGCATTGAATAAACATTTTATACTCAACTACAACACCTAATAACACAAACTACTCTTTACAATAATTTTCAGATTAATACAATTTCACTAATTAACCAGGAACTGCACCAATATACCCCAGGATTTGACAAAAATATTTTACCCAAATGTTGCAGTTGTATTCCCATATTTAACATAAACAAGCATCATTGTTAACCCTATGTAGTATGGATGATAATCTCATCTGATGATTGAATGAGAAACTCTTTAACACATGACCCAGTGAAAACACATTGTAGAATGAACTATCACCCATGGCAACCTGTATCGTGATGACATTAAAGTTTACCAGGTTATCATGCTCCTACCAGCCCACTGAGATGAGGGGAGAAAATAAATCTATATCGTACAGTATTGTATACCAAGATTTAAGATAAATGTTAATGAAACAGGTACCACAGCCAGCAGAGATTTGCTCAATCAAAGAAAATGATTACCTGATCAGTGCTGCCAAGTAAGGATAATTTGTAAAGATCTGAATTTGACTGAACATGAATAATTAAAAATCTTAATTTGTAAGACAAAACAATACATAATGCAAAAAATTAATATGTTCAACAAATTATCATATACAATCGCCTGTATATTTTGTACTACAGACTGTATTTATATGAGTACCTGTATTAAAAAACATGGCAAATGTATTTACTGGGAAAAGTAGAATCCTGACCTGATATAATAAGATCTACAGCAATTATATGCAGTGGGGTATGCTATAACGGATCCTACTACGAATATTCCTATAACGAACGGATCCTACTACGAATATTCCTATAACGAACGGTTTTACCTATAAAATTGAGAATGCTATAACGAATGCAACTCCTACAACGAACGCGGATGAATACAGGACTATTTCGCCTGGCACATGAATATTGTTGTACAGCGACCCACAACAAGAGCGTCAGGCGCCATCTTTGTCTCATTGTGTAGCCAGTGCACCAATGTTATTGTTGAAATTTCGTCTTTTGATGTGGAAATAGAGTTATTTGTATAAATATTTTGTTATACAAGTGTACAATTGTGACAATGAATCATCCAAAGCGAGTGAGAAAGCTCATAACTCTTGAAACTAAGAAAGAAATCATAAAGAAACGTGAGGATGGAACAAGCATTGCGAAACTTAGTGATGAGTATGGGATGGCTAAATCGACTATATGTACGATTTTAAAGAATAAAGAGGAGTTGAAAACAGTGCAAGTGGCTAAGGGAATCTCTAGACTTAGCAAAGCAAGGTGTAATGTGATTGAGGAGATGGAAAATTTACTCTTAGTATGGATAAAGGAGAAAGAAATGGCAGGTGATAGCATTAGTGAAGCTATAATTTGTAAGAAGGCCAGACAATTGTTTGAGGACCTTAAAGCCAAGACTCCCAGTGCAAGTGATAGTGATGTGCCAGTGTTTAGGGGTACCAAGGGGTGGTTTACTGGTTTCAGAAGGAGAAATAAAATACATAGTGTTGTGAGACATGGTGATGCTGCTAGTGCAGATGAAGAAGCAGCTAAGGAACACCATGACATTTTTTTGAATATTATTAAAGAGGGAGGCTTTGTTTCTCAGCAGGTATTCAACTGTGATGAAACTGAACTTCTTTGGAAAAAAAATGCCTCGCCGTACATACATTACCAAGGAGGAAACTTCTGTCCCTGGTCATAAGCCAATGAAAGACAGGCTTACCCTCCTTCTTTGTGCTAATGCTTCTGGTGACTGCAAAATAAAGCCACTCCTTGTGTACCACGCAGAAAACCCCAGAGCTTTCAAAAAAATTAGGAAGACCCGCCTTTGTGTTTTGTGGCGGTCAAACCCAAAGGCTTGGGTGACCAGGAATTTATTCTCCGAGTGGGTGATTGAGGTGTTTGGACCCAGTGTTTGGGAATACCTCAGGGAGAATAATCTTCCACTGAAAGCTTTGTTGGTGATGGACAATGCACCAGCCCACCCTCCTAATTTGATGGTTGAATTGCCAGAGGAGTTCAACTTCATCACTGTGCACTTCTTGCCACCCAACACAACACCTCTCATCCAGCCCATTGATCAACAGGTAATTTCTAACTTTAAGAAGCTGTACACAAAGGCACTGTTTAGAAAATGTTTTGCGTCCACTTCTTCCAGTGATGTTAGCTTGAAGGAATTTTGGAAGAGTCACTTCAATACAGCAGACGCTGGTTTTTTAATTACCTCAGCCTGGAAAGAGGTTACTGTGAGGTGTCTTTGTGCTGCTTGGAGGCCATTGTGGCCTGAATGTGTCCTTCAAAGAGACTTTGAAGGCTTCGAAGAGTTAGAAGAAGAGGCTGTTGTTCATGAAATTGTGTCTCTGGGCAATTCCATGGGCCTGGAAGTGGATGATGATGATGTTGAGGAGTTGGTGGAAGAGCACAGTAAGGAACTGTCCACTGAGGAGCTGCTTGAGCTTCACAAAGAGGAAAATGAGACACTGAAGCAGAGCTTAACTTCTGAGGAATCAGGGGAGGAGGAGGAAAGCCGCATCATTCTTTTGCTGGGGCAAACTGTCCAAACTTGCTGAGGATTATCATCCTGATGTTGGTTCTGTGCAAAAGGCCATCAGTGTGTTCAATGACAATGTTATGAACTACTTTTGGAAGGTCCAGAAATCAAGGTTGAAGCAGCCAACCCTGGATTCCTTCTTTACAAAGGTAACAAAAGAACCTACAGACAAAGTGCCTGTGAAAGTCACCAAAGAGGGCTAGGAAGGATGACTCCTCTCCTTCCACCTCTTCTCCATAATTCTCTCCTCCCCCCTCCCCCACTGCCTCCTGTCCTGCATGCTGAACAACACTAAGGTAAGATAAAGTACCGTATTTTTTACATTTCCACAGAATTTTTTCAGTGTTAAGTGGTTGTATTTGGGGGCCTGGAACGGATTAATCCTAACAAGCGAATGCTATAACGAACGAGGTTCTGGAACAAATTAGATTCGTTATAGCATACCCCACTGTACCTATATACAGTAACTCAATACTGTACTGTACTGTATTCCTGTAAAACAATCACCTACATAAAAGATCTTATCACTGCTATTTGTAAATGCTCATACAGCAGACATTAAATTGACCTTTCCTTTAATTTTAAAAGTGATCACAGTGCTAAAGTTTCAAATACTGTACAATAATGTAACTTCTGTTTATCTAAACATAAACTGTACTGGTTTGCAAAATGGGTTAAATTTCAGTTACACAGCTTGCTGACATGTGCAAAACCTCCATTTGCAACAACTACAGTACAGTTTAAATACAAAACTTAACCTTAATGACATCCTATTTAACTAGTGATACCCCACACAGGCACAGTTCCTAACTTAGTCTTTCCCTCTTCCCTTAGCTTTTTCAGACATCAAATTTTTCTCATTTCATTAACTTATGCTCTATTAATTATCAATTTATATCTATTCTCACTGTATGTGCATTCTCTCACTTTTGGGATATGTGTCAAGATGTCTGACTCTTAGCTACACTACACATGGAAATACAATGGTACTACTGTGTATTGGGTTCAATCCCTGGCCTGGGACAGTTGTGAGAAGGGTGATATACTGTGTGACCCAACAAAATGTAGCAGATTTACTCTAGGTACAGTACTACAGTTTCCTCCTGTACTAACACTGGACAATAAAGAGCAAAACATAGTAAGAAAGGGCACACTAATTGCCTGAATGGCTAGTAAGCTGATTAAGTGGTGTAATGATTAAAAAAAAATTATAAAAAATAAAAGCCTTACTGTCCCTCTTTGAAGTACTCCTTGAGAGTGTTGCTGAACTTCTTACTGTGCTTTACAAAGTCACGTTTACGATGCTCCAGCGCCTGTTTACCCTGTGAGCCTGGTATGTACTGTGATACTTCTGATACGGCATCCAAAAGTTTCTTGATTGCACTGGCAATTTCTCTGCCAGAAAGAGTTACTTATTAGCTTCATATAAACCTTACACCATGAAAAATAAGAAAATAATTAACAGTGCATAACACAGTTGTCATAATAATTTTGTTGTGAAGGAAAGCAGTAAGTACAGTACATGCCTTGCTTGTTTAATAGTTATTTCATGCAGAGAATAAGAAATAAAATCACCTCATCACTTAAGTTTGTTGCTACTCACAACTCTAAGAGAGAGGCTATCAGGGCAAACATTTTTTTGTTAAACATTAAGTTAGCATACCATTATCATTACTATTTTCTTACCATTTTCCACACTTGCTTGGGTTAGCCATAATTACCTGATAGCATGGTGCCCTGGTTGCCCTCAGCCAAATTTGAAACAAGATTTAGCTATAGCTGGATATCCTTCATATGACACACCCACTTATAGAGAGTGGGAACTGGGCATTACATAAAGGACCCATAAGCATATTATAAACTTGTTTACACACACACATTCCAAAATAGGTGTCAAGCCAACTTTGGGCCCCTGGCGTGACCCCATAAGATTATATGAGGTAGAAGTGAATGGGTACCCAGGAAAACTAAAATCAAGGTGGTAGGATGCAATGCAGAAATATGTATAAGAGGTGCCCCTTGAATCACTGATACAGTGCTTTATACGGAACAATTGGACAGAACATGCACCATCACAAAAAACTCTATACAAGTCTGAAAATAAGATTAACAGATTGTGGAGGAGTCTGATTTCTTATAACTTCAATTTTCTAACTGGAACTGGATACTAAGCAAGAACCATTGTAGAAGGATTAAAAAAAGAAATCTACACAAATATGTCTCCAAGAAAATTAAGTGGTACAAGGAGATAAAACAGCTAGAAGCACTGGTGTAGCAGAATATGACTTGAAAACTTAAGAGTATTCTCCACAATATAATATTTATTCTTGCTTCTTATGCAGCCCTGCCTCCCAACATCCATATACTGTACTGTATACTATACAACACTACAGATGGCAGCTAACCACCCAGACAGCACTTAACCTTACTTGATAGTTTCTAAGAAGGTCTTCCTGTCAGTTATCTCATCTGGGATGCGAGACAGAATACGCTTGAGGTTTGCCGATTTTTTATTTAGTTCTTGGAAAGCATCTTCAGTACGAGTTACTCTGTAGTCACCAGCTGGAATACACAATGGTAAGAAATAAAACTAGAGGCAAAATATATGTAAATTTTGCAAAAAAAAAAAAGGATTACAGGTCATTTCAATCAGAAAATTGGCAAGGCATACAACACTTGTATTTTGACAAATGCTTACAGTTCAAAATCTTTGTTACTAAATCAAAATTTTGTGCAATGTACTTTTAAAACTCACAAAAAAGTTTCACATCCTTGGTTAAAAATTGGGAGTATCCTGAATTTAAAACTGTCATGATAAATTTATTACTGGCAGACTGGACTTGAAATCCTTTTCTCTGGTAGACCCAGTAAACCAATACCTCATACTAAAGTACAGCTGCTTATTAGGGGAAGAGGATGTGGTGGCTGAGCACATACAATGCTCACCTCCTGTCCCAGGGGTTGCTGGTTTAGGATTAGGGTATATCCACACCGTCCCTATGGGACCTATTTTTACAAAGGGGTTCAATGTCATCAGAACTTAAACATTGCCAATAATTTTTACCCAGCAATTACATATTATACAATAGTTTGTCAAATTAACTTACAATCTAGCTTGCCAAGTTCCCTAACAATGATAGTTAAAAATATACATATATTTTAAAATATTTTCAAAAGGTGCAATGAAAAAAATAAAACTGTTTGTAGAGCACACCATACATCCTTCAGGGTTTCTTTGTGAGGCAGCAAGCACTGTATCGCTCAGCAAACATTGCTTCTGCACATCTAGGCCTGTAAAGTACTGTGCTTGGTAAGCATGAACCCTCTATTTCCACTGGTGCCACCCTTAAATATGGAGGAATAGCTAATTCTGAAAAGTTTTTCTGCTAGAGCAGATCTTAAAATATATGGTAACTCACAATTGGGACCTTGAACCCTTTGATTGGCACAAAGTGTCTGTCAGAGTTGATCTTATACCTATCATTTCACTGATCACCTTTCTATCTACCCATGAATAGCTAACCTTAAATGACAAGGGATTTGTGGCACTTACACTCCAGTCCTGGAAGGAATAGAAGAGAGAAAGCTGAAAGTATGAAGTGAATAAGTGTTTAACAATGGTTGGTAGTCAGTGACCACCATGCCACAGCAATGGCCCCATCCCCGACGAATCAACACTAAACCAGGTTGTCACTCTAAAAATATATCTGTTCCACCAACCTAAAGACAAATCCCATGGGAGGTAGGATGTTATTAGAGTTGCCTAGTGGCAAGATCTATCCTCCTTTTCCAACATAATGATATTTACCAGGGAGGTCTTGTAATCCAGTCCCAACTAAAAACTGAGGGAAGTGCTACAAAAGCTCCAGCACTGAAAAGACATAACACCACCTCAAAAGATAGTTGATCCTAGCTACTAACAGGTCAGAACAACTCTGTTATCAAACATATCTGTTGTTATAGGAATCCCTCCTATAAGATAATCGATTAAGATTCACAACCCCAATAAACAGCTTGTGATATGTATCCAGCATTAATGATGTTTGACTACCAACCATCACCAAAAGGAACCTATATAAGATCTGACCCTTAACTAAAAACAAAATCCTACCAAACCAACACCTACATGTACAGACACCCACAACAGTCCTGCCGCCTCTCCTGCTGTTCAACTACCCAAGATTCAGACTCGTAAAACTGAAGCAGAAGACACTGATGCATTATTCTATCCAAAAATGCCTTTAATTCACGAGTCTGAATCTCGGGGTCAATGATTCAGGAGGAAAGGCAACAGAACTTTTGTGGGTGACTATATACTTTGGAAATAAAGTACAGGTAATCCTAGAAAATCCTAATATTTAATGAATACAACAGACCAGCGACTCCCTATCTCACCTTTGTGGCCAAACAGGAAAATAAGTACGTAATGATTGACTTAAACAATTAGCGTGGTTTACTCAAAGAACAATGAGAAGCTTTGGACCAAATTCCTTGGTTGTGAGAAGTAATTCATATCCACAGCTAAAAGGGAACAAATGTATTTTTCCCCAAAGATTCCCAATCTAATGTAAAAAAAAATCCAATCCATATGCATGTGTCTTTGGAAAGGGTGAAACAAACCCAAACAGCTGGGAATTGTTGGCCTTGGCAAACAAATCCACACAAAGATCAATCTCCAGGGAGTGACTCCCACCTAAGGACCCTTCTGACTCACATGCAGAGGGTAAACATTATTTCTGAACAACATTTACTCAAACACTCAAAGTTACACCTAAATGCCTGGCAGTGACAAGGCTTGAAAGTTTACTCACTGAAACCCATTTTCCTCTCCTTGACTGAAAATAAATAAGTTGAAAGAAGAACTGTACCTCTGAACACAATTCTACGGTTAGGATGAAGTGAAGAGTTTGTTTTTCTTTAGGAAACCATCAGGGTCTAGAAATCTATCTGCTTAGGATGGTAAAATCCATCTGAAAACCCTATTTTTTACAGAAATGAAAGTTCCAGATAAGTATTAAAATAAATATATATGTTCGGTAGTCTTGCCACTGTAATTAACCTAATGTAATGGATAGTGTAATGTATTAAGATCAGCTGGTTTGTACAATACAGAACCATTCACTTATATCTTGATTAAACACTGTACAGTACTGTATAACTTTTTGTTATAACAAATAAATACCAGTGGTAACTGAAAGCTAAAATTACCTGTACATATACAAGTACTGAAGTAACCCAACACAGAAACATATCACCACAAATCACAATAACTAAAAATATTTTGCGTACGTACACTCTGATTCATTTACAGAACCCTGTAATCTGAGGATAGACTCATTCATGTTGACACTGAGGTCTGCTTTACGAACTAGACCCATGACCATTTCATAGGTGAACCCCGGATGTGCAGCCTCCACCTTACTCAGCGCAGCACGGAGAGTCTGACTTGATGCTACATTTTCACGCTCCACCTGTAAGAACATATGATCATTTAACTACTGTGTATACAGTACTGCGCAATCCCTTGAATATTTTTTCAATATATCCACTACACTGTATGTACATTATGTACTGTACAATACTTTGAAAATTTAAAATTTTAAGAAAAATGGCTGCTTTACACTACAGTACAGTATAACTTTATTATAAATTGAAAATATTTATTTGAACAAAACAAAAAATAACACCTAAAAAGCTTGTACATTCCAATGCTTATAAATAAAGTCTCAATGTACAGCACAAAACTCTTACTGTACAGTATTTTAAAACTTTACTGTGTATGGCTGCTATGCACAACAGGTATTTTGTCCCCTTTAACATTAATAATAATAATTATGAATAATAGCTGATCTTTTTTTTTAAATGCTAGTTCTTCTAAAGAATTCACTAGCACTTGAAACACAACGAAGTCAATGACTTGAGAATAAAAAGAAATACTGCACTACAATAAAGGATCACAAAAAGTAGCAGTTCGACTTCTATCACTGTACCCTGTTTGGGATCATAAGCTTTAAAAAAAATAGAGAGCTAAGTTGTTTCTAAAAGACCTCCACAGAAGTCAGCTGCTTCATGGATGCAGGCAACTGACTGTACAATCTGGGTGCTGTATAGGAAAGGGATCGGTCAACAAAAGAACATTCCTGTACAGTACTGCTCTAGGCTCCTCAAGGTGTCGTACTACAGTACAGTACTACACAAAATCACTTCAGAAATACAGTATAGTCAGTGGAATTAGTAGGTTGACCAAATACTTAGCCTCACCAAACAATAGTGTCTCAAAAGTCATTATACAGAGTTTGAACTTTATCTTAGCTTTAATTAGAAACCAATGTAATTCAATCAAGAATGGGGTAGTGGGAGTCCTCGGTGGGAGAACAAAAACAAACCTGGCAACCCTGTTAAACACTGTTTGAAATGTCTTCAGTACAGTATATAATTAGGTAGTTATAATAGTCAACCCGAGACAAAATAAGGGATTGTAAGTGTCACAAGACACTGTCCATCCAAAAACTGTTTAACAGAATATAAATTTCAAATATGAAAGTTGCAACTCTTAACTACTGAATTTATGTGCGCTTTAAATTTAAAATTCAGTTTTGAGTGAAAGTACTATAAACTCCAAGATTACAAACAGATCAGTTAGATTTTTTCACAACAATTATGTTCATTTAAAAAAGCTATGAGAACATTCTATGAATTGATTATTATAAAAAATACAAAAACCCTCAGTTCAGATAAACTACAGAAACCTTCCTTCACCAGAGTAAGGTTCACTAAACATACTGGTAACACTCCATGATGGTATACTCTTGGTTAACCACCTACCTAACAAAAAATCTTAAATTAAAAAATTTCTTACATGAAGAATAAACCAAATTGGATGGAGAAATTGCACTTTTCGTACAGTACGTATTTTGTTTTTCCTTAATTTTTCTCGTAAGTAATATGCAGTATACACTGAGCCCATCTCCCACCTAACAATGCCATGTGTCAGAACACTAAGCAACAGAATGTTTCCCAGCAACATTTCCACAGTGAGCTGATATATTAACACCCTAACCTAACATACCTTTCCAAATTAACTCTAACATAAACTGAATGTGTTCATGTGTATGGAAAGGCGACACTAAGAAACGTTCATGTGTCACCAAACTAATATTGTACAGTATCATGAAAATTACAAATCCCTGTTGTCTTTTTATTGGGATACAGGCACAGAGTCTCCTCGACTTGCGACAACCCGGACATACGACCGCCATGGTCGTATAAAATATTTTTCACATTACTTATTTGCGAGTCCTGAAACGTTTGGTCATAATGTGACCCCGTACGACAGCGTGGGCTGGGCCGCTTCGTGGTGTACAGCATCCACGCTGTAACCGGCTCAGTTGTTGTTTGGCCGTCGTTGTTTTTGTTATTGATCGCACTGTGTACTGACAAATATTTTTTTTAAATTCCTTTTAAAATGGCTGGAAAGTGTAAAAGCAAGAGTTCTCGTGGTGCTGAGAAGAAACAGATACAGTCAATTACTCTTGAGATGAAAAGGACAAGAAACGAATTCGTGAGGTAGTGAAAGGATCAGCACCTATAAAGGGAACAATAATAACAAAAAAAAAAGACAAAGTCCTCTTCATGAGATGGAAAAATTACTTGTGATGTGATGGAAGATCAGCTGCAAAAGCATGTACCCTTCAGCCTTCTAACCATACAGGCTAAGGCAAGAAACCTTTTCGAAAGCCTGAAAGAGCAGGCAGGAGATGAGTGCGACCAAAACTTCACAGCAAGTCATGGGTGGTTCCAAAGGTTTAAGAAATGTTACAGTTTGCACAGTGTAAAGGTGAGTGGAGAGGCAGCAAGTGCTGATGTGGGTGCTGCTTAAGCTTTTAAGGAGCTAGATCGTGACATCGTGGAGGGAAATTATTTAATGTGGATGAAACTGGCTTATTCTGGAAGCGCATGCCAGAATGAACATTCATCCACAAAGAGGCGAAAACCACTCCGGGATTCAAGGCATTCAAGGACCGAATCACACTTCTGTTAGGGGGGGAATGTAGCTGGTTTCAAGGTAAAACCCTTCATGATACGTCATTCAGAGAACCCAAGGGCTTTTAAATATGTCAGCAAGAACACACTGCCAGTGTTTTATCGCAGTAATAAGAAAGCATGGATGACCCTAGCACTGTTTAAGGATTGGTTCCCGAGCTGTTTCATTCCACGAGCCAAGGAGTATTGTCTGCAACAAGGGGCTGCCTTCAAAATTTTATTAATTTTAGATAATGCTCCAGGACACCCACCACACCTGGACGACCTGCACCCTGATGTTAAGGTAGTCTACCTACCACCTAACACTACCTCTATCATCCAACACATGGGTCAAGGTGATATTGCTGCTTTTAAAGCATATTATTTACGTACGACCTTCGCTCAGGCTATTGCTGCTACTGAAGGTGAGAAAACGCTCAGAGAGTTTTGGAAGGACTACAACATTTCGCAATGTACAAATAACATAGCTGCAGCATGGGATGAGGTTACAGGCCAGTGCATGAATGGAATATGGAAGAAGGTCCTGAAAAGATATGTGAACAGTTTCAAAGGATTTAATGAAGATGAAGCAATTTCTGAGATTAGTAACAAGATAGTGCAGATGGGTCAACAGCTGGAGTTAGAAATTGATAATGAAGATGTTAAGCAGTTGGTGGAAAGTGGAGCAGAAGAGCTAAGTAATGAGGATCTTTTTGAACTGGATGCACAGAAAATTGCAGAGGAAGAAGAGAGACAAAATGTAGAAGAAGAACATGCACCCCCAAAACGTTTCCAGTGAAACAAATGGCAGAGGCATTTGTTACTATTTAAGGGGATGCAAATGTTTGAAGAAATGGATCAAAATGTTGAGCATTTTGCAAAGTTGACAGACTGAACCAAGATGTACTTGCTTGCTACAGGGAGATTTACAGTGAAAAGAAAAGGCAAACTGTGCAGTCTAAATTGGACATATTTTTTAAGAAGGCCCCCACCGCTGTCTCCTCACGCCCCACCACTGCTGCCTCTTCACTCCCTAAAGATGATCCAATACCTTCAACAAGCAAGTATATTAGTCTGTCTGAAGAAAGCGAACTTGATGACCCACTCAGCCCTGTCTCCTCCTCTGCTTCATCCAATTAATGTAGTCTACATGTTTAATTAAATAAATATTGAGGCCCCATGTGCATTCAGCTGACTACATTAAAGGTAAGTGTACAGTAACACTTATTCATTTTTCATAATTGATTATTTTTACTGGACTGCATTTCATTTTAGAATTTCTATACTGTATTATTTTCGCCCTTTTGACTTACGACCTGGTCGTCGGGATGGAACCCTGTCGTAAGTCGAGGAGAGACTGTATTCTTAATGTTGAAAAAATAAATAATTGTTTATACTTTATGTAGAAATTTTCTAAAGTTGCTGCTTCTCAGCTAGGAAGAAGTCAAATAGCATTAATGCCTATGAAATGTTCCCATTCACATAAGAACAAGTGAATCCCCAAAAAACATGGCATTGTCATCAGGTAGACAGGATGAAGCACCTTTATTTATGAGGAAACTAAGGATTATTCAGGTAAGAAATAAGTTTTCTGACCTTGGTACAGTATTGAGATTTTTCATTAGGTAGCTGTCATGCCTAATCTTAAATCGCATGTAAAATTTTACAGTTCGAGGTTTATAAATAAATGAAAAAACATCAGCTAATTATTATTCTAATTTATTATGTAATACCTATCGCTAATTTGTGCCCCTAGCAGCAAGCCACTTTTCTTTCCTTTGCCACAGAAATTCAGTTACTGGACATGATAAAGTAGCTCTGTGTTACTTAATTAGGACATTTACAGTACTATCAATATATTAGCAATGAGTGCCAGTAAGGGTATATCACACAAACACTACCCTGATTATTGTAAATAAAGTCTGATAATGTTTAAGAAGAGAATCACAACCCAATTACTTTTTAACGTTTATTGAAATCTTCATGATGGGATCCAGTATTTTTGTTTCAAAGCATGAAATACAAACACTGTATTGTATACTGTATTGGGAAAAAAAAATTATGAACATCATAATCAATAATCATAACACAACTTATTCACTATATTTCTTTTTAACACAATATTTTTGCTCAGCTTCATGACCCTGCCCACTACTGTAATGAGTCTAAATAAATATTGTAGAGTACTGTACATGCATTCCTCAATACAATAGGGTTGCATTCCTGAAAACATGATTGTTAAATGAAAAATCACACCAAACACGATTTAGCATGGTGTCACGTTCCAGGAGTTCGTCAAAGTGGGGGTTTTCACCCAAATAGGCTAAAAAATCACGAAATTAAACCACCTCAGCACACAATCCAATCCATAATCATAAATTTAGCATGAAAAAGTGCAATTTCCCGGTTGTTTTACATTTCACAGTCACTTAATTCACTAAAAATTACACCATAGTCACTACACTTGTCAATTGCAATCCTTAAGCACAGTACTGTAATACTACAGCGATGTAATCGTACATAACAGGTGGTCACATGGTGTACCAGCAGCGAGTGAACAAAAACACTTTTGCTGCATGTGGGTAACTGGCTCAAGAAGAGTTCAAGAAGCAACATGCAGGTAGTCCTTCCCTGTGGAGAGAACAATGAATGCATTTCTGTGCATGGCAGCCATCTTGGGATGACAAATGAAGAGGAAGATGTGCACAAAGCTGCTAGGGAGTGATTTTTCTTTCAATTTCCTGACAGCAGTCATTAAACCGAGAGATTCCGGTCTTATTGCGAAGAAAGGTCAGTACTGTAGTGGTTTTTATCAATTCATTGATGTTCCAAAGGATAGGCTATGGTCTACCGGTCACTTGCAAAGTAAATTGTCTCATCTTCCAGTTCCAACACTAGCTTAAGAATAATTTGTTTTCTCTAGGATTTTCATTAATGCATAGAATGCACATTTGGTGGTAGAACAAGGTAAAAGACACTAAAAATATACTTGTCCTTTAATCGGTAGCAAAGGATTTACCACATCTCCTCCATTCAAACATAAGTACCAAAAATAATAATTGTTTTTAATTGAAAAAGTATGTAAATACAGTATACTGTATCCTATTAATCATACGTAATGCGCCAGTAGCTGGTATGTCGTTCATGTGTATGAAACAAACCATAAAAGTATCCCAGAAGCTTTCCTGTAGATGAAATGAAACATGCTGGATATAAACAGAGCTTTGGTGGCATGCAATTGGACATGCATTACATTCAAGATGGATAAAACTATTAAAAAAATATTAAGAAAAAAGTTTCTTCCCAAACATTTTGGGCTTTTCATAAGGTAAGAAATCATTTATCTTTTACAAAAAATTTCACTAAGATGCTGGTTAATGTGCAACACTCTCTTTCACTACTGCCTAAAAAATAAAAAATAAATTAGATAGCGGAGGAAGAGGTGGTTAGCACCACAAATAACTTATGGAATTGAACCAACATTTCTGGAGCTACGATTTGCATGATACTGAACATGAAAATGGATGCAAGAATGCACAGAACCTATTAGAACCAGACATAACCAAGCAAACTGCACCTAACTTCCTAACCTGTAAATTGCATTTGGATTTTATTACTTACTGTCATCCAAACAACATCTCTAGAAAAAATTTACGAATTCAATCTCATATAATTCGTACTAATCATGCCCAATGAGATCGTCGTTCATTTCTTAACATTTAAACAAAGACTGCGGATTCTAGAGTATATCAGACAATGTGAATCAAAACATGGTCGCCACGGGAGATTTGACAGTGCTATAATTACGGTAGCGAAATATTTTATCCCTTCGCCCACAAAGCACAGACATAAAATTACTACCATATGATCAGCGTTCGCAGTGTTTTTACCCAGTTACTTCCCTCTTCTTTCATCCAAAGTCCACTAACAAGTAATTTATGATTGAATGATGGGCAAAAAAAAAAAAAAAAAAATCACAATGGTGTTGTTTCAATTTTATTACTCAATATCATCCAAACACCCGAAAATTTGGTGCAAATCCATAAAGTCCTTTTGATGTTAACCATCTCCTCCACCTTTACCAAAAAAATTTATATAAATTATCGGTAAATGTATAGAAAAGCACCGTTCCTTCTTTGAATATTAAAAATATGTTTTTTCCTATGATTTTTGATGAGTTTCAAACGAATTTGATATTCATTTTTGCCGGAAATGACTAGTTTTTGATATACAACCCCCCCCCCAACAAGGGAAGCTGTTGGGAAATTTGAGGTTTTTGCTGGGTAAATCACAGAAACAAGTGATTTCCAATGGTGAACAAGGCAAAAAAAATTTAAAACTCATCAAAAACCATAGGAAAACACATATTTCTAATAAAGTACTGAAAGAAATGTAACCTTTTGTGTAAAAATAAAAAAAAACGAACCTGGCCTAACCTAACAAGGGGAGCTCCACCCCCCTGGACCCCCATTGTTCATGACCCCACATCTTATCTTAATCTGAAGAAGAATCAAGCCAAATGTGTTGTTCTTCATGCAGTGTACACTGATTATTACACTGGACAAAACGTTGTTCAGTAATACACCGTGTTTTCTAAAATATGAAATGGCCTTACTATTATCCGATGAAACTCTGCAATTGACGTAAAATAATCTATCACAATGTCGGCACAACTCTTCAACTTGTTGAGCCATATCTGGTACTAAAAATTCAAATCTCCGCTCCCGATGCTCCCACGTATTGTTCACTACATAAAACAAAAACTCTTGCCCAATAATAAGTCTCCTCTCTCTATAGCCAATAAGGAACTCTCACACCACCCCTGCACATGCGCTGCAGACGCTAAAGAAGCGAACACGTAGGTAAGGAGCACTGGGTAACGGCGGGGTCAGAGCTTCTCCGCGAGACGTAAACAACAAATGGCGAGACTTGTGACTGACCAAATATAAAAATATTGGAAAATTACTATCTCGGTTATCCTTAATTTCCGGCGGAAATATCATAGAAGAAATATGTCTTGGAAATGTCTAAACATAATGAAATACAGATTAATAACAACGAAAAACCGATGCTTTACTATAAATTCACCAAAATACCATTAATATCCTGAAGAAACTTAACCATTATCATGGCGATGACCCTAGAATACACCCTTAATTATTCTAGTGGAAATATTCACTTCACTTTCTTGGGTTATTCTTGGTTTAATTGACTCTTTACCACCAATGTTTGTATATCCACAATGCCTAAGAACATGCAAATGTGATTTGTATGACAATTTTATTGAATAATTATCTACATATCTAGGCACAGAGTAACAAATGTTCTGTAAACAAAATCCTAAATTGTTTGTTTGATGGTGTCCCAAATGTAAACAATTACCCTTAATAACAGGTATTACAAGCATGAAAATCGTTCACTCAAGCCGAGTAAACAAACACAAACTTGCCTTTTGAAGGCCATGCAAGAATTGGAACACTCCATTTGGCAAGAATAGCTGTACTTATGACTCACTTCCTTATTAGGCACTAACAGTTAAGGTTTACAGTTAACATTGAACTTTTCACCCGATGAGGGTGTATGCAAGCTTTGTCCTGAGAGCACAACCTTCAACCCCTGACCAAACTCTTGCTGTCCTTCCCGTTTCTCTCCCCGTCATGTCCGTCTTTGCACCTACCTGCGCCAATATTGGGCGAATTAAGACCGGAAAGACGAGTGAAGCCACGGGCGCATTAGGGGCGTGGTCTCCCATGGTCATTATCCCAACAGCCGCGGCCACACGCCCACACACAGCAATAAAAACACAGCTACAGTACAGCTAGACACTGGCCAGACCCTCCACCCCAGCTGGACGTAAACACCTCTGACACTCCAGGTTCCAATAATGTTCAGGGCTCAGCTGATAACGATACAGTACAGGTGCACGCTTATACAGTTACTCCCTCGCTTACTTATTACACACTAATACAATTACATTATTGTACTTGTTTAGGTTACTTGGGTGTGTTCTAGACACATTATGCCAATAAGTACTTTCTTATATATTAATCAAGCACTTATACAGTTTAACTTTTCCTTACTCTTTAATTACACCTTTGCTTACTCATCACACTTGTACAGTACCCACTTATTTACTTAAATATTTTCTTATCTATCACAAACGATTTTCCCTTGCTCATTCATCATATACTTAAACAGTTACCCCATTGTTGACAAATCATATTTTCTGTATAATTACCTTCCCCATTTAGTGTATTCCTTAGAGCTTAGACTCTTATAGAATACAATACCACCTCACTTATCCGTAACTTATAATCACCAGTAAGCAAGATGTAGCCATTGAAGACAGTTTGTCAAGGACAGCCACGTCCCGGTGTGTGACCCAGTTACCCAACAAACCGGGTCGGCCGTGGTGACCTAATTTCAGCCCACGACTTAAACTGGCCTTTCCTGGAGCCCTGTCACGAAACCGAAGCTCTTATCTTCAGCTTTGCAAAGAAGTGATTGCAGTTTGCTTCACTTTGGGCTGATGACGATATAGACGATGGCATCAACGAACAACGATATTCACGGACATAATCAACAGAGGGCGTAAAACTAGACAGTGCATCCTTCTTTCCTCACACAGCCAAACTGTGGAATGCTTTGCCTTCTTTTGTGTTTCCATGCTCTTACAATCTGTCTCATTTTAAAAAGCTGGTTTTCCGGCATCTTTGCGGTGTAAATTAATATAACCCTTTCCTTTTCTATTTTTAATTTATTTATATTCTTATTTTTTCGCCCCCCAGGCCCCGTTGTGGGTCGTTGACCTGTGCCCGGGTGGGCTAATCCTCGTAAAAAAAAAAGGCGACATCCGTGGACAACGATACTCACGGACGGTGACGAACGACCACAGACAAAAGTATCGACAGGCGACAAAAACTGCAGTCACATGTGACATTCACGGATGACGACAAAGCCAGCATAATTGACAAGAAATGATGAACTGTTTACTTACAATTATATATAATTAACGTGCTGCAGTTTATGCAGTCACCCTGTGGTAAATAACTGGTAACTTTAAGCACTTTTAGCGTGGAAATTCGATTAACATCATTTTGATATAGCTATCAGCTTGATAAAGTTGGTAGTTGACACTGCGAGATTTTCAGGAAACAAACATTGTCTTAAATATTAACTCTAGATGATCATATTTGTTACATATTTACACCTTGGGTTAATGTCAGTATGTCACGTTATGAAAATATGTAGTTTCGGCGTCCACGTTTGGTTTCTTAGCAAGGCTTTTGGGGTACCTTTTAACTTTACTTTAGTCCACTTTTTGTCCAATTCTCGTTAAACTTCACTTGACGTGTCCTTGTATCAGGGTCTCTTAATTTTCTTTAAGCACTGGTTGCCACCACTACTCGTCAAGTGGATAAGACCTAGTGTCAAATATGGCAGCAGTTATTTGTAGTAAAGATTAAAATCATAACCATTTGTTTGCCACAACACTGTTCTGTAGAATTTCCAGAAAAGAATAACATTAAATTCCCTTAATTAAAGGTTATTGCTCTCATCAAATTTAAATAATTTTGTCTAAGGTCAAGGCACAGGAAGGTCATAAGTCAAAAACTTTTTCGAGGGCTTATCTTGATACTGATACTCTATGTTTCCGAAACTTCACAGGAATATGACCATCACTTTGCAAAGTGCAGATCACCAAGTTCAAAGTGGCTGTAAATTTAAAATGCCAGGATCAAAATCTTGTCCGGAGTGTGACCCTTGTTTGGGTCAAAGCTGAAGGCCACTATCAATGTTAAATGGGCAACAGCATTAATTCAGGTAATAAATCTTGTATGGGTATAAATGTTTTGGTGAAACTTTACATGAGTTTATATCACACGTCAGGTCAAGGTCACGGAAGGTAAAAGATGAAAACTTTGTCAAGAGAACTCTTGTATCGATAATTATGCTGATAAAGCTTCATTACTGATGACTGGAATATGCCTGTTCTTACTCCAGTAATAAAAGCGAGCTGTGCTGTTCTCCAACAGGTCTTGTTAGTTGACGTAATTCAGGATACAAGAAATAGTCCTACAGTAGACGACTAATTGCCATTGAAACTTTTACAATTAAATATTTTAATCGTTAAGTTGATGAAGCAGTTAACGGTGTCCTTGAAATGCCGCTAATGTAACTCAGGCTGGCACTTGTTCCCCTGTAATTTAACAGATAATATTTGCAATTTGTAATACAGACTCTAGGATTGTACATTATGGATCTGTTAAGTCTTACCGAAATGTTTGTTTATATTAATTTGTGAAGCGCGCGCCTGGATACAGGTAGATGCTGCAACTAATAATTTATGCCTTTGTTGAGCAATCATGGTTTTCCCCTTGTATGTAGACAAAATAAGTACAGTACAGAGCAGGTGATTAACTTCACAATTTACCGTTACACCGTTAAACAATTGTACCATCGGCTATTACAGGAAAATGATTTCAACATCAAAGTTTTGAAGAAACACTGGTTTAATATTGTTCCATTTATTTGCTTTACAGGGTAGGTGATGCTTTATATTCGTGAAATTAGTCACTTACATCGTTAATTGGTTGTTTATTTATGCACTAAAACATTGTTATGATTTACAGTTCATTATTTGTACTGTAGTTAGTCCATCACTACATACTGTATACTGTACTACAAACACAGGAGGGACAGTTAATGTTACCTTTTCCTCCTCTCAGGTGATTTGAAGTTATGAGAGATGAAGATTTTTCCTCGTTAATAACACTTATATGGACGAGGATATACCTGTATGTGAATGACAGAATTACTTTGAAGGTGCAATGAACTGAACATTCGCACAGTAATCAGAAATTGTTGTGAAAGCTGTGTATACATTATTAATCGATGCATATATATATAAATATATACAAATCCATTTTCGTGAATAACTAGAAGGATCATATTTGATAATGTAAGGTGCATATTTTTAATAACAGGATGAAAACTAAATTGTATAACGCTAGTTTATTATACATAATACTATTATAAATAATGAGTCGTGTGAGGCCTGTATGTATCATAAATTAAACTGAATTAATTACAAATAACTCCAGTTCACTTAAATTTATAAAAGAAAATAACACAATAAAAATTTTAAGAGAGAAGTAAACCTGAAAAAAATTAGTATGAATGCGTTGTTGAAGACTAGTGTGTCGCGTGCTGAATGGTAGACCCACCAAACATGGCTTCGAGTAGAAGGAAACAGGATGAGAAGAACCTGAAAACCTTGCGAGAACTAGGTTCCCAACCTTCTAATAGGACATGTTTCGACTGCCACCAGAAAGGGACGACCTACATCAATATGACTGTGGGGTCCTTTGTGTGCACGTCTTGCTCAGGCATCCTGTAAGTAGGCTGGAGCAGCAGCCTCCCCAACCCTCAGCTGCTACTGCGACTTTCCGTGCCATGACTGGTTGCTTTATTGTCGTATTTACCATGTATGAGATGTGTTTGCGCTTATTATTTATGGATTACGTGTCGGTTGTGTATGCGTGTAAATGAATTGTGAAGGTGGTGCCCCAGGGGTGGGTAGTTATGTTAATGGATAGAGATTGGGTAAGTTGCATCATTTTTCTGGGAAATTTTCTCAGGATTCTATGTCCCGGTGGAGGAGCCACACCCCCTCACCTACCCCACATTACCTCCCACGTGAGTACTCCCACTACAGGAAAAGAGACAATTATATTATGAATTGTCATTATTTTCCAGTAAAGTATTCCTGAACACATCCCAAGTCTAAGTGGTACATGAATATTTCATGGTTAGTCCATGTGATAATTGTCATGTGATCCTTTAAGAATGCTTAGTGTATGTTCTCTTTTATTTGTTATCAGTTGATTTATGTCCTGCATGGAAAATTATTGTTATATAATTTTTGAACTTCTGGCTCCAAGATTAAGAGGTATACTTAAAATTAAAGTTGCCATTTTAATTTTGCAAAGAAGTTTTGCTTATTTTTTGTGATGTTTTGAAAGATAATCTGCTGTACATTAATTTGCTTTTTCCGCTTAATATATTTTGGTACAATAGCCACTGACATATATGTTTTTATATATAGAATGTAAATGTAGTGGGGGAGCAAAGGAAAAATTGTGAAAACTAATTACTGTACTGTCCAGAAGACATCATAGAACCAACCAAACCTTATCTAATGATAGTGTTGGTTAGGTTCTTGTGGTTTACACTACAAGTCATATTCATGTTTGCTTTTTCTTTGCTCTTCTGCCAAATTTGCTTTCTATACATTCAAATAAACAATACAGTATTAGAGAAGATCCTGTCAAAAATTATCAGGGAAAAAAGCAGCATAAGTATTATTGGATATATGTGGAAGAGATTAATAATTGTCGTACAGTATTAGGTCAGTGGTGTGAGGGAAAGATAATGTATTGGCTTGAATTGTTGGGTTCAAATGTGTACTCTTGACAAATGATGGCAAATGATTGATGCTTGGTAATGTGATTGTTGATGCAAGGAAGCTTAGTGGGATTAAGGGGTCAATGTTGATGTGGGGAAGCTTAGTGGTATGAAGAGTTGCGGTTGATGCAAGGAAGCTTAATGGTATTAAGGGTCAGTGTTGATGCGGGGAAGCTTAGTGGTATGAAGGGTCAGTGTTGATGCAAGGAAGCTTAATGGTATTAAGGGTCAGTGTTGATGCGGGGAAGCTTAGTGGTATGAAGGGTCAGTGTTGATGCAAGGAAGCTTAGTGGTATGAAGGGTCAGTGTTGATGCAAGGAAGCTTAGTGGTATGAAGGGTCAGTGTTGATGCAAGGAAGCTTAGTGGTATTAAGGTTGTGTTGATGCAAGGAAGCTTAGTGGCATTAAGGTTCAGTGTTGATGCAAGGAAGCTTAGTGGTATTAAGGTTCAGTGTTGATGCAAGGAAGCTTAGTGGTATTGAGGGTCAGTGTTGATGCAAGGAAGCTTAGTGGTATGGAGGTTCAGTGTTGATACGAGGAAGCTTAGTGGTATGAAGGGTCAGTGTTGATGCAAGGAAGCTTAGTGGTATTAAGGTTCAGTGTTGATGCAAGGAAGCTTAGTGGTATGGAGGTTCAGTGTTGATGCAAGGAAGCTTAGTGGTATGGAGGTTCAGTGTTGATGCAAGGAAGCTTAGTGGTATGGAGGTTCAGTGTTGATGCAAGGAAGCTTAGTGGTATGGAGGTTCAGTGTTGATACCAGGAAGCTTAGTGGTATGAAGGGTCAGTGTTGATGCAAGGAAGCTTAGTGGTATTAAGGTTCAGTGTTGATGCAAGGAAGCTTAGTGGTATGGAGGTTCAGTGTTGATGCAAGGAAGCTTAGTGGTATGGAGGTTCAGTGTTGATGCAAGGAAGCTTAGTGGTATGGAGGTTCAGTGTTGATGCAGGGAAGCTTAGTGGTATGGAGGTTCAGTGTTGATGCAAGGAAGCTTAGTGGTATGGAGGTTCAGTGTTGATGCAAGGAAGCTTAGTGGTATGGAGGTTCAGTGTTGATGCAAGGAAGCTTAGTGGTATTAAGGTTGTGTTGATGCAAGGAAGCTTAGTGGTATGAAGGGTCAGTGTTGATGCAAGGAAGCTTAGTGGTATGGAGGTTCAGTGTTGATGCAAGGAAGCTTAGTGGTATGGAGGTTCAGTGTTGATGCAAGGAAGCTTAGTGGTATGAAGGGTCAGTGTTGATGCAAGGAAGCTTAGTGGTATAAAGGGTCAGTGTTGATGCAAGGAAGCTTAGTGGTATGAAGGGTCAGTGTTGATGCAAGGAAGCTTAGTGGTATGAAGGGTTAGTGTTGATGCAAGGAAGCTTAGTGGTATGAAGGGTCAGTGTTGATGCAATGAAGCTTAGTGGTATTAAGGTTGTGTTGATGCAGGGAAGCTTAGTGGTATGAAGGGTCAGTGTTGATGCAAGGAAGCTTAGTGGTATGGAGGGTCAGTGTTGATGCAGGGAAGCTTAGTGGTATGAAGGGTCAGTGTTGATGCAAGGAAGCTTAGTGGTATGGAGGTTCAGTGTTGATGCAAGGAAGCTTAGTGGTATGGAGGTTCAGTGTTGATGCAAGGAATCTTAGTGATATTGAGGTTCAGTATTGATGCAGGGAAGCTTAGTGGCATGAAGGGTCAGTGTTGATGCAAGGAAGCTTAGTGGTATGGAGGTTCAGTGTTGATGCAAGGAAGCTTAGTGGTATGGAGGTTCAGTGTTGATGCAAGGAATCTTAGTGGTATTGAGGTTCAGTGTTGATGCAGGGAAGCTTAGTGGCATGAAGGGTCAGTGTTGATGCAAGGAAGCTTAGTGGTATGGAGGTTCAGTGTTGATGCAGGGAAGCTTAGTGGTATGAAGGGTCAGTGTTGATGCAAGGAATCTTAGTGGTATGGAGGTTCAGTGTTGATGCAGGGAAGCTTAGTGGTATGAAGGGTCAGTGTTGATGCAGGGAAGCTTAGTGGTATGAAGGGTCAGTGTTGATGCAAGGAATCTTAGTGGTATTGAGGTTCAGTGTTGATGCAGGGAAGCTTAGTGGCATGAAGGGTCAGTGTTGATGCAAGGAAGCTTAGTGGTATGGAGGTTCAGTGTTGATGCAGGGAAGCTTAGTGGTATGAAGGGTCAGTGTTGATGCAAGGAATCTTAGTGGTATGGAGGTTCAGTGTTGATGCAGGGAAGCTTAGTGGTATGAAGGGTCAGTGTTGATGCAAGGAATCTTAGTGGTATGGAGGTTCAGTGTTGATGCAAGGAATCTTAGTGGTTTGGAGGATATGAATCTTTTTGGCCTTTTTCCCACCTAGACCAGTACAGTACCTTCCCACACCCAGAGAGATCGTCTATAGTACAGTGAGTTCATGAGATAGTGTGTGATACAGAGGATAGAATATACTGTACTGTAAACCGTATTCGCAATGGTGGAGCGTAAAGCTAGGATGAAATATATATATGTGTTTACAGTTCATTTGCGGTATGCGTTTGCGTTAAATTGCCCTGAAAAACGGACACCCCTGTTTTCATTTGCATGCAGCTATCTTTCTGTTAGCGGGAACAGGACATGAAAGATGGCTCCTAGTTCATCAAAGCTACGAGTCTTATATGAACAGGATGATTTACTATTAAACATCCTGGGTTTGTGTAAGATCATGCGTAAATCAAAGGAAAAATGGATGAGGAAACATAGATGGTGGTTCATAGATTGCTGCTGAATCAAACCAAATATGGAGTCTACAATACTCTGGTGATAAGAAATAAAAATGTTTGGTTATTATTGGATTGACTTTATTTTCACACTGACTACTAAATACATTGTCTGGTGTATGGGAGAACCTTGTGAAAGGGAGAAGTCTGAAAATCAGTAAAACTACATCTGTTTCTTGCTAGGCTATACTGTATTGAGTGACCTATTATTCCTGTATATAATCTCTTAATTTCACAGCTGCCTTTACGCTCATATTATCATTATCTAAATTGTCTAATGTGTGTGTGGAGAACCCTGATACAGGAGGGGGGAGATCTGAACATCCATAATGCATGGGAAGGAACACACCCCTCAATATAGGCTATACTAAGTGACCTATTATTCCTGGCCATATCTTAACTTGTTTCTCGGTGTCCTCTACAGAAAATGTTTTTTTCCTCGAGGCATTTTGCTGGGTAAGGAGAGCAAACACGGGGTTAGTGATGTCACAGTGTGGGATTCTCTCGTCCGTTTCCATGCGGTTGCATTTTCAGTTGCTACAGGGACCGATTGAAATGTACCGCAAACGCATAACACTAACGCAACCGTGCTATTGGAAACAACCGTGTACATTTCAACATGATCTATTATTACCGCTGCAACGTGAATGGAATCCTAGCTTAAGGTTTTGAAAAAATTATCATTTGACGATTAAATACCCCAACTTATTTCGTCTGATAATTGAGCACCCTAAGTTTCATGTGGGTTAGGCTAAGTTAGTGTTAGGGTGCGAAATAAGCTGAAGTGCTTAATATGAATGAGATGAGAGCAAACCTGTTAGGTCTGTGGTTACAATTCATTCCTAATAGCAGAAAAAGAGCATTACTGGATTACCTGCATGAATGGAGGTGACCAAGATAAGAGAGATAACTGGATACACAAATGTAAAGAATCTCTGGGAGGGATTAGTAGATGACGCCCAGAGAGTACGTACTAAAACATTGTGTGAAAAAAATGGAACAGGAGTTTGGAAGATATTATAAGTCTTAACTTAAAGCCTCAACATTATAATAATGTCGCTGTGTGGGAATTACTGTATCTTTACTAATCTAAGTCTGTACTTGTCCTGTTACAGTACAGTATTGTATATTTCTGAATTAGAAAAGAAAGACTGAAGGGATGATATAGCATGTAGAAGGTATCAGAGTTATGGATGGTGTGGTTAATATTTTGTGATTTTAGAAAATGGGGGAGTTCATAAGCCATGGGATTTTATCTGGCAAATGCAGACATCTTCCTTATCAGGTTTTTTTTTTTCAGTCCCAAATACCAAAATAAATTCTCAACCACAATACTGGACTGCTCTGTGTCATACATGAATGCTTGAACAGGTGGCTTGTCACGTAGCGCTGCAGACTCTCAACCAGGCGTGCAGTACATCAAGGACAAAATCTTACAGCCACCCATTGACTAAACTTACCTGACACAAAGCTTTATATTGAGTCATCAGAAATATTGTATTTCCTGTAAAGTCATTGTACTTGCAACAAAATTATCTTCCCATACTCAAAGATTTACCTCAACCACCGATGAGCAGTTGGTATGCATGACTGGGTAGCATGGTTAATCTGATATAAGAAGCTCTTTCTCTTAGGAACATGAGGCATATCATGGTTTGAAACATTCCAAAGTGGTTAATGTGGTAAATGATATACAGTGTACAGTATTTCAGTCATGATAAATGGACTACAGGGGTACAGGTATCCCCTAGATACAAAAATTCGCTTATATAAATTTTCTAACTTGACACCACTACTTTGTGTTATAAAAGTTTTCGCCACTTATATGAATTTGGGTCCCGGCAAAAATTCAAATCGTGCGTCCCCGGGAGTTAGCCGAGGCAGCCACATGCCCCTAATGCTCTCTCTCTCAGGCTGAGGCAGGAGTTATGTTATGGTTCTTTTTCAGCTCCTAAGTTCAGGCATGTAAACATATATGCACACACAATCCTACATGTAGAATAAAAAAAAAAAAAATCATAGTTGAAAACATAAAGGGAATAAACAATGCTTCGTGCACAATCGAGAGTTAACAGGATGAGTTTGGGGGACTTAGGTTATGATTATTTTTCGACTTGTAGTTTTGGATAGATTAACTTTTATTTATTTATTTATTTTTCCCAGTTACATGCACACACAACCCTACATACATAATGTGCAAAAAAGGTAAAAGAAATAATTCCCATTAGGTCAAAATCATAAAGGGAACAAACATTTCTTTGCACGTGAGAGCAGGGTAGGGAGCGGTGTGGGTCGGCATAGGTGGCCGGGCTGGTTGCTATGGCAATGCTTGAGGGCGGCCATGAGTTAAACTTTGATCTAGCTTTTCCTTAATAGTTTTAGCTGCATATTTTCATGTTGTCAGTGTTTTATCAATGTTTTTAATGTGTTTGGTAGTAAATTACAGTAGTTGTGTACTATTTATCATTAGTTAGCTAGTTTTTTCTTGTTTCTGAACTGATTTTGTGTTTTGGGGGCATGATTTTGCGGTTGTTTTATCATTGGGGAACCGAACCCTATTTTTCCCATATGTTTTATATTCGAGATATGAAAATTCACTTAATGAATTTATTTTTTGGAACCTACCCCATCATATCACGAGGGATAACCTGTACCCATGAAGCTCAGGATAAGTCCTCTTCAGGCCCACCAACTGTTCTAAAATTTCTCAGAGGACAAGTTAGAAGGCTCGAGTATTCAGCGATACTGTACATTCATCCAAAACTGGGAAGATAGTTTTGTTTTTCACTGTACACCCAGAGCAGTACTAGCTTGTCTCCACAAATGATATTGTGATCTGGTTCACTCAGAATTTTACCTGCTGGATCAAATACAGGTTCATTCATTGACTTTTCATATTCTAAAACATTATGATCATTACACCAAATTCTCATTTATTGGATACAGTACTGTGTTTTGAAAAAATTACAAAAGTTTTCATAATTCAAAGTACAGTACGCCTGGATAGTTCGTGGATTTTTATTTCGCGGTCCTCTATTATTTGCGGATGACACCCTGGATGTACCCAAGTAATGTCTGTGGGTAGTTTTAAAGTTGCCATCATTTTCGTGGCTGGGATAGAGAGCCATTTGTTCTCGAGACAGTAATTGCCTTTATCTTTATTGTATATATATGTGTGTGTGTGTGTGGAGACACATACACAAAACATATACAAATAAATAATAATGGGAAAATCCCCTCACAAATAATCAGAAACAAATTTATTACAAATGTGACAGTCTACCCTCATGTATACTCCGTGCTTTGTTATTAATAAAGCACTGAGTAGACATGAGGGTAGATGGTCACATTTGTAATAAATTTGTTTCTGATTATTTGTGAGGGGATTTTCCCATTATCTGTATTATTTATTTGTATGTATTTTTTGTGTGTGTGTCTACACACACACACATACAGTATACCCGGTACTGTATACAATACAGGTAAAAGAAATAATTGTCCTAAGGGCAAATGCATAAAGGGTATATACATTTCTATGTACACAAATAAAAATATACACCCCTCCCCCGGTCAGCGAATGTTATTCGCGGATTTGGCGATTCGTGGTCATTTTGAGAACCTAATCCCCGCAAATTTCAAGGGCATGCTGTACTGTACTTAAGAAAAAAATTTTTTTAAGATCAGTAGAGTAGTGGAATACAGTACAGTATAACTGTATTGCAGTAGACCCTCGCCAACCACGGATTTCCTGTCCGTTGATTCCATGTATCCAAAGTTTTCACTCTATACCATTTCACCAACCGAGGCATTTAGATTTATGTATTAGCGGATTAGTGTGGTGTCTTTATCTCTCCGTGGTCTAATGTATTCCTCCATAAATGTGAAGAATAAATAAAAATAATACAGTACAGGGTTCAGTACTACACTAATAAATAAAATCATTTCACGTAGGTCACAGGAGGCAGGAGCGCACTTCCCCCTCCTACTCCTTCCTGCCCACGATCTATGTTTTTGACCTTATGATAATCATTTATTATATTATTATTTGTTGTTTTCACATTCTGTATAAACGATTGTGTCCATGTAACAGTAAAGAATAAAAATTGAAGAAAATTGTGTATACAGGTACATTATACTGTAGTGTACTGTACTGTACAGTACACAGAAGTTGTCGATAATTGCCATTTATCCCAAATTGCAACAAACCAGACTGGATCCAGATTCATATACATACAGTACTATAAAGAAATTGTAGCAAATTATAATAAGATGTAGGATGTGTATGTAGTCCTTACCAAAAATAACCATGGAATTTTTTTTGTATTTACAGTCGAGGATTAAATCCTCCGCATCGTGTCAAGTCCATCTCCATGGCCAGTTTCACACAGGAAGAGATTGAACAAATAAAATCAAAGGGCAACCAGGTAAGTGATCTTTCCTTCTATTAAAAAGGCAGATACTGCATAGAAATTGTCACGTGTGTGTTTGGGGGGGGGGGGGGGGGGTATCTTCTAATGTGATCACCATAACTTGAAGAAGCAGCTGTGAAGTTTAACCATGTTTGGTACAGTATGTAAATATACCACAACAAGATTTCAAATGTATTTAAATGTATTTAGAAAATTACTATATCCTGTACTGTAATTAGTTTTATCCAGAGTTATAATCATATAGAGTTTGATAAGTGCAGGTCAGCCTGTAGTGGTATTCTTTGTATGTACAGTACATTTATTTTCAACACATGTACACGGTAGTACTTATAAAGACAATAGAAAGGAAAGTTGACCAATGAATTGTATAGATGGTGTTCAGGGTGTGCATTAAGAAACATATTGATGGTAATATTGGTTTTATTATGCAATAGAGCATACCAAAACACCAGAATTGATGAGTTGTAGTCAAATACTCTAGCAAGTTTTTCTCTTGGTCAAGAAGGGTATTCATCATTGGTGTAGAGAGAGTTGTTACATCACTTTAATGGTTGACGAGCTGAGCAATATGTTGTTCAAAGAAGTATGCTTGCCTTTGGAAATTGAAATTAAGATTTGCAGAGCTTAGAAAAAGTTTGTTTCAGATCAGTGTTGCAGTCAAACAGTATTGAACTTTGATTGTGAATGTAGAAAAAATCATTGTTTTTATGTTTGAGAACTAAAGAGAGGACAAATTGTATTAGCACTAAAGAAAATAAAAAGAATACTTATAGTACAGTATCAGTTTGCAAATACAGTAGAGGTAAAAATGTCTTAAATTGGGCCACTTTATCCTTTAATAAGTTAGTGGTGTGTTAATGGTCTCTGACAACAGGTTCACTAAAATATAAGTGGCTAAAATAGAATATTTTAGCGGGATGTGGTTATAAGATAGAAAAACAATAGAATTTTTTTTTTCCGTGCATCAGTGAGCCTCACGAGTATACTGTACATACAACAAACAGTGTGACATTTTTCATTATCTCGTTACTCCATAAAGATCACACAGGATGACTGACTGCTCAGATGCAATGCAATCACACTTCTCACTGAGAAGAATATTTCCACCAATAAAACAGAGGACTTACAAAGCTTCAAATTAATGCAGGATTTCTCGTGCGTAATCTTAAAGCAAGATTACAGTATCTTGCTTAGATTTAAAACAAGACTACTAATTCTTAAATATAAAACAGGACTAATCTTGCTTAAAATTAAAGCAGAGGACTTAATATGGCTTATTGCAAAACAGAGGACTTTACGTAGTTGACTGTGAACTGGGTACTGTATTATGATGCCTAAATTAAAAACAAGATTTATCATACAGTACTAATTAAAACAGTGAGGGCAAAGACTGGGATGGATAGATGAAACTGAAAGCTGGATCCCTGGAGAGATACAAAATTTGGGAGGATTGGTAAAGACAGCCCTAAAACATTTGGTGTGAAGGGATGTAGTCGCCAACCCCCAGACACGAGGATGATAATTTTGATTAAGTGTGAGCCATTAAAGTTGAGGCTTAAACTGGGGTCATTAGTTGATGGGTACAGTACATGAGTTATAGAGTATGATTATCAGGATGAGTCTTCATTTTTACCCTTAACTTTCCCTCTTCATCAGGCATAAGACTGTAACTCCTTTATATCTTGTGTTAATGTGATTAAAACCAAAATTTCTTGAAAACCAAAACTGAGAGTTGGCCTCCTACCCAGACTTCGATAGAATAATGTCCAGTAGAGAGAAACAGAAGTAAAGAGACTGTCAAAGGAGAATAGGAAATAGTATGGAAGTTGTATCAAGGTTAAGCTTTAAGGGTAAACTCCTTGATTTTGTTGTGATGATGGGTGTCGTGTGTCAGAATTGTAGCTGGAAGTCCCAGTTCTGTGGTTTATCAGTGCTGTGAGAACTATGGCCACGTATACTGTACTGTCCTTTAATCTATTATATTTTAAGATCATTTTGCTAATAGAAAGTACAGGGTAATTTTTGTTTTATTCGAGAACCCCAAATGATTACAGTACAGGTACTATATGCAGAAACAGGAACCTAAAAATCAGTATGAATGAAGTCATCATATTGAGAAGAACATATAATTATGTTCTTAGCAATGATACGACTTTGTTCCTGCTAATTTTTTTGGTTCCTGTTTATCATTTTGTGTTCTCAAAGAAAAAAAAAATACTCTATCTGAAATGTAAAGATAACTAACATTGAAGTATTAATTGTGTCATTTTTCTTCTCCACGATATAGTATTGTGGAGCTGTGTGGCTGGGGCTTTATGATGCAAAGATTAGTCCATTTCCTGACACCAAAGACGAGCATAAGATTAGAGATTTCATGATAATGAAATATGAAAAGAAAAGGTACGTACTGACACTGTTATGGTGTTGTGTGGCTGAGGTTCATGTATGTTGTGAGTCATTGTTGCAGTTAGTGTTTTTAGTTATAGTACTGTAGTAGAGTTGGTCATAAGTGCACCAGAAATATCTAAAACAAATACTGTACTGTACTTGAATAGCAATTTGTGGCATATATTAGCATGCATTAGTTAATATTGTTCCTTTTTGCCCACTCATTTGTAAGCCTTTCTATGATTTGGAGGAGACGCTTTTATTTTAAAATATAAATCAGTGATATAGAGTCCGTCCAGCATTTTTATTAATGCATTTTACATTATTACTGTATTGAACTTTCCTTATTAACAGAATTCACTGCATATTCATTGTTCCATTTACAGTACAGTACTCTATTGCTTTGTGTCCCTTACCACTTGCCTTCAGTATAACAGAGGACATGGAAATATTGTATTATATGTTAAACCATCCTTGCCTTTATGTGTCCCATGAGCTTATGAACACAGTGACATGAACAAATAGATTTTGACGAAATATGATATGAGGATGTTACCCGAACAGATTGAATGAGTTTCAGGGTTAGTGCTTTGCCTGTGGGGGGGGGGTAATGTCCTGCTTTATCTCAGGGGTGAAGAGGCACCGAGGACTCTTGTGGCCAATGAGTTCTGCTACACTCCAATATTTCAATCTCTTCTCTTTCCTTCTAATTCAATTCCTTTCATAGTTTGGTTTTGTTGAATTAAACATTTAAATAATTTTCATACAAAATATTACTTTCATATTTTTCATTACCATAAGAGAGTTAGACTACTAGTCACTTTTTAGATGGTGGAAATAGCTGTTGGGTTGTGAGTGCACCATTATAGCCTTGAACAACGTGATGGTGAACTAGATGCGAAACAGACAGGCAAACACACGATACCTAAACAAATCACTTTATACTTTACAGTGATGGTACCAAAGTACTGTCGTATTGTGACTCCTTACACACACACACACACACACCAATGTATGTAATAAGTCATTTATGTCTAATGTATATTTTCAGTCTTCGGGCTGCAGAATTTTTTCAATAAACCGTTAATTATTATTATTATTATTATTATTACACACACATGCACATATGCATGCAAGCACACACACACATGCACATATGCATGCAAGCATACACACACATGCACATATGCATGCAAGCACACACATATGCACACACACACACACACACACACACACACATGCACATATGCATGCAAGCACACATATGCACACACACACACACACACACACACACACACACACCTCTTTCCCAATCTTGTACCATTACTCTCCATTTTTTCTTTCCCATTTTTCCTTCATGTCTCTTTCTTCTCCTTTGGTCAACTTCTTTTCCTCCTTTCAATCAATCTTTTGTATGTAATTGATTATTAAACTTTTATTGATGTCCTAGTCAACTTTATATAATTCTGATTATGTTTGATTACCTCTATGGTATTCATGATATAATGTAGGTGTCTAGTTGTCACTTATAATTGATATACAGTAAGTGTAGTATGATAGAGCTTACACAGCTACATTTGTCACGTGTCTGCTGTGAGGGATTACAAACTGTCGTTCCACCCTGTACCACTGGCACTGCGTGTACTGACCTTGAAACAACTGGTTGAGCAAAGGGTGTGTGGGCGGAGCTTTTACTACAGGGGTAGGGTGTGAGCTGGACTTGATAGCATGTGGGTGGAGTTTGTACAGTGTGGGAGGAGCTTGAGAGTTCCTGTATATATTTTCACAGTTCTCAGTCTGTTCAGTACAGTTTATACGTAGTTTGATTTGTTGGAGTTGTGACACTCTCTGCTTCCCATTGTTGGTACAGTAAGTTCAATCTGTGATTTGCACAAAGATATTTATTGTAATATGTAATATAGATTTTCAAAATTATTGTACCTGAAAAAACTAAACAAATTTAATTCTTGTGGTGTTACTCATTAGACAGACTCTTGTACAGTATTTCTTTAAATGTCCTCACTGAATGCCCTTTCTAGTGAATGGAGTGATATCCGTCCATCTTATTTATATAAAAATTTCCAAAAAACACAATCTTTCCCAAACTCACTTGAGAAAGTGCCTCTTAGTACATTAGGCAATTGTTAGCAAAGCTTGATTAATTAAATTTTTCATTAGCATAATCAGTTAATTATTTACTGTTTTCACTTTGTAATACTGTACATTAACTTGGCTTATGTAGAAACTAAGAAAATATTATGAAATGTTGTATCTGTACAAATTTTTCATTGCATGATAGTAAATTCCACACGTGGATTGCCACAGCCAATATTGAGCAGCTTGGTAAACTTGATAATAACTGAGATAACTGCAGCACAGTCTTCATTGTAACTGAATCCCAGAACAAACAAACATGGTAGTTGACGGCACTCACAAGTCTTCTTCATTATACATCAGATTGAAAAGACGAAAGATTATTTATAATTTGTTGTAAATATTTATTGGATAATAGAAAAAAAAATTAAATGAGCACGATGAGTTAGCCTGGTCTCCTTATAGACCCCCCAAAAAGACAAGCCTCTTTTTATTTCCAATGCAAGTTGTGTCTTGCATGAGGCATTTAATGACATTTGTTTGTTCATTTATATATAAGTGTTTTTTGTGGGTTTATGTACAACTGTGATGGCAGATGTGGCCAAACATACCATTAACATTGTTGTATGTGATGCCTGGTAAGTTTACAAGGGAAAAGTGGTGATGTAGAGGAGAGTGTGGTGGTGGAGTAGAGGAGAGTGTAGTGGTGTAGGTGTGTGGAGGAGAGTGTGGTGGTGGAGTAGAGGAGAGTGTAGTGGTGTAGGTGTGTGGAGGAGAGTGTGGTGGTGGAGTAGAGGAGAGTGTAGTGGTGTAGGTGTGTGGAGGAGAGTGTGGTGGTGGAGTAGAGGAGAGTGTAGTGGTGTAGGTGTGTAGAGGAGAGTGTGGTGGTGGAGTAGAGGAGAGTGTAGTGGTGTAGGTGTGTAGAGGAGAGTGTGGTGGTGGAGAGGAGGTGAGTAGCAGGGGCGGCAGTCTTGGAGTGTGTTATCTTGTGTGGAGGAAACAATAATTATTTGTAAGATAAAGATTCAGGAAATGTTGGAGAATTAATTGTATACCACAAGTGTAATGAGATGACTGGCATTATAAATAACTTATCTTCTCAGTTATACATTTTATAATTTTCATATTTTGGTTATTCACACAAAGTCTACTAATTAATTTTCCATTCACTGATATTTTTTATTTGTCATTAGTTTTCATTGTGTACTGTTTACTTATTTTTTTAATTTATTATAGTTTTATATATCTTAACAGTTTATTACAATTTGTCTTCCTCATTTTCACATCATTTTTCTTGTATTATTCTGGCTCCTGTACCCCACGAGGACTCAGCTAGGCTATCAGTGAAGGCCAGGGTGTGTTAGGGTCATGTGTACTTGATCCCATTGACGCAACTCAAGTTTCACCAAACCTATCACTATCGGGGAGTGGAGTGGGGGGGGGGGGGGTGTTGA
>CAUDMG010000226.1:1180000-1270000 GCA_958450375.1 Homarus gammarus
GCTTGGGAAGTATGAATGTTGTGTAAACACTGAGGAGCTCGTGTGCAGGAACTCCGAGGGACTTGAGTCGGCGGAGGAGGTGGAGACGGAAACTGGAGGATTTGACAACTTCATTGACGTGTGGTTTCCAATTTAGTTTGTTGTCTATGGTGACGCCGAGGAGCTTCGTGGAATCTACGACCTGGAGTGTGTTCGGACCTAGAGTAATGGAAGGAGGTGGGACAATGTCGGAGGAGAGGTTGATGTGCATAACCATGGTCTTGGTATGGTTGATGGTGACATGGTTGTTGGTAGCCCAGTTTTGGAGACTGTTCAATAAATCCTGAAGGGCGGTATAGTTGGGAGCAGAATTGTTGACGCTGATCCCAATGGTGGAGTCGTCGACATATTTCCAGCGAGCAGGGGTTTCTCTTAGGGCATCATTGATGAGCATAAGGAAGCAGAGTGGTCCCATCTTGGTGCCTTGGGGGACGCCACAGGTGAGTGACTGAAAGGTGGAGACAGCCCCTCGGAAGCGTACAGCTTGGCGTCGGTCACTGAGGAAGTCTGTAAGCCATGGTATGAGGCTTCTTCGAAGCCCGAGGTCAATAGCTTTGTTGATGATTATATTGTGGTCGACTAGGTCGAACGCTTTAGTGAAATCAATGAAGGCGACAGCTACAGACGTTTTTCGTTTCTCGAGATGGCGGTATATGTAATCGAGAAAGCTGACAAGACAGTGAGTGGTGGAGGAAGTTTTCATGTTGCCAAATTGCTGAGGGTCTACGACTCCTGCAATATCAGCATAAGCCCAGTCGAACACAAAACTTTCACAGATTAGGCTGTGCATGCGTGTGTGTGTGCTTGTGTGTGGTACCATGTTTCCCAGTTAATTTGCATTGTACAGCATTGTCATATACAGGTATTCCTCAATACAGTATAGTACCTGTATATGAATTGGTACAGATACAAAAAACAGTTCTCAAGTTAATTTTAATTTCTCAAATAAAAGAATATATGGGAAAAATAGGGTATGGTTCCCCAATGCCCCAAACACCCCAATATTGTACCCCCCAAAAATGCAAAATCAGTTTACAAACAAGAACAAGACCTACCTAACTAATGATAAATAGTACACAACTATAATTTGCTACCTACCACATGAAAAAGTAATAAAATATTGTTTAACTTTGGTACATTACCTTATGGGAGGGCAGTCTGGGCTCACCACCACAAGGGTGGACTGAGTAAGGGCACTACTCAGAGAGATGAGGAGGGTTTTCCACCTCATCACTGCTTTCTGCCAAGGACACCACAGTCACACCAAAGGTGGGAGGAGTGGAAGAAAATCCACTGGTAGAAGGAGTGGGACTGGTAGCTGAAGATACAGGAAGCGAAATTTTAATTTTTGCCCGGATCCAAATTCGTATCAGCGAGGAAGTTTTTGTATCTCAAAATAGTGGTGTCAGTTTAGGAAATTCGTATAAGCGAATTTTCGTATCTCGAGCATTCATTTATCAAGGGATACCTGTATTGTACTGTTCAGTATACAGTACTTGTGCAGCATGTTTGAGGTTCAGTCACTAAAGAACAATTTCAAAAGTTTACACATTGTCTTCTCTCCAACAGGTATGAGAAATTGCCTATTAGACTGCAAGTCAGTTTTACATGAGGAGTCCTTATTTATGGAGTTGTATGTTAAAAATTAACCTTTTAACTAAGCTTTATTCACTTGTACTTTAAAATATTTATACCGTAGTTTAAAGATGTTGAGTTGTTGCGATATATGGCTCTTAGGTTATGGTCCGGAGCGTCTCGTATACTGTACTTTATATACTGTATAGTATATATGACAGTTTTAAAATGTTAACAAAAAACTAAATTATGCCAATGCTACACCAAAAGTAATCACTGCAGTATATTATTCTTTCTTACTAACTGACTTTGTCTTTAATAGCTAATTTCACTGTAGAAAGTTCATTGAATAAGGATACCAACACCTTTGGTAAATTATGATTTATGCTATAAGTTTTCCCTAATATAGTTATGTACAGTACAGTATATTCATTGTTGTGGTGATTTACCACCATGCATTTAAAATACTGCAATTAAATCAAATGAAAATTACCTTAACCTCTCCCTAATCTCTGTGAAACAACTTTTCTCCTACAATCACATTTAGATACTCAGCTGAGATCCTTGACAGGAAGGGGATATGAATTTGTATTACAGTATCTTGAATTTGATGAGGCTCTGCCAATGTTGGATTTCCTTATAAGGCTGATTATGCCAAGCAACCGAGTCTTGTCATACTTCAGCGGTGGTTTGTCTTGTTCTGCCCTCAACTCGAGCATATAGCTTTATTTGTCAAAAAGTATGTCAAACTAATGACATCAGGCAAAGAAACACATTCAATTTAGAAGTTTTTATATTTCATTAACAGACTCCGTGCTATTCCATGAAATTATTAACCAGAATTAAAAAAAAAATGAAAATTGTTTATTTTGTTTTAATCCAGTAAGGAAATCCAATATCAATACAGATAACACTCATCAGAGTAATAATTAATAATGATAATAATCCATCACCATTATTTTTGCATTATACAAGTGAGTCAAGGATTACTGCACATACAATATTCTGAGACTGACAACAAATACATTCAACAATTAATTGCTATGTTACATGTTACAGGGCTACTGAGGGTAGATTGTCTGTTATGATACAGTATTTGCAAGCCACAGATTCATGGTGGAATAATTTCCACAATTATATTAGTGAGCAATGTCCTGCTTTTTAAGTGTTAAGTAAATTGTACTACATGTGTGCACATGCAGACAATATTCTAAGTTATATCCTTTCTTGTTAACAGTTACCAGAATGGATGTGTTGTGGGCACTGTAATAGGACAGTACAATACAGCATGATAATAACTGAATGTTTAACATTACAGGTTTTATATAGAGCCAAGTATTGCTGTGAAGAACATGCCTCCACAAAACTCTAGTGCCACCTCTTCTAATGCCTCTACACCAAGTAGTGAAACTAGTAAGGCTGGACCAACAGCAAGCACCTCAGTTTCGCGTCCAAATGTCTCAGCCTCGCAGGTGAGTCTCATAGCATGGTGCAAACTTTTTTTGTGCAATTAATATGATTTCTTTCCTAAAAAAATATATCACCAGGTTTTTCATTACTCTAATAGAACATTACAGATGGCAAATTTTGGGTGAGTAATGAGATTTCATATGAAATTAAACCTCAAGAACCTGTGTAGATAAAGTTCAACTGTTGACTTGTACCCGGCTGTACCACATCTTAATGTGTTGGCACCCAGAAATTTAGCTGCAGTCAGTATCTTCCTCCAATGTTGGGATTACTGAATTCTAGTGAAGTCTGCTTCCAAATTACTGAACAATACATGATGAGGTATTTGAGGTTAAGTGTTAATTTGGTGTTAAAAATAAAAGCTTCTAATGGTTTGCTATCTACAGTCTGCAAAAGGCCGTTGGAAGGACCGAAAACCCTTTTTACCTCCACTGAAAATTGTCCGTCCTGACAACACATGGTCTTCCACAGGAGACAAAGTTTGTTTGTCCTCAGTGTTATTATGTAGCCTCTTCTTGAAACTAATCTTTCGATTAGACCGTTAACAGGTTGTATTCATAGCCAATTTATTGTTAAAGTTGTAATTGAATTGTTGTCTCCCAGTTGAATGCAAATTTTCCATTATATAAAATACAGTAAAGTCTCCCTAAATCCTTAAAAGGTGACCATTGTCAGTGGAAGTTAGGTGTAGGGACGGCAGCCATCCTCACTGGATGTTTCAAGTTACTTGCCTTCCATATTTGCATATGAGGGGGTGGAATAGAGAAACCTTAGCCACTGGTTAAGGGTTAACAGGCCACGTTGATTAGTGGCCAGTCTCGTTAAGGGAGGATTCCAGTCACTCAAACACTTCTATAACCTGGCAAAAGTCTCTTTGAACTGGATATATTCTGGTAATTCATACACATGTTTATATTTAAATTACACTGTACTTAGCCATCAAATAGTAAGCTTAAAACATGGGAAAATAAAGAAACAAGTGTGCTGAATGATACAGTAACCTCATGGGAATATGAAGAATTGAAATACTGAACTGTACTGGTACAATAAACTCCATGTGGGGTACATTCTTTAATGCATTTATACAGTCAAAATTGAATGGAAGATACACTGTAGTTCAATTCAATAAATGCTTATATGCATCTGGGAAGCTGCCCTGGTTCAATACATTTGCAAGTACAGTACCTTAGGTGAATGGCTTCATATATGTCAACACCACACCACTAGTTTGTCCATGATTTCAAGCTTTCCTTTTAGTTTCAACCACTTTATAATTTTAGTTTTCCTCCCCCAAAATTTTGCTGGCACTAAGGGCATGGTTCAGTACAGCAGTTATTTCTCTTACAGAATATGCACAAAATTGAGGATAAAATCATCTTCTTGCTTAAGATTACAGTATATCATAACAGCAGAGAGAGAGAGAGAGAGAGAGAGAGAGAGAGAGAGAGATTATTTATTTTTTGGCTACTGAAAAGTACAAAGGAACTAATGAGATGGCTCTCTGGTTTAATTATTTGAGACTTCAAGTTCAGGGAGACCTTATGGTATTGCTAGTACAATATTAGTATTATAATTTATTTTTATTGTTGTTGCACTGACTTTACTTTTCATTTTTTGGAAAATTTGCTCCAATGAGTTTGGTGTATTTTCCTTTACCTGCCATTTATTGGCTATGAATGAGAACCTGACACCCTGAGGAAATAAATCACTGCATAGAAAGAGCACATTCAAGAAGCTTGCGTAAATCTTACTTCCTCACACACACTTTCTGGCCACACATTTCATCACTCCTAGTTGACCAAAATGTGCAAAGGTCACCGAGGCTCCTGGTCCAGTATACAGGTATATTGTGTAGAAATTTGTGAAAGATTCCTTTAGAAATGTGTGTGTACAGTAAGTCCTCGTTTAACATTGCCCCCGATGACGTTTCGTTATAACGTCGCTACTCTTTAGATACCCATGATTCAGACAACGTCCCATCAATTCAGTACAGTATAGCATTGTCACGGACTACTTTGTACAGCTCATCACCCTCTCTCAACTTTGCACGCTACGCTCTCACCCGCGGAGCATCGTAGCATCACCAGTCTTTGTTAAGCTACCACAGCGTTTGTGCATGTTTAAGTGTTTTTACTCTTAATACTGTACTCTAACCATTCAAAATGGCTTCCATGCACCCATCAAGTATATATATATATATATACACGGTAGTACCCTGCTTAACGCGGTCAATAAAACCCACAGGGTACCGTGTTAAGTGAAAACTGCGCTAAGTGAACAACAGAACATATGGGATTAATTCCAATAGAAACTGGCCCATCCCCAAACTCCACTTTTTCCGACACATTACCTATGTTCTAGTAAAAATAACATCTTAATTTTATGATGGTACATGCACACAATTAATACTAAAGAGAAATAGAGAAATACAGTCGCCAAGTTAATGTCCATTCAAATAATGGACTCAACTCCCTCCCCCTCTTCTCACACTACACTGCTGGCTCTTCCCTCTCTGAGAAATATTTGGGGAAAAACCACTAAATTTTAATAAATAATACCTCAAACTAAAGTTAGGATAATACAATTGACATTGCTGGATTCCTTGTAAGACCAGGAATATTTTGAATACAAATGTCATATATTTTGCACAAAAAATAACATATTTACTCAGAGTAAATTTATATCTAAAATTTGTATGTCTAATGCAAAATCTATGATGTTTATATTCAAAATGATCACCAAATTGTAAGAATTCCAGCAATGTAAATTATATTCTGGCCGGGTAATTTGTATGAATTTTATGAGCTAAAACAATTATCTTCAGTTAATAAAAAAAAAAATATCCTTCAGGACACTATCTGTCAATCAAAGTACCCCACCTTGCCTCCCCCCTCTTCCAACCGCATGGTCAGTCCCAACCCTCCCCCCCACCCCCCACCAATCCTCCCTTCAAGAGATGTTGGGTGAAAAACTAAATTTTAACATTTAGTATTAAATAATACCTCAGATAAAGTTAGGATAATATAATTGACATTGCTGGATTCCTTGTAAGACCAGGAATATTTTGAATATAAATGTCATATATTTTGCACAAAAGATAACATATTTACTCAAGAGTAAACATTACATCTAAAATTTGTATGTCTAATGCAAAATCTATGATGTTTATATTCAAAATGATCACCAAATTGTAAGAATTCCAGCAATGTAAATTATATTCTGGCCGGGTAATTTGTATGAATTTTATGAGCTAAAACAAATATCTTCAGTTAATAAAAAAAAAAAAAAAATATTCTTCACACTGTAACAGATGGTCGGTCGGTCCCTCCCTCACCCCCCACCCCCCACCAACCGTCCCACCAGATGTGTGGGAAAACCAGAATATTTACCTTTTTAGTAATAAATAATACCTCAAACTAAAGTTAGGATAATATAATTGACATTGCTGCATTCCTTGTAAGCCCAGGAATATTTTGAATACAAATGTCATATATTTTGCACAAAAAATAACATATTTACTCAGAGTAAACTTTATATCTAAAATTTGTATGTCTAATGCAAAATCTATGATATTTATATTCAAAATGATCACCAAATTGTAAGAATTCCAGCAATGTAAATTATATTCTGGCTGGGTAATTTGTATGAATTTTATGAGCTAAAACAGGCAGGGTGGCGGGTGGGGCGAATCTAAAAATAGCTCTCGAGCCGGACACTCACCGCTTATACTTGGAAAAAACCCGCGTTAAGTGAAAGTTCAGCTCTGGGGAGGCCTCGCGTTTCCATTGTGGATTTTCATAAAATATATATATATATATATATATATAATCAACGACCTCACCAGCAAGGAATCGAACCCTCGACCTACTGGGTGTGACTAGGGAACGCTTACCGGCTAGGCCACAAGGACACTAAAAGCAGTTCTAGACTCTGTTATATTTCACACAAAGCCTGTTCATCGAGCTGATGGCGCCGTGAACCTCATTGGGAAACTGCCCGTGTCTCGTATGTGGTGTCAGTAGCATTTTACCGAATCCAGCTGCTTTTAGTGTCCTTGTGGCCTAGCCGGTAAGCGTTCCCTAGTCACACCCAGTAGGTCGAGGGTTCGATTCCTTGCTGGTGAGGTCGTTGATTGTATGTTCAAAGTCCGCGTGTTAAATGGACTAAAAATGAAGCATATATATATATATATATATATATATATATATATATATATATATATATATATATATATATATATATATATATATATATATATATATATATATATATATATATATATATATATATATATATATATATATATATATATGCAAGTAAATCACTACAGGTGCGCGTGATCTAGGTATATGCTGATAACCACAAGGAAAGAAGAAAACACGAAGTTCCCAAGCGCTTTCGTGTAATTCACATCTTCAGGGGTGACTACAGACTAAGGAGAAATACATAACAAGGCATATATATATACTGTAGAGGAAGGTGAGATCAAGTTCACAATGGTCAGGTTATTTGGTAGTGACCCTACTAATCTTCAAAAAGCACTGCAGCAGTCAGTAGTCAGGTCAGAGGGTAAGATGACCCAACCTTCTCATCTGGTAATTAAGAAGATTTGTAAAGTAGAAGTAGCCACTGATATTAAAGAAAAAGTGAGACTGATAGTGGACCGCCAATGTATACATGCGCACTCAAGGAAACATAGTCATTTATATTAAGAATATGTACAAAAGATTCATTTTTGTTTATTACTGAAAATGTATTTGGTTGAATTAATGTTTATATATGTGAAATGAACAATGCAATTCATTAATGATACGTAGAATATTTAAACACACGCGGGGAGACAAGACGGCATTGTTTTCGTGAGTGACTATGGTTCTACATAAGAAACTGAAGAAAATAAAAACTTGGTTGTAGCTGCAGTGAACTTAATTTAAAAAAAAATTGAATACCTGTATGTATGTTTTCAGTAATGTTATTTAATATTAATAAATGGAACACTAGAAGTAGCTAACCACTGACGGTAAATAAATAAAGCGAGACGATTGGGAACGCCAACGTATGTACAGTAAGTGCGTACATGTGAAAACATGTCGTCATTTCTCTACATATATATATATGAAAGCAACACTTATATACTGGTCATATATGCTTTAAATAATACTTATGAATGTAAAACAAAAATTCAACTCGCCAATGGTGGTAAAGTCTAAAACATATGGGAAGACAATGAATATTGTGTGAGTTTTTACTCAGATGACGAAGTCATCAGGTTCAACTCTGGCTGAAGCTGTAGCTTTCCATAAAGCTGTTGCTGAAGCTGTTTCTGAACCTGAAGTTGATGTTGAAGCTGCTTATGATGATGAATTTGATGGTGTAGCTGAAGTTGATGGTTTAGGCCTTCGAATAATAAAGCTGTTGAAAGAACCTTGCACAGCTGCTTTCTTTCCTCATTATACATCCTTATGTAAAGGTCATTTGCATTTATTTAAATTTTAATTCATTGTTCTGCTAATGGATCCACTTCAGAAAATATGTTCATTGCTTGCTCCATATAATATCCACAGACCTCTCACCTTTTTCATATCGTTTTAACACATCTAGTTTCTCGGCTAAGCTTATACACCTTCTATTAGGTTTTGAAACAACTCTACCATCACTTGCTCTCTTGCTCATGTTGAATAGGGATGCAAAAATGCTGTAAGAAACCTCAGAAAGTTTTTCTCCTGTTCCTGTTCCAGATGCGTGAAAACAAAAGGCCCGCCATGCTCCGACTGTTGTTTACCACTCATTAGCAAGGCAGCTTCTTTGCACAAGGTGCTCTTAATTTTTTTACAGTAAAATTTTTTTTTTTATAATGCATATCGGGATTTAGTTATTATTCATATGAAAATGCAATTTTATTTTTATTATAATTTGGTCATAAATACCAATGAAATAAGGACATAAATTGAATTGGGTCCTAAATTCACTAGAGTTTTAAATATGAAAAGTTGTTGGTCAAACTGTTGTTATCTTATTATCGGAGGCTTTACTGTATTCCAATTATGTGTGTGTGTAGATACACACACAAAACACATAAATAAACAATAATAGGAAAATCCTCTCACAAATAATCAGACAATTTTTATTAAAAATGTTGAGTCTACTCTCAAGTGCACTCCGCTCACTATTAATAACAAAGCACGGAGTAGACTTGAGAATGACTCCCTGTCCTGACTGTGAAAATGTCAACAACTTTAAAACTACCCTTAGACAATCTTGGGTACATCCAGGGTGTCATCCGCGAATAATAAGAGGACCGCGAAATAAAAATCTGTGAATTATCCTGGCATACTGTATACTTTACATGCACAATATAATATAATAATGGTATACTGTACTGTACACTAGCTAAAACAACTTATCTGTGAATACTTTGTGGGAAACAATATGAGACCATGGACGATAAATTTTGGTACAGTAATCCTGTGTTTTTCATTGGAATTGCGTTCCTGAAACCCCCGCAAAAAGCCCAAACCACGAATACTCTTAGGAATCACTGCACCTGTGGCCACCAAACAGCTCAGGGTAGGTCATGCACTTCACCATGACATGCTCTCAACTCACGGCCCAGTGGTCACACTGGTCACTGATGCACTGTACTGGCATTTACTAACATCTTTATTTGAAACTAATCATATTGTAGTATAAGAATGGAAAAACGTAAACACAGTTATATACCAAAAAAAATTATTTACAAGCAAATAAAAAATTTATTTGCTGAGGTCGGCAACACCTGCATTGCCAGCCTCTCCCTGCTGTCCCGGCGTCTGCCCGCTCTCACGCAGTCACGCCAGCCAGCCAGTCTTCTTCCACCCACATTCCTCCACTTGAAGACTTGTACAGTATTCTGACAAGACACAAATGAATTGTCAGTCTTCACCACACCTCAAGCCATAGCTCATACCACCTCTGAGCTTGTACAATAAAACTGTTTTTTCCATTAAGGTCTCATCACTATTCTTGATCATTTGGTCACTTTGGAGGCTTTGCTAGTAATATTTGCCTTTGATGAGGCTGGCTTACATACCGGAGCCATGTGGGAGGACAAACAGAAGAGGCAATCACAGTAGCGTTCACAGTACGGTAGGCACGTGTGGACTGAGGCTTCTTGGAGCAGCGGGTGTCTGAGGCGAGAAAGGCTGGTGTCTGTTTGTCGCACCTCACAGGGGAATATCGAAAATGGTGCGAAATTTAAATTTTGTTTTTTAAGGATATTTTATATATACCCCGGTACAGTATATAATTTTTTAGTAAAAAAAAATGCGAATGGTCATAACTGCGATAAAAAACCCGCGAAAAACACGGGCTTACTGTATATGAGGGCTGTCACTAGTCACATGTAAAATTGTGGAGCATATCGACCCCCACCTGCACAGATAGTTGTTTTAGCTACTCTATTATGTGACATCAGTGGGGAAGAGATGGTTGTCATGGTCGCTGCCTTCCAGTTCTTTTATCTGTAATATGCTCCATTCTGGTTTAATATTTTCAGAGTACTTGACATAATGATAACCGTAGTCATTCTGAGAGTAAACATAATGGCAAGTGGAGGAAATTGGTTGCACTAATGTGACTTGCTGGGACAATATTACACATCTTTTGCCATGTTCTCATTGGCTTATCCAAATTCAGTCCATGGCAGATACTTCTGAATTTAACGAGATGGCTTGTACAAAGAAACCCAGTAGAAATACATTACTTAAGCTGCAAAGTTACCCAAATACAAGCAAAGGTACAAAATAGTAAATTTCATGTAAATATAGTAAGCAAATCATCCAGAAAGTTACTTAATTAAAGTAACAATACTGTACTGCTACTTCGTTACTAGGCACCTCTGGCCCTGGTGTAAGAGACTTAACCCTAAGACTTACTGATTATACACACTGAAAATTAAAGAAACAATTAAAGCAAACCTCTCACATAATGTTTCCCTGGCATTTTCTCCTTATTTATCTGTCGTCACACACTTTTGTATTTTCATCTTGACCTTTCAAAAAGATTAGAATTTTTACTAGCATTAGTTCATTGGCTTGAGCAATTAGTTTTGCTTACTGCATAAAACTTATTCCATTAGTTATGGCAGTATTTTATATCCAACTTATGACATTGGTTAGTGATTCCTGATGACACTGAAATAATTGACTTCATATTTTGTTATTATGTGAACTATATAATGGAATGCTGATAGTATTTTTATTTGTTCTTTTCAGTCATCAGGGTCAGTAAGTGGTGGGCTAACAAGTGCCACCAATACTGCATCAAAAAACTCCACCCCAAAATCCTCAGCTTCTCTAGATTTGTTAGCAGACTTGGGCAACCAGTCTGGCTCCACAGTCAACTCTAATGATCCTTTTGCCTCTCCAACAAGTTCCAAAACACCCACTTCAGTTTCGCAGCCTTCATTTGCTAATTTTGAGAATGCGAATATCTTTACAAACACTCCTAGTAAGTATTTTGCTTTTTCATACAGTACATGAAAAGGTTATTATTGCTGAGTTTACTTTATTTTTTTTATTCATTTTACAGCTTGATGCTTGGTGATGGAAACAAAGCCCTAAATCTGGTGTACTCCTGTTACTTAACACAAGCCAGCATCACCTATCAATAGCCTTTCCTTCCCCCAAAATCACTTAATGCTGTGCTTTCTGCTCATTCACAAACTCGGCCACTTCCTGGATGTCCACCCCTTCACTTGGTGCATCTTTCCATCTTCTTGGTCTTCCTCTCTCCCTGTTACTGTCCACCTCTGAACTATACACTCCTTTTACCACTCTTTCACATCTCATTCTCTCATTACTGTATGACTATCATATGAGCAAACCCTGAACCACTCTAATCCAAACACTTTCATTGCCTCCACATTTCCAGTTTCTTCTATCACATATCCTTTGCATCTTATTTGCTCCATATATTGCTCTCAAGTACATAATTTTTCATGCTTCTAATTTGCTCCTTCCTCAAGTATCCAGAGTCTATGTTCACATCCATATGATAAAGTCAGCTCAGCAGTTCCCCTGTATGGTACATCTTTATATTTTCCTCCTTTGACATGGTTTGCCCTCTCTAGAAAATGTTCCAGTCCACCAATTACATTTAATAACACAAGAAGGTGAGGCTACTCATTACATGCACATATTAAGTAAAATGTATATGACATCAATGAGAAAAGCGATAAATTGAGTATAATTTCCGCAAACACTTGCAATAGTATGAGTCAAGCTTAAAGATAAGTTGAGTGCAGTACATGTAATTGGTTCTAAAATCTCTCAACCTCTTAATTTTTTTTCCAGGAGTGGTGAACATTAATTAGTCTTCTCTCGATGTACAGTATTGCCTTTGGTTACTAATTGTTTTTTAGTACAGTACTGTGCTTGTATTCTGTTTGTTATTTTTTCTTGACATGGTTACAGATCATCTTGCAGCACATCTACTGGACATACCTCTGTCAATTTATTTTTCTTTTCTTTTTTAAAAGTGAGTAAATTGTGGAAAAGACTGATGTATGCCGGAAGAAGGTATGAACCCACCAGTATTGTTTTGAAAGTAACTTATGTATATAACCAAAGACTGGTGATACTTATGAAATTCATATTAAATAACTGAGTACAGCACAATAAAATACACCATACAGTGGTGTATTAAATGAGGAATAATAAGTCAGTTTGTTGCACTGTAGTGAAACTCAGCAGTTCACAGAATCTGTGCCATTTGCAGCATTCACCCTAACATCTTAGGAAATAAATTTCATGTGAACCCATTATTGTGATGCGACATAATCAGTGCACGTGTCATTGATACCTACTTTTGCCATCTTTAAATTGTGAAAGATATTAATCCTAAACAATATTTGCTAAATGGTAAATTTTTTAGCATTAAATCTGTTCACTGCTTCCCTTAAATTTGTCACATCATAGTGTGTTTGGTTTTAGAGCATCAGTCGCAGTTGGTTTTTCTCTCCTCAGAAGACCAACCATCACAAAGAGAGCCTGAGTCAGCGTGTCAGACACTTAAGGATCAGCCTTGTACTGTGTCTCTTCCTCCTCCTCCCCTCCCTTCAACACGCACTCCCTCACCTCGCCTCAGTCCTGTTAGATTCACCAACTGGGAGGCATTTGAGGGTGAGGTGAATGCTGGAACCCCACTTATCCCTTTGTCAGAAACCTTCCTATCTCCTCCTACTATATGTAATGATGCCTCAGGTAGACAGACTAACAAGGGAAAAATTCCCAATATAATGTTTGCCTCGGGCGTGAGTGCCCAGTTTGTGTGCCCAACTAACGTAGACTTTAAAGCATGTTCAAGGGAGGAAGCTAAAGTTGTGTCCTCGGCAAAGCAGTTGTCATCCATATCTAACTCCTCTACCATGAATAATAAGTCTAATTGGCATGTGTCACCCGAACCAAGAACGAGTCAGACAAACTCTTTTCCAACAGCTTCAAAGAGTGTACAGGCATCACAGTTGCAGGCAGAAACTAGTCTCTCTCATACTAGTTCACACCAGTTAGGGAGGAAACTACCTCACAATCCAAATCAAAGTGATTTTTCATACTCTGCATTGAACATGGATTCTTTTCAAACTGAGAATGTTAAATCACCAGCTAATTCCATTGATGTGCCTGAGAGCAACAGGAATTACTTTCACCTGAATACTAAATCCAATGAGATAAGTTCAAAGTGCTTTGCTGCTTTTCTTTCATCAACCTCTAAGTTAAGTGGAACCTCTTATCAAAACCTTAGTTCTGAGACGGGCTCTGTAATCTCATGTTCAGAAAAGAAAAATATAGGTGATAAATCATTAGCAAGGGAGTATGGATATCCAAAGCCTGAAGTGGTAAGTAATTCTGTTGTTTCAGTACTTGATAATGGTGACAAAACTAACCCATTTGAAAGTGATGGTGCTTCTCTCTCTGCACCCACTGATGACAATGCCATTTTTGATAAGGTGCCCCTCTTTACTAAAAGAAGGGCAGAAACCTCCAAACCTATACCTGTTAGCAGCAACATCAGCACCAGCAGCAGCCTTAGTAGCAGTTTTCCTAGTGCGTGTCCACCTCGTGCATCATTGTTGACTAACCCATTTGTGTCGATTTTACAGCCTGCCACTAATGCTCGGCAGAATCCACCCTCAGCTGGTAGTGCGGTTGGACGAATTGGAAGTTTGGGTGATTTTAGTTGTAGTGATATGTTCTTGCATGAAAATTTAGTTCAGCAGCAACAGCCTTTCCAATGTGTTACTGACAGTGGCATGACCCCTGCTCATCTTGCAGGCTCCACATCCAGCAACAAATCAACCCCTTTGGGCCCACATCTCCCATTCTCCACTAGCCCCCTTACTCCTATGGCCCCTGGTTCCTCTTCCAATCCTCCTCCCACATCTGTCCCCAACACCCAATCCTCATCAAATCCACCCGTGCAAGATCGTTATGCAGCCTTGAAGGATCTAGATGAGGAGTTCAAGACACAAAAAGAATCAGAAACAGTATCTTCCAGTAAGTGTTTGTATTTTTCTCCTGTGGATGTTAGTCATGCACAATAGTATTGAGTATAATTTGATTGCAGTGCAGTACTGTATCTCTAAAACAAATATATATGAACTGTATCTGTAATTCATTGTTATTCCAATAATGTCTCATACACTATTGCTAAATTGAGAATATTTTTTTGTGACCTTGTTCTGTTTCTTTGGGGTTATTGGTCATGAAGATGATTATAGGTTTAGTAACTCAATATTTTGAGCACAACATTTCCAGAACAGGTAAAGCATTGACTGCTATACTGATATCAGAGATGTTCAATTAGTCACTGAAGTATACTTGTGGATGATATACTGACCTAGTTTTCAGGGTCAAAAGTTACTGTATCCTGGTAAGGAAAAGTAATGTAGTACTGTAGCTCTTGTTTTATTTTATTTTTTTAAGCAGTAGCCACTTATTTTACCAGAGATGTATCAAAAATGTTGGCAGTGTTCACTCATATATGACCCATTTCTTGAGTTTCAAAGATTATAGAGGTCAATCTGACAAGCAGGGAGGCTGGTAGATAGGTAATTAATATAAAATTGATGGACAGACAAGTAAAATAGATGGATATTAATCCTTTTCAGATTCACAATTATTGTTTTAGAATTTTGAAGAATTTTGAACAAAATTAAGGATATGACTACCCACAGATGATGGAGGCAGTTGGCCCATACCAAATGGAAGTCATCAAAACTCTTCTGTATTTCGTTCTCCATCTTCCACTATGAATGGAAGTGTGTTTGGTTCCCCTGGCACCTCTAACAATGTCTTTGGTACTGTCAATGGAGGTGGCTCCGGGGGTATTGGGGTGTTCGGCACTCCCCCAAATGCTGGCAATGCCTGGGCTAACTTCTCTGGTGCTAACCCATTTTCAGGTAAAACTGAGATTGAGTCATTATTTTAGGGTTTATGTTCTAGAAGTATGTCTGTAGAGAGAGTAGTGGGGAAGTCGTGTGCCTGAAATTTAAAGGGTGAATGGTTATGGAAATCCTGTTGGTGAATGTGAAAGGGTGATTGGTGATTGAAGTCTTAAGGATTAGTCTATTAAATATGAAATAATACAGTGATGGAAAGTTATATTATATTTTTTCTCTTACTCATCATAAGTTTTGAACTAATGAATATGTTGGATTTTCTTTATTTCTTGACCACAACCATATACTCTACTTACTTTATAGTACAGTACAGTGGTCCCTCGATTAACGAACAGTCCAATTAACGAAATTTCGGTTAATGAATTAGCTCCCATAAGGATTTTCAATTCCATTAATGAACAAAACTTTGATTAACTAAATCCTTACGACAAACACGTTTTGTTGTGAGCATCAGCTGATCGTCTAGTCCGCCAATACAGTAATTGGTTCTATGTTTACATTCGTTTCCAGTGGAGTAAATCTCAAGAAAGTTGTGTTCTTGAATATTTTTTTCATTTTTTATATTAAAATTATTGGTCATTCTAATTTAGTTAACATTTTGATAATATTATATACAGTACAGGGAACAGTTTTTGTGTGCCAATCAGCTGATCAAATCACCCACCAATGCTTCTCAGTTTTACTTTGTTTACAGTGGAGTGAACATCCAGTTTGTTGGTCTCTTGAATATTTTTGCATTTTTACAATAAAATTATTGGTCATTCTGAAATTAAGTTAAAATATTGATAATATACAGTGCAGAAATTATTATGAAACATGAAGAAGGCATTTGAACCAATGCACTCTGTAAAGAATATGGCCTGTCACCATCGACTGCCTCTACAATCAGCTGTTTGATATGTAAACAAAGCTGCCGGGAATACGACATACGGTACACACCTCAAAGTAAATTAAAATATAGTACTGTATTCTATGTTTTTTATTTATTATTATACAGTATACTGTACAGTACAGTACTGTATTTAGTTTATATTTAAAGTTTTGTTAATTCTATTACCAGTATACAGTACTTTGTATGTACTTTTTCTGTGACTTGGAACCAATTACCCAATATCCCATTGAAATAATAGATTCAGTTAACAAATTTTTCGGTTAACGAACGACTCTGGAACCAATTGTGTTCGTTAATTGAGGGACCACTGTATATATTTTGACCATATGTAGCAAAACAAAGCGTATTCCTGTGTTCAGACATGACTCAAAAGACCAATTGGCAAATTGCATCACATTAAACATTCTCCTCTTGATGAATGACCACTCTTCTCCTCGTATTTTCCATTATTATTAGATTTTATTGTAATACAGTAATAGCTGTAGTGCCCAATACTGTACTTTATTTAATGTAGTTGGAGCTGTAATTAATAACAAGAGATACAAACTCTCCTCACCATGGGGCTGCTATGTGTGATTTTGGTGTAATAAAACAGTTGACATGGTGAGACCTCTAAAAATTAATCTTGATTCATTTGTTGTGTTATGTGAATCACTGGATACCAATTTGCATAATGTCGAGGATTTCCTGCACTATATGATTAAATTGTGTAGTTTTATTAGCTTTTGTTTTCTTGTACTCATACAGTATTTGTTTAATATGAAGCAGGTACAAGTATATAATTGTCCAATGAGTAGTTCTATTATTTTTTTATACTGTATTGATTTTGCTCTGATTATGTATATTTTTTTTTAGGGTGTAACAATGGTGCTCCATGGATGAATGGAGGAGGTTCATTGGCAACAACACACACTCAGCAGGGATTTGGTTCTGTCGTCCAACCCAATCCATTTGGAACAAGTAAGTTTCACTAAGTAATAAGCTGTTTCTTATGTTTAATATTGATTGAACATTAATCTCTCTCTCTCACTAAAAAAAAGAGGCCTATTAGCAAGTTGCCTTAATTAGTTCTTACAAGGTGATTGACAGAACCCATGACCCTTCAGGCTTTTACGTCCTTAATGTACGAGTCATAAAGGCAAGTATGAACTTTTCATACTTCCCTGTTGGGCGCTGTAAACGCTTCTGCGCTTCACTTTGCACAGGATGTAAGGGGGTGCCCAATAAACTAGCCCCCTCGGGGGCAAATCTGAATCTGAATCTTACAAGGTGAATTTATATTTTAATTGAAGTGGTTTCGTGTCTTCTTAATGTCTGTTTACTCTTTGCAGCTTTATATAGGATGTGGGGTAAGTACAGTATAAAATTATTTTGCATAATTACTATTTAATGTGTAGAGAAATTCTTTTTTTGTATTTATGTTGATCTTCATGTAGCTCTGTTGGGTCATGCCATATGTGTACATTTCTGTTATGTGTGATTTCAGTTTATGGTTATGTGAACAAAAAGTATCCATAAACAGGAGTAACAGTAAATAATATACAGTACAGTACAAGTGATGATTATTTTGACAGTAACTGTGTGTTAGGCACTGTTCACATAACCTTATCTTCACACGTACATTTAGGTAGCCTGATTGAAAACCTCAGCAAGCTTGTATAATAAATGCCTCCCTTCTCATTTATTCATAGGTTTCTTTTTTTCATTCCGCTTTGAACTACTGAACCACTGGCCTGATTTTAATCAAACCAATTATAATCTGTTGTGGTCACAGTACCTTAGTCATACTCAGCTGATCGGACATCTCACTTGGCATTATTTTTAGTTAGGGTACTTATATGAGAAATAGTGTCTTGTTATCATTGTTTATGGCCATTTTCCGTGCTTTTGTTGGTTAGCCATGATTACCTAATGGCTTGGTGAACCAGTTGCCACTAGGCAATTTTGGAGGAAGTTTTCTGGCTGGATGCTTTTCCTATCACCAACCCAGTTTTACAGAGTGGGAACTGGGCATTATATGTAGGTCTTCCAACCATCATCTTAGCTGGCAAGGCAGTCACAGTTCCCTGAGGTATTCAAAGACTATTTGCCTAACTACAGAGTAATTAACTGGTGGGTAAACAATGTCAATTGCTCCACCCAGATTTACTCTTAATTTTCCACAACACACAACTCAGGAGATTTAGCTTCCCTTATGGGTATATTCTGCATTGTAATGTTAAGAAATTTCCATTTTGGGAGTAAGTGCTTGTTATCCCACCTTAGTTAAGTTGGATTTGTATGTGATATACCCAATCTTGTGGTTGTTTTGTGTCCCTTCATGCTTGATCATAAGACATATTGGAATTCATCAAGGGATCTGACAGCTGCTTGACTACAGTTGGGATGTTTTGTGTGGGCAGTTGGGTTTTTCAACCTTTTGCTGTTTCGTCTGTTAGCCTTCAACACAACAGTATTTAGGTACACAGTCATCTAACTCCTTACCACTATCCCAGGTAACACCTATTTGATGGATTTTAGGGGTGCATTCTAGAGGATATTTTTGAAAAGATGCTGCATTGACCTTGGTTGTTGGTCATTTCTCAGGTCTTATAGGGATAGATCTTTGGTTTATCAGGTATTTCCCCAATAGTCAGTGGATTAATTTGAAACTATGTAGCCACAATTCCTGCTGCATTATGGAGATGGTTATTGGATTTTGAAAAATACAGTATTAATTCAGAACTGTCAGTTTTTCATAGTAATGTTTGATGTTTTGTGTACATTAAGTTCACATTCACATTCAAGGGGGCAGGAATACCCCGTTATTAATTTTTATGATATTTTCTGATCTCTTGTATGCTAAATTTCACATAAAGGAGACTAGAGGTATTTTGGCATTTTAATATACTCCCTTGTATGTATAGAGGTACAGTTCATGTCTATGTGAGTTTGGCTGTATTCATTTATGTATGGGAAGGGTTGGATGAATAAAATAGTACAGTAAAACTAAGTAGATCTCCACTGCTTGTGTGTTTTATGTGCAGGTTATTTTGATGGACCTGGGGCTGGGAATACATGTGGGTGTATGCTTCTGGGTTTGTCTGTATGTATGCTTGGTGTTGTTGTTGATGATGCTGAAGGTGGTCTCTCTTTCACTTGGTTTAAGTAGTACTGTGTCGTTATATGTATCAGTTCTCCGTTTAACCAATGAACCCATATCATTGTAGCTTTTCACACATGTTGGGCAATAACCTTGGATCAAGACAGTTAATTATGGCAATAATGGGACCAAGATCAAGGTAACAGACTAAGCTCAGTGCCTCATTAGAAGATCAAGTTGGTGTTGCTAAGAGTTCGCTGTGTATGGCTTCAGATAAGATGTATGCATGTGTTTGTGTTAGTCTGTGTGTGGTTGCATTTGTGTTTACATAGGTTTGATTGTACAGTATTTGAATGGGGTATGTGCTTGTGAACTTTATTAATGGTTGTGTTAGAGAAATAGATACATGAGTACAGTATCTTGAATTTCTTATTTCAAAACCTGTTAACTTGTTTTATGTTTGTGCGAGAGGATAGATGTATATCCTGTATTATGTCTTTGTGCATATTATTACATTTTCTCCTCCGAGGCCTCGATGTGGGTCAGTGACCTGTGCCTGGGTGGGCTAATCCCCATAAAAAAAAATAAAAAAATAAAAATAAAGTGAATCTGTAGAGTTATGGCCAAAATTTAATAACACTTGGCAGTACAGTGTCTGGCATCAACTTGTGGGTCGTAGATGTTAATGGTTTATTGCTGATAAATGCTGCTTTTCATTTTGAGTTATGTTTAAGTTAGAATAACATGAAAAGATACTCGATAATACTAAGATAAATCTGATTAGTGAATTTTGAAATCACAATCCCCATGTCTACAGGCCTCCAGTTGAAATCCAGATATTACTAAAGTCTTGAGGGAACTTGGTTCACAACTGTACTCGTATATACAGTAGTACCTTGATACACTGGACTAATTGGGGCAGATCCTAGTCCAGAAAAGTCTAAAGTCTGAACATAACCCTAGACTGTTTCAAGAGACTCAGACATAAGTTTGGTTGTCGACAACTGTTTTCATTGATATGACTGTTTCATACTGTAAAGTATTATATGTAACTAACCACAGAATTTGCCTTATGAATAAAGAGAAAATTATATACAGTACAGTAGAATAAAGAGGGGTATATTATGTGTGGGAGATGATAGTGTATCTGGGAGAAGCAGGCAGGAGGTAGTACGGGTGGGTTGGCTCTCCCTCCTTCCCCCATGGCCCTTTAACACATCTTTATGCAATTTCACCGTAATTCCCAATTTCCCATAATATTTAGGTTCATTTGGTGCTGGGTTGATAAAATAGTGTTGTAAAATAATCAACTTTCCCATAAAATGAATGCCACACGCAACCCAGTTGAATCATTGAGTCGTATTCAATTTCCAGTGCTTTTTACAAACCACCTAACAGCTGATCTCCCTCACCATGTTGCCAGCCTTTCCATCTTGCATGCTTACCACATCTGTCTTCAGCACTTAGTAAATAATATTGTAATGTATTTACCAGCACTTAATAAATAATATTGTAGTGTGTTATGCATTTGCATATTCCCTGGTTTATTCATTAATCAGTTGTCTAAGTGTACAATTAGCCAAATTGAACCATATCTCCATATCAAATACTATACAGTATGTTATAATTACCCTTTTGTCAGCTGATTTCCTGAAAGCTTTATCTCATGCATTCTAAGTGAATACCTTCCAGTACAGCTGATTCATTTATGTACAGTATTTTCAAATCAAATTACAAATTACGTGTTATACTGTACCGGTATTTTTTTCTATTGAAGATTTGATATTAATCATGGTGAATCTTACATCAGAAGAGAGTGATTGTACAGTAATATAATACTGAATCCATAAATAAACCTGGCAAATGTAACATTGCCCCCCCTTGCCCCCCCCCCCCTTGCCGCCCCCCCCCCTTGCCGCCCCCCCCCCCCCTTGCCGCCCCCCGTCTTTTTTTACATACTCGGTGTCTTACCTCTTGTACTGTACTTCGTAGCTCACGTTAGGCCTGCAGCATATCTCATTAGAACACTGTATAGTATTCAGTGAGCAAGTGTTGTTCTTTTCATAAGCATTTTTATAATTTTACCAATTTCTGAAAATAGGTATTCTACATAATTTTACCCATTTCTTAAAACCCTCAAATATCCCCGTGAAAGACAGTGTGTACTCTACATAAAAAGTTCACGTTAATGAGTGTCGGTAGAGAGGTGTGGTGCATTGATACGATATATGAGAAGATAAGACTCAGATTGAGACGTGTTTCACGACATCCACATGTATGAACAAACAAACCATCCGGAGTGTTTGTGTGTGTGTGTGTCCAGAGCACCTCATAGTCTCAAAAAAGTTAATTCCAGTATTTTGATGTCCAGTGTATAAAGGTTCTACTGTATGTGTTCATAAATGCAGGGTATGCTCAATGTTGGTGGGGACTGTCCATATGGCACATTTTTTAAACCCATAGTACTATCCATAAATCTAATATTCGATGTGGGAAAGAAAAATGCAGTAATATTGGTGGCTTGGTGCTCTTGAGCACATTAGATTAATCTTTATACAGATGGCTACATGAGATTGTGGCAGTCATCAGCCAAGGTTCAACATTCATGTAGAAAAGCACAGTATACAGTCAACCCTCGTTTTACGCGGTCCCACTTTACGCGTTTCCACGTTTACGTGGTACCCTGCCGAACACGGAATGCTCACTTTCCGCGGTGTGTGTACCCTTTTACGCGGAGAGCGACGCGAGCAAGGTGTGCACAAGGTCGCCCAGTCATCAAAACATTACCGAGTTCTCCCGCCACCCACCACAGCCGGCCCAAGTCAGTGATAGTGATAATGATAGTGAGGATATGGACTTCTCTGGATTTTGAGGGGCTTGACAAAGAGGCCCTGCAAGCCTCTGTGGTGGATAGTGATACAATTGATACAAGTGATGCAGGTGAGGGCCAGTAATCTGCCCTCTGCCTCGGAACCAACCCCCCATCCCCGTGTGCCCAGCCATCTTTTCTACTGATATAAGTGTTAAAAAACCTAATATTATTGATATTTTTCTTAATTATTAAAATGTGTGTGCATACCATCATAAAATTAAGAAGTTATTTTTACTACAATGTAGATATTGTGTCTGAAAAAGTGGAGTTTGGGGTTTGGCCCGGTCTCTATTTCAATTAATCCCATATGTTATGTTATATTCACTTTACGCGTTTCTCACTTTACGCGGGCTGCCGTGGGTTCAATTGACCACGTAAAGTGAGGGTTCACTGTACTCCAAAGTCTCCTAGTTTGCAGTGCTCATCGGAGATTGAAGCAAGTCACTCTACTGGTGTTATGCCTGACATCTTTGTGGCATTAGTACTAACTTATCATTTCTTCTTGTTACAATTATTTTTCAAATTGAACTTCTCATACTGTCCTCATACATGGAATATGTTGATAGATCTGTCTGTGGAAAATATTGTCATTAGACCTATTGAATGTGTCATGTAATACCAAACTTTTTTGGTCAGTAATATTTAATGTGGCATTTTTCTTCCAGCACCTGACCCGAACTTCAACCAGTTTGGCAATAATGCACCTATTAATGGTACATCATCAGCTAATAATGGTGCATGGGCAAATTTCAATCAGCATCCACAAAACACAAAAATGCAGTGGATGACCAGTAATGGAACTGCAAACCCATTTATGGTGAGTTAACTTCTGGTGTGATGTAATTAATTGATGGGTAAATGACTGTGGTTGTTGGCAGCCACATGCTTGACATGTGTAGAAGAGGAGGATAAGAGATCTCCTGTTTGATTTTAATCTGTTAGTGGTTGTGTTATGGAAAGTGATTTTATTTGTTATTATTATACTGTAATACAGTATTATTATTTTTTATTTATTTTTTATTTATTTATTTATTTTTTTTGATTGGGGCAGGGGCTTAAAAAGTTGCAGTCTGGTGTATAAAGTCTGATTATAATACAGGGGGCCCCCAAATTCATGAGGCTTAGGTTCTCAAAATGGCCGCTAATCGTCAAATCCGCGAATAACATTTTCTGACTGGGGGGGGGGGGGGGCTACATTTTTACTTGTGAACAAAGAAATGTATATTCCCTTTATGTGTTTGCCCTTAGGGTCAATTATATGTTTTACCTGTATATGTGTGGGGAAAATATGGATTTGAGAATAATATACTGTAACTGTATAAAGATGAAATATATTTCAAAACTAGGTTAAGTGTTTTAGATAATTTAGAATTATTAAAATAAATTAGTTGATTTGTACATGAATAGACAGACAAGACAAATAAATACTGTATGTTAAGAGAAGATTGATGTATGTGTCTGTTCAGTTGAGGTGAATACTATCAGAATGGAATGTATGGGGAGGAATTCCTGCCACATAAACTTCTCTGTTCAGTATTTAGAAGAATTATGAAGCACTGAATGTAATTTTCCCAAATGTACTACTGTATAGTTGTCTGTCTTGTTACATGTGTTACAGGCCACCCCTCAAATGCCTTCCAGTGGATCATCTTACAACCCATTCCTGTGAGTGAGAGCCTGAACTCTTGTCACAGTGATGAGGGCTGCCGCAGTAACACACCACCTCAAGCTGTGTATGTCATCAAGCCACTGTCTCGCCAATTCAATTCTGTGCTTCTTATTCCTGTTAAAATTCTTGTTGATGGCTAACTTGTTGTAAGAAATCTTCCCAGTATGCAAAAGACAATTCATATTTTCTACCTTCAGGTAGCACTAGTTGGGTTTATACCATAAGTCATATTTAAATAATAGAGATAATTTACTGTATAAATATTAGACTGTTTTTAGTTTCTTAACTGCCAAGTAACAAAATCATCAACATTTACAGATAACTATTGTAAAGTACATTGTAGCTTTATTTAAAATCAACAGGGCTCATAGCTAGTGTACATAGATGCCCCATTGTAGGTAGCTTATAATCATTATCCAGGAAACACAGGTAACCTTGGGTCACATATTCTTCACTATATACAAAAGTTTTAATACAAGTTGCGCCAAATATCTTAAAGTTTGGGGTGGGATTTTTATTTAATTTTTTTTCACATAAGTGGAAGGGTTCCTAGATTCTCTGAGGATGCCAACTGGCACCCCAACTCTTGATTTCATGTTCAGCATTTTATTGCATCAATCATTATTTCGAGCAATATTACCGTATATTGATATTACTTTTTTTATTCTTTTTGATAATTATTTTTGTTGCGTGTTTAGGATTAATATTGTAGTTCATGCTCACAGTATTCCAGCAGGGTATGAATTTTGCAACTGTCGGTCACTGAACTATAAAAGATAGGTGTGCCACACAAGTCAGGCAGGCCAAGTACAGCCAGTGACAAGAGAGAAGAAACACCACTAGACTTGTGCACACAGCATCAAACATCCTACAAATATATAAGAAGCACATACAGTAGTGAGCTTGTGGAAAAGAACTAAGAAATCAAAATGCATTGAAGCTTTCTTTCTGTGTGTGTGTGTGTGTGTGTGTATAATGACCTAGCAGCTAATGAAGAGTACCTATATATTTAATATGTTGTTGGGGTAATGAATACATAGACATAATTTTTATAATCATGTCTAAATGGTTACCTATAGTCATGAACCATATGCCATTGACAGATACCATACCAGAATGTGAGCTGTATGTGTGTAAAACCTTTGTTTTACCCATCATTCCATATATTTGGGTTTTTTTATTATTGTTTACATTTTTGTGGAGAAAATGTCCCAGCTCAAAAAAATTTTACTCATTTCAATGTACTTCTCTGCACCAGTGAAAGAAAGATGTAGGTAATGTACATAATGAATAATAGTGTCTGTCTAATGTTCAATTTTTGACCATTGGAAACCATTCAACCATTTTCTTAACTGAAGTAGTTAGTGACAAGTAAAAAGATGCTTTAAGGTTATTTCAGGTTAGCTTTATCCTTTGAATATATTTTACAGTTTGAATTAATATGGAATAATTTATAAATAAATATCCAAATAATATAAACAGCTGTAAACTTTTTAACTATGTAAAAATGTGATGTGAGGATTGGTATGCAAAGTGGAAATATAAATTAGTTATCTGCAATATCCATGCTGATGGTTTGTCACTAGTGTATTTAGTTACTTGGGGGAGGAACTGAACTTAGAACTGAGATGCCACTATTGACTGTCGTTCTTATTTTTTAAGTTAAAACCAGTCTGTCTGCCTGTCTTTACCTAACAGAGAGTGCCAGTTGTCACGTAGTCATTAGTCATTCAGTCACCACTAGTTGTTGATGTATCACGATTCATTTGTGATGGTCCTGCACTTGTTAATATGTATACCTATGTTAATATTTATAACTTATGCAATGTGATGAACCTACAGTTATTTTGTATATTTTGCCCACTACATTTATTAGGACATTTAATAGCCTCATTGTTCATCATGATGGTCACTCTAGGCTTGTGTCATGGGTGAGTCAGAAACACAGTGGTGAACCAAGGTCAGTGGCAAAACTTGAAATTATGACAGTTAAATGTCATTAGAGAGTATGGGCAGAGAGGGGGAGAGATACAGATTTAGACATGAAATATTTGTGTGGGGGGAGGGAGACAGAAGGTATAAGAAAGGGACATAGACAGGAGAAAGGGAGGAGCATAGTTTAGTCTTCCAAGCATATTTATGGTGTTTTATCCTACCTTCTTTCTCTTGCCACTCTTTCCTAACCCAGTTAAACCAAAATGATAGCAAATGGACTGAAAACTAGAGCATTTAATATCTTGAGTTTTTTCTCAAATGTTTAATATAAAAAAAATAATAGTTACTGTTACAAGACACATTTGTGTGTTAAGGGGTGGGGTATATCAGATATGGTGATGATCCTCTTTCACTACTGAGTTATTCATCTTGATACTTAAGTGTGTATGAAATTTGTCACTAATGTGGTGCAGGCTGCCATCAGAAGATGCTCCCTCCCCCAGCCATGTCATAACTTCATAAGCCATGGGGGCACCAATCTGGGTTTCCTGTTTGAGAACAAGGATCAGTTCTGAATATACCATACTGATCTGATCAACCACTCTGTCATATTTACCCACTGCATGGGAATAAACCAGATTCCTATTGCACAAGTTCAATGGAGGAGAGAATTCTGGCTTTAAAAGTCTTCTTGATATTTCACAAATACAGTATACTGTATATATTTTTAATCACTGGTAATATCAATCTCAAATATAGTTTCTTTCATTTGCATTCCAGAGGGCCAGTGACTGTTGTGATGTTTCTCATAAATTTATTGGTGATACTGTACCACCGATGGACCTGAAAAAGAGATCAGAATGGAAAACAAACAGACAAAGATGTTCTATATGTCTGGGTTTTAGTACTGTACTGAATTGACATTTCTGAGAAATTTCCTCAGAAAACAAAGATCTCTAAATATTAGTCAGAACACATTGACCTATTGGGCTCTGGTTCTCTCAGTAATAACTTGCTTCATCTTGCCATGTAATCATGGTCTTTACTGATACAGAAAGCTGCATCCTATGTGGATGAGTAATGAATCGGCATGTTTGTTCCATGAAAACGCCCTAATCACAGTGTGCTCTCTGTTTTATCTTCCTCTATTTTTATGGACTTGGTGAGATTCACCTGGGAATGTGCACTGACAGTGTTACCTAAACTCAAGATAGGCTTGGCTAGTTTATCATGAAATTTGAAAGGCAACCCATGGTGTCTGTTGCATGGACTTGGGTCACATGTCACAGTCAGGTTGATATGTGATGGTTGTATATCATCCTCTGGCCTAGAAATTTATGGTGGTACTGTACTGGCTTGTACTGAAAATCAATCACTTATTACTGCCTTAATGATGATATTATTCCAGAAACAGTTAACTGCTATCCCAGTATGATAACCATCCACCCACTGTACCCATAATATAACAGTCCACTAGGGGTTTTGATAAATTTGAAAGTTTCCATATTTTTTTCTGTATTTTTTGTTTTCCTTTTTACTACTTGCTCCCCACATTTGTACCTGATGAGGCAACCTTCCTTTTATTAATTTAATTATGCAAACGTGTTGCAACTTCTAAATTTATTTAATGATAAATCCAAATGCAATATATTTTTCCAAGAATTTAAAACATTAATGTCAATTCCTGAGTGTGTGAAAATGGTTGTAGGCCATTTGTTAGCATTTAAAAAAAAATCCATTTTTTTCCCTTTCATTTTGGTCACACCACCCCACCTTGAGTTCTTTTAAAATCCAGCTTCAGAAATTTAACAGTTTGGTTCATTTGTCATAAAAATACTTACCAAAGAGTGAAACTTAACAAAACACTAGTTTTATTGAAACAATAAAATGTTAATATTGTACAGTACAGGGTATATGAAAATGCTCATGAATGGCAGTGCAGAGAAGTTTAAAATTCTATAAGGGGAGGAGCATCAGGGGAGCAAGACATATGGAAATAGGAAACAACAGTCCACTGGTACAGGCTGGTAGAGAACTTAGTATTAGTTTGGCTGCTGTGTGTGTATTGTCACTTGAGAAACTTCAGTGGTGTGTCATGAAAGGAAAGGTCATCCTCTTGATCTCATATTACTTATACAGTAGTAGTTCAGTTGGCAACAGTTTACTACCTTGGCTCATCTTTCAATGAATATGATCTTGAAATTAGTTTTTTCTGCATGTCTAACCAGTGAAGTTTTGTTGATTTCTTTATTTATCTTATGTTAAACTACTTTGTACCCAGGTCCAATCATTCTTTTCATTCCTAATCCAATTTACCACATATTTAAGTCATGATTTTAAGACAAATGAACACTTACATTAAAGGGAATGTTGTCACTGTAGGCAGGTAATAACAGTTACCTTGTATCCCTGAACACTTCTGCATTTACCATAGTTAGGTCTTGTCAATCACTCATATGTTTAATACGGCTTGCTTTGAAAATATTTGCTTGCTTTTATCTGTAATGAGGTACAAACAAACATTTGATGTGAGTGTATTAAGTCCACCCCAGTTGTGATGAATGACTGCTTTATAATAGTACACATTATACAGGTACATAACCTCCACTGAAGTTGAAAGACTAGCTGAGGGAACACATAAGTGATGGGACAAAGCAGGGATTAATACAAGTTGTGTCTTGACTATTGTATTTGGAATAGATTATGATTGAGTTAGCTGGGAATACTAAGGAATCTTAACTTTTTTTCAGTCTTTTTCTCAGTCATGCTTGGCACAATGAATCTTGGATCAATATATTTTTCCAATAGAACATTGTACGGTATTTAGTTAAATTATTTGAAGGAATGGGTCATGTTTTTTTTTTCTCATTCATTCCCTGTAGTGTAAATTGAAAATGGTACAGTACATCACATCACATGGCTTGGAAGCCTTGTTTCCTTGGTGACTCCCCCTTCTTAAGGGAATAACCTCTGTAAATCTTCCTCAAACATTTCAGTGACCTTCAATTATTCAAGACGTGTAGGAACATTGAAACATTTGAAGAAGATCTCTGCATTCTAGTGTGGCTGTCAAACAAAGGAAGCAGTTGCCTCTTGTTTGCAAAAAGAAACAAGAATTGTGAAAGGGGTAAGGTATCTCAGTAAGCATACACAAGTAGGGAAGATATAGGAAGAAAACAAATTGAGGTTATGTATGAGGAAGTGAAACAAAGAATGAGAATGCAAAAATATAGTCAGTGAGAGTAATGCAGAGAATGAGACTGGTTTAGACCACAAGTAATTGTTTCTGTGAATTTGGTCAAAGAATATGCTGTTAATGAGAAAAGAGCTGCCTTAGTACTTTTTCCATATTGGTGCTTCTGGTGTTGACTTGGACCACTCCATATACAATACTATCCATTAAGAGAGACATTATCTTCATGGATTCTGTTTTCTTTTGTTTTGAATGATGATTTTAGATCACTTGACACACCATTGATGTTTTTGTTACATCTCTTGACACACCACTGATGATGATGATAACACCATTGATGTCAGATCTCTTGACACACTGGCAGCATTGTTAGACATCTCTGACACATTACGAAGGATGATTTTAGGTCTCTTTGACACACAACTGATGTTGGTAGATATCTTTTGACAGTTCTAGAGTATCTTCTTAAATTGATTAGACATAGAATTTCAAAAAGATTGTTGATATCTTAAATTTATTAGTCATGTTATTTTAAAAAGTGATAGTATCCTAATCTCTTTTGGTCTGATGCTTTAACAGACAAAATAATTGGAAATGACCTAAGTGATATGTTTCCTGTTACTCTACTATCTCATATATGTGGTTTTGATTTATTTCCTTTGATAGCTGTCCATTGTTGATATTAACCATTTTTATGCATTTTCAGTTTGATTTTGTAAGTGTCTTTCTTCTTGCACTCTGTCACACTTCTTTGAGCATCATGACACATGCTTGTTCCCTCTCACCATTAGTTGCGTCTATAACCTTGCTGTTATTTAATCCATTTTTGTTTCTCTTTCCCTTTGCATATAGTAATTTGTAATATTGAATTTAAAGGTCACTTTAAAGAAAAATTTTCTCTTCTGCAGAGGAATGATTATTTCTTTTGTATGTATTTTGAGTAAGATATTTTTAAGTGTGTAAAGTTTTCAGCTAAATAATTGTTATGCCAAAGAAACAAATAATTACTGAAGTTTTGGAGTATCTTTCAAGTTGTGACGGACGTGAGGAAGATGTTTTGATAAATAGAAGAAGTCCGTCCCTCATTTTGTTCTAGTTCCTTTGGACTTTGTCGCTCTTAAGTTCAGTAAATATGCACGACAATTCAGTTTTTATCTCACAAATTAAAGGATCAAATTAGATCCAAAATTGATATGATGCTGGTTTTGGGACCTGTGTCTTATAATAATAATAATAATAATAATAATAAACGGTTTATTAATAGAGTTGCAGCCGGTGGCTGAAAATATACAGACTTACATTTGATTTAGACATAATGATATAATATGCATTGAATACATTTACAGGGCTGTACAGTACATAAATCAGGAGTTGTTTATTATTTTAACAATAGATGGGATGGTGCTGTTCTTATATCTATCGGTGCGGGCTCTTATGGGCTGAATTTTGTTGTAGTGGCGGACTGCGCGAGTTGGGTGGGGGGTGGCAGGGGGTGGCGATGACGAGGGTGGTCTGTGTGTGTGTGTGTAAGGTAGACATGTACGTCTGTGGGATTGAAATTCAGTGTCATACCGACTTAAACATGTTAAAAAAAATCAGGTGTGTCAGGGATTTTTACATGTTTAAGTTCTGAGGTTCAAAGTTAACATGAGGTCGAGTATACAAATCTCTCTCTCTCTCTCTCTCACTCTCACTCTCTCAGATATATATATACCTTGTACAGTATATACACAAACACACAGGTTCCAAATCCATTATCATACCAACTTTGAACCCCTAATGACCCCTTAATCTGCCATATACTTGCATTAGGATCCTTGTTATAGAAGGTGTAAAAAATTTTCATAACATTTATTTTTATAAGCTTTGTACAATATTAAAGATAATTGTGAAAATAAAGATAGTGCACCCAGTTGTGACTGTGGGAAAGGGTGCACATGATGTAAATACCCTGATACCCTGTATAGCAAATTGAGAAGGTGCCGATTATCAGTGGTAATCTGTGCTAAATTAGGGACAAAAAATTACAATGGTTTAAGCTACTGTGTTTCTCATGAACAGAACAAATGTGTTACATAATTGCAAATCCAGTACTATACAGGATATATTTTATTTTATGAAGGGTGAAGTGGTGGAGATTATATATTATTAATTTTTTTTTTTTTACATTTTATGTTCTTGGGATTTCTGTTGAAGTTCCAGAGAAATTAATTTTGATATGGCAAATAGTCAGTCAACTGTTTTAAATTAAAAATGTATTAATTTCTTTAGATTATTAAGTAAATTTTATATTCATACTTGCTTAACTTTCCCACATCTGTGAGTTAAGAAAGTCTCTAAAGATTAGATGTTGACATTGTCTTCAATTCCAGGCCCAGCCTTTACTCCTCAGTAGATTTGGTAGGATAGTTGTTTATAGTACTGTACTTGTAAGGTGCTTGCCAGAGAGGGTCTGTTGGAGAAATGTCAATATGTCTCCACTATTTCGTTTCAGAATGTATCTGCTTGGTTGTGTTATTTGTCCGCCTCAAGCTGTAGATGGTCATTATCTTTATTCTTGTATTTTTGCTATTAGTCTTAACATGGCAGAGCTCTGTATTATTATTAGATTGATAAGTCAAGCATTAGGTTGGATATTCTGTCTTAGGCTATATTTGCTGCTGCAGTATGGCTTTGGTAATATTAGAAGCAATCTGTAACAGTGTGAGATAACTTGTTCTTTTGAAAGACTAGCCTCTGTTACTATAAGCACTTTATTATCTCCAAGGACTTTGCCCACCAGGTACTAACTTTGGAAGGATTTTTACAAACTTGATATACCAAGATATAAACAAAGGTACCCCTCAGCCTCTCTTTTTTTTTTCTACAGTAGTCATCAGGAGTAAATGTGATGCCAGTATGAATTGAGCATGACAAAAGATGGGCATTTCTCTCAAATTTTCATGGGGAAGGGGGTGATGACAACATGTATCTGATATACGAACAATATTACATATTATACCTCTGTGTGTGTTTACATTTATAAGTTTAATGAGTGCATGATGATGGTAGTAAAGAAACTAGATCAAATATGAAAGAAATAAGAGGCATTCATCTAAGAGACTGCAATAAAAATGTTCTTGTTGTTGCCTCACTAGCAAGCTTCTCAAGGCTTATTATGGCCATTTAGTATAGATATATGGAAGCAGAACTGGTATTCTGAGTTTTTCCGTCCCTCGTAAAATAGTTGGCCTGAACATGAAGGTGATGTTAAACAAACGCTCCAGAAATCTTAAATGAATAGTCAAGAGAATGGTATGTTCGACAGTACGCTCATGTTGAGGCCTTCCCAAATGTCTGTGGCTACTTTATATCATGGATATTTTTAATAGTAAAGGAAAAGGAACTTTACAAAGTATTTGTGTGTATTTCTGCCTCCTTTTAAGCTCCATATATAAATATATATATATACAGTACATATATTTTTTGTGTGTTGAATAATTTTGTGGTATATTCTAGGAAACAATTGAGGCATACCAGTCAAACATACACTTAGGGGCATTGTATTGTATAGTATCAGCCATTAGTATATCTTTATCTACTGTACATTCTTGCTCACAATTTTCCAGCTTCATAATTTATGTGAATGTAACTTTGACTGTCATCGTAATATCAGTGATGGATCATTACAGTATAGTACTACTGCCAGCCTTGGTGAAGTTTGCCAGTGTGCCTCATGTACTGAAATACTCCCTACTTATACTGGGACATTATTGAGTTACAGCAAATATGTTAGTGTCTTGTACTCATTTTATTTTAGAATACTATATTGTAATTATTTAAATACTGATGCTGTATGTTGCTTTGTACAAACTTAGAGAAACACCTTTTTTTTTTCGAGTGATATTTGTTATTAATAAGTAAACATTCTGCTCCCGAGATTTCCTTAACAGTGTAAAAAAATAAAAAATGGTGACTTTCAGCAATGACTTCAGGTACCTTAGTTGAAGTTTGTAATTAAGCATAAATGTTCATCAATAATATATAAGGTAAAGAATTGGAGAACAAATTCAATTGTATACAGTAATAACATTTGTTGGGAAATTTCTGGCAATGAGTTATTGGTACATGAAAATGTTTACCAGTACTCATTCTGTGAATTATCCCAGAGGATTGTTGTCTGCAATAAGTTGCAGAAAAAACAAAACATATATGGTTTGACGATTATCGGATAATGATATTGTGCACTCGTTAGAATAAGTATCAGTAAGGTGGGGTCCGATGGATGTCAAAATGAACGCTACGACTCCTGTTGTCTCGGTAGGGTTGTCAAAATCTTTAATCCATTGTGTCATATTGTCTAGCAAAAAATTTTGCAGATACATTTTGAAGCGAGTGTACATTCATTATGTCTGTCGTAGAATGCAACATTAAAGGATTGAAGAACCCTCATGTACCTGTGTGTACAACACTGTACAGTACTGTAGTGGTCTTTGCTGTCATAAAGTTCATGAAGAGAAATAAGAAGAGGAACAATATACTGTAATTGGATATTATATTTGGGTAGTTGATGTTAAAAGCTGGTTTCATTGTATGTAAGGGAGGTTGATGCGCTATGTACCAGGTCACAGTGTTTGCCTTTTTTAGCCTTCTAAATGCTAACTGCTAAGACCATCCACTATAATAGTGTATATTTGAATACTTTATTTAATTAACAAAATCTTTGTGAACCTGATCATCCTTTAGGTAACTAAATCACCCTTATTTCAGAGAATGACAGCATTACTTCAGTTGTTCCATGATCACACTAATTGGCTGTGTTGCATAGAATGTCATACACATTTACATTCATCTCACTACATATATACACTTGTAGATACAAATGTATTCATCCCCATAGACATTCACACAAACATACAAGCCACTCAAAGTATCCATGGATGTCATGATGGTTTGCTTTATACCAAAATGAGTAAAATTGCTATCATATTTATGTCTTCCTGATGACTACTTTTCCAAACAATTAGAGTCCTGCTAGATTCTTCCCAACCTTTTTCTCTTGACACTTCTGAAGGCCTAACTCCTATTAGCTTTAACTCAGTGTCCACAGTCCTCACCCATACAACTTCGCTTTCCTCTTTAACCATCTCGTGTTACCTCCTGTTGAATGACCACACTCTCAGCCTGTTGATAAATACTGTACCTTGTTCCTCATAACAATTGCTTACTATCTTACATACACTCTGTTTCCCCTACTATCCCACATACTGTATACATATATGCACGCTCTTATTTGCCAAGACCACACCCTTACATTATTAAGTCATTCATGCAGTAAATCATGCATTAGTGAAATGTTTCGAGGCAGAAACCTCTTCATTCTGACTCTGTGCTCTCTGTAAATTGTTTACTTTTTTATATTTTAGTTTCTTACTTGTAATGTCACTTTACTTTAGTCTCACACATTATGTAACATTTTCATCCATATCCTTTCATTGTTCATAAAATGTTAATATGAGATTATTGTCTTTGGCTTGATATGTTTGTGGTAAATGAACCATCAGTTTGGAAATATATAAAAGTTATTTCACAATTATTCTATTTTCTTGAAATTTTCCTTTTGAAAAGCCACTGAACCAGCTTATAGAGTTTATTTAATTGTTTAAGATGCACAGGACATAATTGGTTTAAAGCATATTGTTCAGAATTTCAGGTACAATTCAGCTTATTGATTAAAGGTAATAGAGCTGTGGAATAATCGTATCATTGTGAAAAGAAAAATCATTCACTGCATTTATGAACTTTTGAGAAAGTATACCATGATGGAATAGAAATGGACCAGAAGAAAATGTAGTGAATGGAAGAGCGTTAAATGTAGATGAGAATTTCTAAATGTAAATTAGAACTTTTGTGGGTGTGAATTGTGGTGTAGAATGGTTTAACATACATAAGAGTATGCCTAGATTGTTTAATGCCATAGTGACTGTTCACTAAGTTTACTTATAGATTGCCAAATATGTAAGTACAGTACAGTATGTACAGTATTGAAAATTGTTGACTGGATTAAAGTTAAATCTTGCTGGCACAGAATGGAAGCTATCACAGTCTGTGTGTGTAGATGCCAGGTGGACTGTTCATTAGGAAACACATTAATTAATGCAGAATATTAAGATGAATTATGTAGAATGGGTTATATGAATGGTAATATGCTCTCTAATTTTTGTTTGAGTATAAAAGAAATTGACTTGGGATGAAATCAAATACAGTACATTACTTGGGTCCCTGCTTACCACGTTTGGTAAATGGAAAATAAAATTTGTGAATGTATCAAATTAAGGAAGAAGAGTTGGAGTAACCTTGCACTCCTTGGTGAATGAGATAATTATGGAATATGCTAGAGGCCTGCGTGTGGGAGTGCAGTATAGTACTGTACAGTACACACTCATTCTATCCCTTCCGTTCAGATATACAGCTGTACCCAAACTAAAAAGTAAAAATTGAGACAAAGTGGAAAATGTACCTGTACCTTAAGCATTATTATATATCTATTATGCTATTGTATGCTAGTGGTAAGTCTTCAGGTTTCCTGGCCTAAGGTGAAAACGAGAAATGGAAGTGATATTTTGATATTGTACATTTAATGGCTAACAAATATCTTTAAGTACTTTACAGTACAGGGAAATTTGTTAAAACCGATCATTAAAGAGAAAAAGACTACTGCTTTGTACAGTACTTCATAGCTGACTAACTTAACACCTACTGATAAATGTCTGCAGGAATACAAGACATTCCCAAGGATCAAAATCTACCCTTTGAGTTTCTTAAAAGTCTGCTAAATCCTTAAAGAACAGTACTTGTAGTACGGAGTGTTGCATAAATTAATTTTGTTTTAACAAATGTACACCATTAGGGAGTAATGCGTCAACCACAGTTTCTTGGTACAGTATTATCGACTTCATAAAACTACTATTTAGTCTTAATCTTATCATTTGCATGGTCAACTTCAACCCAGGGTCTTGATGCAGTATCTCATTGCTTTTGTAATTAAGATCCACATCCAGTAGTTGTTTGAGGTTCACCTTGCATCCATGGGTGTTGATCATGATGTGAACTATACCAATTTCACTGTGACCTTGACCAACAAATTCTTGATAATTAAAACCTAAATAAGGTCGCGTGAACAACAAATTTGGTGATTACACTATAAACAGGATTGCTTTGACATTGACTAACAAACTCTTGGTGACTAAAACCAAGACCAAGAACACAGTGACCTTGTCTAACAAACAGGTAGTGGTTAATAATCTTGACCAAGATTTCGTTGACCATTACGGACTAACTCCTGGTGATGATAACCTTATTGTGATTATTGCAACTTTGACCAAGATCAATATGACCTTCACAAATAAGGTCTTGGTGATAACCTTAACACAATTCACTATACCCTTGACTTAAGTCAACTTTGACCAACAAGCTGTAAGTGATAAGATTACTGACTTAACCATGATAACTGATCTTACTGCAGCTACTGTGACCTCAACCAAGATCAATGTAATCTTTTCAAAGATTAACTAAGATTACATTAACCTAAGAACGAGATCAGTTTTACGCACCAACAAATGATAGTAAGATTGAGGTAATTTTTTTTTATTTAAAGAAGGCAAAGATGCTCAAAATTCCTGTGAACGTGAATTATAATACCTGTAGGTGTAATGACAAAGGTAGTGAAAGACCAGAAGGTTGGCTCTCGTGGGTAGAGTAATTAGAGGTGAAAGAAGATAAAGTTGATTTGTACATATGATATTTAATTATTTGTGGTTCAGCATTACCCAATGCATCTTTATTTGTGGTTATCACTTCATAATACCATAATGAAAGTAATGTCAGGTTATGCAGAGATTACTTTTGAATATCCAGAGAAAGAAATAACTAGGTAACCTGAAATAATACTGACAATGATTTAATAATGAGAATAAAAAACTAAAAAAAACTCCCAACAAGAATAAATCAACAAAAGAAATGAGAATTATTGACAAGCTGAGGATAGACCAAAAATGAAACCCAAAATAGGTCTGTGATAGTGTTGGAGGAAGGACCTAGAGAACAAGAAACAGCACTGGAATGAAATCAAATGAATGATATTCGAGTTGGGAAATCCTGTAGGTCAAAAGAGTAACCAGGTTAATTTAGCCTAGTTATTTGTGCTTCAATCACTTTTAGCCCGGCTAAAAATTACTGAAGTACATGTACTTGTATAGGAATCTAAAAATGGATGGAGGAAAGAAGCTCATTGGAAGTGAGGCTTTTTAAAAGGAAAACAGTTAAAGAAATATGGACAGATCACAGAAAATGATCTAAAATTTAATTACTAGGATATAAAAATTGATGTAAAGAAACATATTTAGGGATAAATGCACAAAATCATGATATAAATAATTTATACAAAATGCATTTACCGGTACTACTGATACAGTGTACTAAACTCTTTCTTGTTCGTCGTAGTTGTTATAAATTTATCACTGTTCTTCATTAACTAAGGTCTTTAAACGCACAATAATATTAGTAATTATTAAATGTGTAAATTTTGCAAATGTATTTCGTTTTAACAGCTGTACACATTTTCACAAATGGTTTATCCTCTATGGCCTTGTTTGTAGGCATGAATGATTCAGTTTTTATCTGCAATAAGAATTCCCACATGTAATTTCAAGGTTTATGTAAAATTTTGATATATCTATAATTATTTTTATTTCAGCGTGAGAATAGAGAAAAACAGTTGAATTTGTATAACTTCATCGCGTTGATTTTCCCGCCAAGAAATAAAAACATAGTTGGTCATTATATCTATGAATCAACAATTACATTTATTGATCAACAAGAAAGCCTTCAGATTAGAACAGATGATTTTTATATTCGATAAACGGAGTTCATTAAAATGCAAATTTCTAAAGAAAAGATGGTCGTCTGCATATAATACCGCAAAGCTAGTGTGAATCACAGACTTCTAAATGGAAAACAGAATTCTTTACCTTATTTCAAAACCAGATAAAATAAAAAGCCTTTTAAAACAATTAGATGTATATTAAAATCAATTTACACTACGAATGATATATAATAAACCACGAATAAAAAGAATGGGAAGAATAATATCACCGCGTTCTGGTTCTGCAAAAAGTTCCAGCATGTCGGGGGTGACACTAGACAGGAGCGCGCCATAACCCGGGAGAGTCACGTGGGCCGCGCTACACGACCATCAACCACCTTATTCTCGCCTCTACCCTGGATATCACCTAAGACATGGATTCCAGGAAGATAATAGATATACTAAGGGGTACTATAGACCCAAATTTGCGGCAGCAGGCGGAGGAGGAACTGACACAGGTGAGACAGAAGGAGGGGGACACGGAGGGTGGTGCCTCGCTGCTCACCACCGACATGCGTCTAAATTCTCTCCAAATAAATATTACTCCTACAAGTATTATCCAACCTCGTATTGTTAAGGATTAAATTCAGTGGGTGTTGAAGGAGGTTTATGGTTATTAAGTTAAATAGATCGGTTGCTGTCGGTGATAGAGGAGGAGTTATAGGTTGTCACGTCTGGTGGTAGAGGTGACCAGCCAGGGTGTCATTGTAGCTAGGTAACAGTGGTGATCTCTTGTTAATAATTGTAGTGTAGGTTAGTTGTTGGTGGTAAATTTCTGTGATTGTATGGTAATTGGTATGATGTGGTTTGTTATGGTGTGGTGGTATGGTGTTGTGGTGTATCTTTGGAATATTGTGGTGATGTATAGTATTGTTGTATAATGGTATTTTTACAGTAGCTGTATAGTGATTTATTGTGGTTTGCTATGCTAGTGTGTTATGATATTGTGGTAGTATGGTGTTGTTATGGTAGTGTGATATTGTGGTGTTATGGTATCGTTTTGGCTAGTGAGGTGATGTAATTTTGTGGTTGTGTGGTAAGGATATTGTTGTGTTACTATAGTGGTAGGGTGGTGATATGGTAATGTTATGGTAGTATGGTGGGGCTAATGTTGTGGTTAGTTTATGATGAGATGGTACTGTACTGTGATACTGATGGTATGGTTGTGATATGGTGGTTAGCTAAGGAAATATGTTGTGATGGTGTTGTAATGTGGGGGTGTGATTATGGTGCAGGTTTGTAGTGGCGTGATGGTGTTTTGAACATAAACAGAAAATAAGGAGTCTGCAATAGGCCGGTTGGCCTGTGCATGGCAGCTCCAGTCGAGAGTTACAACCACTCTCTATCACCCATGAATCTATCTAGCCTCCTTTTAAAAGTTTCCAGCATTCCAACACTTACTACGAAGTTGCTAAGCTTGTTCCACTCGTCCACCACCCTATTTGTGAACCAGTTCCTTCCTATCTCCCTCCAACTTAAATCCGTTGCTACTAGTCCTAGCCTGCTCGGATATTATAAGAACTTTATCTATATTCCTCTATTGATTCCTTTCACTCACTTAAATACTTCTATCATATCTCCCCACACTCTTCGTCTTTCTAGGGAATGCAAGTTGAGTTTCTTTAACCTGTCTTGATATGGAAGGTTTCTAAGTCCCGGAATCATTTTCGTCATTCTTCGCTGCACCGACTCCAGTGAATTGATATCCATTCTATAATAAGGGCACCGCATAATCGAGGTGCGGCCTGACTAATGCAAGATATAGTTGCAATAAGACCTCTGCACTCTTATTACTTACACTTCTAGATATAAAACCTAATACTCTGTATGCCTTATTTCGAACATTAACGCACTGTATTTTAGGCCGTAGGTCCAGGCTTACAATTACCCCCAAGTCTTACAAGTCGACCTTTCTAGGTTGATGTTGTTAATGCTGTACACTTTGGCAGTATTTGTTCTTCCAATATTAAGTACGCTGCACTTGCTGGTGTTGAATTTCATTTGCCATTTCTCTGACCATTCCTGCAGTTTATTTAAATCCTGTAGTGCATTTGCATCCTGCCCTGAATTAATCTGCCGCCCTATTTTGGTGTCATCCGCAAATTTGCTTATGCCACTGCTGATCCCAGTATCTAGATCGTTTATATAGATTATGAACAAGAGTGGGCCTACGCTGACCCTCTGAGTTCTATCGGTGAGCCACGATTTTATCCAATTTAAAACTTTCCTCGATACCATGAGCCTTAACTTTTCTCAGAAGCCTCTGATGTGGTACTCTGTCAAACGCTTTGCTAAAGTCTAAGTAAATAATATCGTAATTATTGTCATTATCTACTATCTCGAAGACTTTCCTGATGGTGAAGTGGCTGTGTACTGGAAGAGAAAGACTTAGGTGTAGGTGTTAATGTTATTTGTTCATTAGATAGCAAATATATGTTTGGTAATCTTCACAGTGGTGTTATGCTATGGAGTAGTAGTATGGTGGTGTAGTGTGGTTGTTGATTTTATGGTTGTAATAGCAGTGTGGCTATGTGATAGAGGTGCTGGTCAGATCATAATTTTGATTGAGGCCAAAGGGTTTTTACATAATCACTGGTTTCAGAAATACAAAGGATGTTGGTTGGTGCTTGTCAAGAAAATAGGCTGAGCAGATTATGGGGAACATTTACTTTTCTTGGCAAGTGTGACGATGTAATATATATATATATATATATCCTTGCATATTATTCACATGGTGTTTTCATTTAAATTTGTAGCACAACTCTACTTAACCAGGAATCAGTTGGAGCTTTTACATAAATTTTCAGGACAGGTCATTGTGAGAATATTGCATAGAAATAGGAGGGATCAGCTTTGACATCACTGAGGCTTTAGCATGCACTATTTTTTTTTTTTTTTTTTTTTTTTTTTTTACGGGGATTGGCCCACCCGGGCACAGGTCACTGACCCGCATCGGGGCCTGGGGGGCGAAATTGTAATAATAATAATAATAAAAAAGAACCATAAGGAAATGTAAAAAAAAAAGAAAAAAAAGTGAGAAACAATATATGTATGTTGTCAATAGTACGAGAAAAAATTGAGACCCTGCAATTGTGTGTAAATGAAGCAGAAGTCAGATCAGCAACCTGGTACTTGGTCACAATTTTCGTGATGCCGTATGGCAGCAGGGTCTACCATTAGACAACACATTATGCTTCCAATATATTCCCAGGCGGTAGTACCTCCCTGTTTGGTAGCTGCTTACTACCCACTACTTGGGCTTTCTTACGAGGTGAGGTCATTGTGGGGAAAAATCAGAGATTAGCTCAGCTGTGATGTCAATCACAATATGGTGTCAGGTTACGTGACACATACACAGCCCCCCCCCCCCCCCCCCCCGTCACCTCACCGATTAACCCTTTCACAGCGGGAGGTTACCCTAAGCAGATTAAAATCGTCTGGCGGTAGCCAGAATGAAATGGCAAGTGTGTGACACGCGGTGAAAGGGTTAAACATGTACAGGAAGGCGAGGTCACACAGCACCTGACAATTCTGCCAGGCATGCCAAAATGGTAGCTTGCTTGTCCAGGTTGCTGGGCACTATTAATGTTCACCACCTGCAAGAAAGATTTTGTTTCATCATTTTTCCACTTTGATATAAAGTTGAGCTCACTGGCTTGTGAAAAAAAATGTGAAGATTGCTAGTGGAGGATTTTGGAGGTGTAGACATTGCTTAGAAGTTTAGTCACAAATGAGCTTTGAGAACTAATATACTGTACTGTATATGAAAACAATATTTTTTGGGTTGGAAGAATTTTGGTGTTCAGGAATGTTTGTTAATCCATAACTAATGTACTGTACACTACTGGGCAACTCAAGTACTGCATCAAGTCAACTGGTTGACATCCAATGGTGCCCTGCACCTCTCTTACCTTTTGTGATTGTGATGACATTCTAGAAATCCAGTGGGGATCAGAAAATGGTTATTGTTTCCCTTTGAGGATTCATTTGCCATAGACCAAGAGCTAAAAGTCTTTATTTGTTGAGCTAATTTGTTACTTCTGCAGTCCATGTTTTTTTGAAAAACTGGAAGCAGCCTCAAACCACTTTAATATCCAAGTTATTTGTTGCATTTCCACTATCATTAAGTACACTTACACAGGAAAGTCTTGTTGCCACACATCCAAGGTATTAGTGTTCTGTTTAGGATATGATTATTGTGTTAAAAGGAGACCTACAATTGCTTAACAACCTAGTTGGTAGTTAACTAGTGGGTTGGTGGTTGTCCAAATACTTTTATAATTGTAATTTAATAGAAGTCGCTAAGGATATCTTTTACTTAATTTTATTCTTAAATTTATTTCAAGATCAAGAAATGCTCAATAGATGCTTGAAATAGTACACACTAAGTGCTCAAAATTGTGTTTATTTGAAGTGTAAGATGTTATCTTCGAGGAAAAATTACATATTTCCACAATAAAGTCTAAATGGTGCATGGAAAATATGCCCAAACTATAATAATAATAATTATAAAGTAAAATTGTCATAAAGGTTTACAATTGGAGAGGCATGTTTTTGAATTATGCAGTTATACAGTTCAACATTAATATAGACATTAGATAATATAGATAAAAGGTCCACGTAGAGTGTAGGAGTACTGTACTACAGTGGTCCCTCGGTTAACGAACACAATTTGTTCCACAGAGTCGTTCGCTAACCGAAAATTTCGTTAACCGAATCCATTGTTTCAATGGGATATTGGGTAATTGGTTCCAGTTCACAGAAAAGTACATACAAAGTAAAAAAAAATGCAGTAAAGTACACTTATTTTGCGGTGTGTATGTAGAAGGTTCCTGATTGATGATGATGGGGATTAGAAGTGGGGGTGGAGGAGAAGGGAGAAGAGAAGTAAGTGCGGATGGAGGAGAAATCACCTTTCAGGGGACCCATGCTTGATGCAGTAATTTCACCAATAAAATTTTAAGTTCACTAGGTGTAATTCAAGATTTATTTATTCAAATCAACACTGCACTGCGCTATATATTATAAATATGTTAACTGAATTTCAGAATGACCAATAATTTTAATGTAAAAATGCAAAAATATTCAAGACACCAACAAAACAGATGTTCACTCCACTGTCAACAAAGCCAAACGGACGCCTGGTGGGTGAGTCAAGCGGCTGATGGGCGCACAAAAAACTAGTTTCCTATACTGTATATATTATCAATATGTTAAATAAATGTTAAAATGACTTATAATTTTAATAAAAAAAAATGCAAAAATATTAGAGCACAACTTTCTTGATATTTACTCCACTGTAAACGAATGTAAACATAGAACAGATTACTGAATTGGCAGACTAGCCCATCAGCTGATGCTCACAACAAAACGTGTTGTTCGTAAGGATTTTGTTAATCAAAGTTTTGTTCGTAAACCGAATTGATGTGAGGTAATTCGTTGACCGTAATTTCGTAAATCGAACCGTTCGTTAACCGAGGGACCACTGTATACAGTATTCTGTGTGCTGAGACAGTGTAGGTAAACAACACTGGTAAACAGTAAGGCAACTTGATCAGGGATAGCTGACAAAACTGTCAGGTGATTATGTTCAGGAGGGTTCTTTGATTTGGCCTAGGCATGGTCTCTAATCAGTAATACTAGTAAGTCTACAGGAGTAAGTGAGTTTTTTTTTTTTTTACATAATATTCAACCAACATTACATTGCACTTGGGCTATCCATAGCTGGCAGATCACTTCAACAGTACAACAATCTCTCTTCTCTTGTAGTTTAGTGATTTATTTTATTCATAATTTGTTTTACTTTGAATTGTTTAATATCATAGCCAGTTTTTGTGTGGTCTTATAGTTTGTTCCAGTCTATTATAGCTTGAAACAAAGTATTATTCACTTGACTGCAGACACCAAGTACCATAAAGTTATGTTCACTCCCTCTAGTGCCTTGCCAGTTCATATCCCTAATCCTTAAAAAGTTTGTTGTTAGATACTCTGGGCACAGTTGCTTCACTCTGTCTGCAACACTTAATATGTTCAGTGATTGAAGAACTTCGTGACCATGATCTCTGGCTTTCATGTCAAGAGTGAACCTCACCGTCTTGTTTTGAACAGTTAGCAGCTTGCACTTTAGTTATGTGTTAAGGCAGAGTACAATGATGAGCAGGAATAGTCCAAGTGATTGTATGAGCGCAAAGCAGAGGGTCCTACGGGCATCTGCTGAGAGGTATTTAGTATTTCTATAGAGAAATTTTATTTTTGCATTACTTTTTTCAACAATACAAGTACAGGTATTATCTATGATCAATTCACCAGACAAACGAGTCAGAAGTTAGTCCAAGGTATTTTACTGAGGTTACAGTTGAGATGGGTTCATTCCCACATAGTACCGTACAATGACTTTATTTACCCTTTTAAGTCTTCTTTTTTATATAAATATTATTTATTGTTTCAGTCTTTCCCAAGATTTGGGGATAATTTGTTGTCTATGAGGCACTGTTTGCATTACTCCAGTTCAGATAACTCGTTACATATCATTTGGATCTTTTCATAGTAATGAAAGAGCACTGTCACCGTCATACAGCAAAAGCTCATAACTAACACTAATGGGCACAAAAAGAGCAAAGTGTAATGATTGTTTATCAGACCTTAGCTTACAGCCCAGAGAACAGCACACATAACAGTAAGTAGATGCCAACATGGTAACCCACATAGGTTGACACACCCTACAGTGAGAGTAAGACCTGACCCAGGAGAGCTGACGGCCACAAGTTACATGAGTTAACCAGCGTTATGACCGTGTTACTCAAGAAACTACACCTGGCCAGACACACCTGGGTGGTAATAGTTAGGAAGCATTACCGACCGGCGACATGACAATGCACCTGGGCAAACACAGCTGTCCAGACCTGACCCAAGAGAGGTCACGGTCTCATTGACCCAGAGTTCTCACTGCTGCGTCATTAGATAATAGCCCCAATAGCCTTATTGACAGCTTTACAAAATATTTCAATCAGGGAGATATCTCCACTTGAACATACATTGCTCTCACTAGGATTTTGGAATTTGTAAACAGGATACTAACTGGCCTTTGATTGCAGTAGCTTACAGTATTGGACCTGTCACCTTTCTTATAGATCTGTGTTACTTCAGCTTACTTATACGTACAGTACTCATTTGGTACTGTACAGTATTGGTACTCATGAAGAGATTAAATAAATGTGTTATTGGTGTCTTTAATATAGTGGCACCAGCCCTCAAAAACCTGGCTGGGCTGCTGGGATACTATCAATACTTGTGCTTTTGTAGGGGTCCAGTTTATTTTAACTTTTAGAACAAAGTCCTGTCTCGGCACGGATTTCAATCTTATCTGGAGTGATACCTCGCTTTCTGTAGTGGGATTTAAAAGCTTCTGATCCTACACTTCAATTGTTAAGGCTATTGGCAATTTTCAATTAAAGATGGGGCAACTGTTGTATGAAATGAATTAAATTTTGTTTGCAACTTCAGATGTGTCATGACAGAGCTCATCATTGATGTTGATCACAACGTTGTTGCTGTGCCCAAGGGCTTTTAGTTGCTTTCAGAGTTTTTGTTAATTTTATTTTTCCTCAAATATATATATATTTTTTTTGTTTTGTTTTACATCTTTCTTTATTATATCTGTACCGTGTTTTTAGCCTACAAAATTCTTTGTGACTCATCATTATGTCTCTTTTTAAACTTAGGAGTGAGTTGATCTCTGTATCCGATAGATTTTGATGTCTCGCTTGTCATCCAAGGTTCAGTTCTATCTCTTATTTTAATCTCCTTTATCTGTATTACATGATCAAGAATTCCAGCAAAGGTAATTTTGAACATCTCTGAGGCCTTGTTAACCTCCATGCAATTTGTCACAAGTGACCAATCAATATGTTTTAGTTTGTTTTGAAAATCTTTGTTGTAATTCTTCATTGACTATTTTTATTCCTTTGTGGTGTCCTGTCTGCCCCTAACCTTTTCCCTGTTGAAGTAGATGATAAAGTGGTTAGTGAGGCCAACAGGAATGACTCCTTCCTGACTGATTTTTATTACATGATCTAGTGTGGTGACTGAGAACTTTGTTATCCAGGTTGATGAAATGATTACTGGGTAGTTGTTTGAAGCTGTACCCATTTAAGGTCTGCTTATATTTCTTATACATACTGTATTTAATTTGTTGTTGTTTAACAGTTGATCCTACTACAGTATATGATATCTTGGCAAAATGGTCCTCAAACTGACTATTGTTGGGTTGGTGGTAGAGTGCCTACGGTATAAAACAAAGACAGGTACAGTATATTCACCTTGCTGAAACCCTACCTGCACAGTTATGTTCAGACAAACTATTCCTCAAGGGCTGGTGTTCCTAAGCATTTTTCAGTGCAACTCTATTTAGTGTTGTTGTCTATCCAGTGCGATCCCAAGTCATATACAGTATGTATTACAGTATACATAAATAAGTGTAAAAGTAAACACTGGTAGAAACAGATTACAACTGTCACATAAAATGACATTTATATCATCTTTTAATGTTATAAACCTGGGGGTATAATTACATGGTTAAGCAGCATAACATACAATTTCCATAGTCACATCAGTCATAATTCATGTGACGTGCACTTTATCATTTCATAAATTTCCTGTTGATTGGGGATATAATTGTGATTAAATAACCTTGCATACAATTTTTTAAGTTACAACTGTCATAAGTCGTATGCTACAATGTGTCATATTTCATATCTGACGTGTGTCATCATTTTAATTATTTTCTATACCCGTGAGTATACAAGGTTAAGCAACATAGCATACAATTTTCTCAGTTGAAGTTTGATATACGGTACGGTAACAAAATTATAAATACAACTGAAGAGAAAGCTGCCTCACAGACATGCGTGCTCCCAAATTGTACCAGAATTCTGATAGCTCGATTTTTAACCACAATGTCTTTTGATACAGCAACCCAAAACTTTGCAATATCATCATAAATGTCAAAAATCACTCTTGCCTCATTGTCAGCCTGTAATTTTGCCATTTCAAATGCAAAAGAGCCACACTGCTTTACATCCGTCTTGAATGGTAACCGAACAAAATGCAAAGACTCGGTAGGTAAGCAACTGAGAGGGAATCTGTCATTGAAATTTTCTGCCGTTTTCTGTCTACATCTGTGTTAAGTAGAGTGAACTGAGCTGAAACCAGTCCAAAGGTAGGAGTGTGGAACTGTTGTTGTGAAATGCATCAACAGGGTAAGCCTGATCTGACATAAGGAGAGTAATTTCATTAATTCCCTGACCATAAGTTATGGTCCCAACTTAACCAGACGGCACCTGTCAAACATGTCCTTGATACATAGACTTAAAAAAAAAGTATTGTGTGTGATTCCAGCAACTCGATCAGCTCTATGCGACCCCATGACTTATGTGCGACCCCTTATGCTGCATCTTGTGACCTGAGTTTGGGAACTGCTGCTCTAGGGCTATGTTTGAGGTGGTGTCTTCTGCATGGATTACTAGTTTCAACCCATCAGATGGGGTGTTAAATTTGACTGCTTTGTGTAATTGGGATGTTTGTCTCGGTGTAAAAAAATTGCCGAGTAATTTTACATTTTACACCAGTGAATTAATATTTTTATAAATTTATTACTAAGATACTTTTATTGCTATTGGTGGATACAGAGTTAAGAATTAATTATTGATGTAGTGTAATGGATGTTTATTCTAGAAAATGTTAATGAGAAATGTCATTTAAATTGAATTTTAAATTCTTACTGTTATTATTCTAGTGTATTAGTAGTTATAATTGGACAGTAAATATGATAATCTTTCCTAGTACAGTACATGTAATCTTATTTTCTTAAAAGTAACTTAACCTTTTATATGGCTGGAGTTTCTCTCTGCAGAATAAAAGCTGATGCATTCATTTTCATTCCAAAATACAGGTACTCTTTTATTATTAAATACATTTCCTGTAATTCTTTTTAACAAATGGGATTTTTTTTTACAGATGAAAAAGATCATTGGGTTTACACCAGCCCTTCTTCAAGTAGTAATGATGGGAGAATTGGACATGCCTGTACGTCAAGCAGGTGTAATCTATTTAAAGAACATGGTTTCACAATATTGGAAAGATGCAGAGTATGAAGGTGGTGAACCCATACCGTTTCATATACATGAACAAGATCGTGCCATGATACGGGATGCCATAGTAGATGCAGTGGTTCATGCCCCAGACTTAGTAAGGTAAGGTTTGTTTCTAGTTGTGAGTATGGTAACTTTATATTTATGAAATATAGATGTATTACAGCATGTGAAGGTGAAATGTTATTGGAAAGTGCTTTTTGAATTCATATCCCTTTCTGGAGAGCAGTTTCGCAGAGATGAACCTTTGGCTCCACTCCTGCGTTTACCACTTAGTGTTGCCAATGAGGTCTGAACCCCTGAATTTAGAAGTGTGAAGTCGAAGCATATGCTAGTGAGCGTGAGGGATAGTGGAAGGGTGTGTCGGAGTGGTTGTCATTCTGTGGGAGGAAATTTAGTGCTAGTAGAGCTGAGGATGGAAAATGTTTATCATTTGGGAGAGATTACAGTGCAGGATATTGCTTATACAATAATTACAGGGTTTCTTTGGGTGAGTGTAATTGTCTAGCGCTAGCCAGATGAAAATACTAAAGTTAAAATAGAATTAGAGGGGGATGAATTCATATTCTAAGTAGGGGGTCCCTTTGCAAAAGTGGGCATTTATGAGCAAATAGATTATGGATATGTATGAATATACTGTATACCTTGTAGAAGCAGCAAAGTTTTGTTCAACCAATTGACTATGAGATGGAACTACCCCAACCAAATAATCGTCTGGCGGTGGCCAAAATTAAATAGATAAGAACACATCATACTGAAGAGTTTAATTAGCAGCTGTCTGGTATAGAATCAGCCAACCATATAGTTCAATTGTGCCAAACAGTGCGGTTAAATGGGTATAACAAAAAGTTATCATTATATGTAATTTATGGTGCAAAGTGATATAGATGTTGCTTAATGGTCTTAAATAATAAAGATGCTTCTGTGTTGTGTACAGGAGAGAACTTTTGACTTCACGCCCTCCCAGCCTCCATCACCAAACTCCTACTGTGGGTTGCTGGTAGTCGAATCACTACAGACAATTTACAAAGTAAAATACTGTTGTCCTCATTTCCATAAGGCAATTATGGTGAGAATATAAATACATGTGATACTCAGTATTTCAAGCAACCAGGGTGTGTGATTTATTAGTCTTAGCTACTTGTTCACATTATTAGGTGTTAGTTATAATAAATGTCCTTTTCCACTGTGTTATTCTGTATTGTAATCTTCCCAACTGAGATTCTTTACACTTTCACTCCTCACCCTGAATACCCTTCTTCCCATCCCCCACAGAAAGACGCCTACCCCAACACACCCCTCCCCTCTCCCTCCTGCTCACTGGGAGAATGCTTTGAATTCAAAGTTCAGTGTTTGGGATTCAGACCTCGGGGAGAGCGAGGATTGGCAAACACAGGAGTGGAGCCAACTGTACACGGAAAAAATATGTCTAATGTTCCCCCCTCCACTTTAGTCATATTTTTACCTGTGTACAGTTGGCTCCACTCCTGTGTTTACCAATCCTCGCTCTCCCTGAGGTCTGAACCCCAAACACTGAAATCTGAATTCAAAGTATTTGCCCAAATACTTCCTGATGGGTGTTTGTAAGATGTGTAGCTACAGGGTAGTCTGTACAGTAATAGATCCAGGCAAGTGTGTTTAAAAGGGGTACCTAGCAAAATTTAAGTGGAATGTACTCTACTTGTCAAATGTGTACAGGACAGCCCTGAGCCTGGCTCGCTACATGTAGACTTTGTGGGTAACCCGACTCGTACCTACATCCTGACATGCCCTGAAACCACCACCTTCCTGACATAGTACCCCTTCTCTCCTTAGGGGCATGCCTGACACTTGATATTATTAGGAACCTACCATGCTTTGCTATAAACAGATGAAATTGCACATGGGATCCCTCCTTTATACCAGGGATCCCAAGCATTTTCCAGTGTGACCCGTCTACTGCTGTTGCCTATCAGTGCCAAACATAACTTTTTATTGTATTTGCATTACAGAGTGCAGCTAGCAGTATGTACATATCAGATGGTGAAACATGACTTCCCAGGCAGATGGACGACTATTGTTGACAAGATCAGTATATACCTTCAGAACCCAGACACAAGTTTATGGAATGGCGGTCTTCTCTGTCTTTATCAACTTGTTAAAAATTTCGAGTGAGTATATTAACCACTAAGGTATAGCCCTGTTGCTTTGTTTGTCTCACTATTTTTATAAGTTTGATAAAAGTTCTTTTAATTACCTGTATTTATTTAATTTTTTTTTTTTACACTGGGATTATCCCACTCGGACACAGGTCACTGACCCACATCAGGGCCTGGAGGGCAAAATATTATTATAATAATAATTAATACAGTAAATAAAAAGTATAATAATAATAATAAATAAATACAAAAATGAAAAAATCAATCAATAGTGAGAACTGATACAGGTTGTACCTCTCTAGCCCGGCAACCTCGGGACCTGACCGGTGCCGGACCATGGAAATTCACCCTTTTCCTGGATAGATAGTGACTTGTGCTTATGCCTGGAAGCACTAGCACCACTTTCTCTGCGTCATGGTCTCTTTGAAGACATATTGAAGGGTTAAATGTCGTATAGTAGCTTCTCAAATTTCGCGAGTTTTTAATTCTTAACGTATTTTATTGGAACACACAAAAAAATAAATAAATAGAAATTTTGACGGCAGAAACTTGAATTTCGACGGGTTTGAACGGCCCGCCAACGTGCAGACGACGTGCGTAATCGTGTAAACAGCGTCATTTCTCTTATGTACAAAAGATTCATTATTGTTTATTACTGAATGTCTTTTTTATTGAATTAATGTTTGTGTGCAAAATCAGCAATACAATTCATTAATAATACGTAGAATATTAAAACACACGAGGAAGTGACACAGCATTGTTTTCGTTGATTACAAAACCAGTGACTGATTGGTTCTACATATAAAACTGAAGAAAGTAAGACCTTTGTTGTGGCTGTAGTAAAATTAATATGGTTGTTTTAAGTAATGTTATTTAATGGTAATAAATGGAACAATAGAAGTAGCTAACGATAATGGTAAAGAAAAAGTAAGATCGCATATGTAAGTGCGCATGCGCACACGTGAAAACATATCATCATTACTTTACATAAGAATATGAAAGCAACACTTATTTACTGTTCATATATATTTTAATTAATGTTTCTGAATTTGTTTTTTATGAATTAATGTACGTGTGTGCAAAATTAACAATACAATTTATTAATAATACGTGGAATATTAGAGGAGACGAGACGGCTGCCGGCATTGTTTATGTTAAAGCTTACGAAACCAGTGACTGATTGGTTCTACATATAAAACTGAAGAAAATAAGACCCTGAGTTTAGCTATAGTAAAATTAATGTAAAAAATGAATATGGTTGCTTGAAGTACCTGTAATGTTATTTAATGTTAATAAATGGAACAATATAAGTAGCTAACCATCAATGGTAAAAAAAAAAGTGAGACTGCTCGTATGTAAGTGCGCACATGTGAAAATATATCGTCATTACTCTACATAAGAATATGAGAGCAACACTTATTTACTGCTCATATATATTGAAGGGTTAAATGTTGTACTCTGTATAGACAAGCAGAGAGAGAGCAGCCAAACTGCCGGATGTAAACAAACCTTAATTTCCCGCGGCTTTTTTTTTTTTAAGGGGATTAGCCCACCCGGGCATAGGTCACTGACCCACATTGGGGCCTGAGGGGCAAAAATTTATTACTCCTGTAATAATAATAATAATAATTCAGATAAAAAAAAAAAAAAAAAACTGCCTATCTACCTATTGGACAAACTAAAATCGTTCTGGACCACGGGAGTTTCCGGACCACGGAATGCCGGACTAGAGAGGTACAACCTGTAGTACAGTATGCTGCACGAGTCCCCTGAATGGTAGTGTGTATTTATAGATACCTGTAATGACCCTAGATGCCCCACAGGTGTTTATTGTAATACAGTATTGCACCAGGTGCCTCACACTTGCTTGTTATTATGGCAGTTATTTTGAAAGTGGTGATAAAGATGTGAAGTGACTCAGGTGCTGATAATAACCCTAAGTGAATCATGGTTTCTTATAATGACTTAAGTGGTTAATAGTTATCATAAGTATAGTGACACAAAGAGCTCATCATGACCCATAGGTATTCAAAATGATGCCAAGTAAATTGTAGGTTAGGATTATGATGTCAAGTGGCTTAGTTATGCACAATGACAAGTGATTCAAAGGTTGTCATGATGATTTGGTGAATCACTAGTGCTTATAATGGTCCCTGGTGATCAACAGGTACAGTACTTGTTATTTATGGCCCTAGGTTGAGGGGATAAGACCTTCTGCTGATTACTTTATTTTGTTATGTGATGTACAATGTAGAACACTAACATAATATTTTATTTTTTTATGATTAGTATAGAATGTGTAGATGTATTATCTTAAATTTATAATTTGTTGTTGTAAAGGCAGCCATCTTTTGTACATATATAAATGTTCAAATAGCACAACTCGTATGTTTAGTTAAATTAGAATTAGTTCTTTCCTCAGGGCGGGTATTTCTTGTTACCCAATTTTACCACTAGTGGTGGGATATGGGGGACATTGTCTTTACATTGACCCTCAATAGTGATGATGCAAGTCCACTTGCATGGGACAGTTAGTTGAGCATTGGATACAATTTATTTAGGATGTTTTGTTCTGCTCAGTACAGTCTTAAGAAAATTAATAGGCTTAATGGTTGATAATCTTTGCTGAAGCAGCTTTATGTATTGCTTGAGTTACAACATCAACCCAGAGCAACTCAGGAACACAGTACTTGCAGATGCAGTATCTGGCTAGTTTCCAAGACCCTGATACAAAGTCACTTGTAAGTTTATGAGGTAATATATTGATATTGAACAGTATATGTGTATTCTATTGACATTGAAATTTATTTATTTTAGATACAAAAAGAAGGAAGATCGAGGTCCACTTCATGAGGCAATGAGACTGCTGCTACCGATGTGCTATGAACGGATGGTGCACCTTCTGCCAGATCCATCTGAGCATTCCACACTATTACAAAAACTTATTCTCAAGATATTTTATGCTTTTACACAGGTAATTTTTTTAATTGTATCAAGTTTCTTTTCATGTGCAAACTAAGTAGCTATTGATTGTTTCCCTATTATATGTTTAACTAAACTTTTTCATTAACTTCGTAGTCTGTTGAGTTCAGTCCATGTTGTCATTGAACTTGTCCTGAAGGAAGTTGAAAGGAAAGATGAATAGTGTTAATAGAAATAGGAAGAGTGACAGTAAAGTATCACAATCTCGCAAAGAATATATTGGTTGCCAGGCATATTGATGTGGGAGAATAAGAACAGGAAGTGGGGAGATGCATGCTTGCTTTCACATAGTACCATGTATGAAACATGAATTAATTAACTTGGGGGGGGGGTGCATTCTAGATCATAGATTAGGTGAGATGAAAATCTGCAGTTTGTCAGGCATATTGGAACTTGGTAAGTATGTACGTGATGAGATAGTTGAGTACCTGAACTGGTAGTAAGTACTGTTGGTAGTTCGTAGAATTGCTTCTTTTGGCTTGCAAGACATGGATGTACAGTACTTAGAAAGAAGGACGAAGGTGTTCATTGAATGTTCAAAGCCTAATGCCTGAAGGTATGGTATAGAGATGGCCAGTAAGAGATACTACTGGGGGGGAATTTGTTATTTTGAGTGAACAGTGTTCCGTCGATTAACGAATGGTCCAATTAACGAAATTTTCGGTTAACGAACGACGACTGTGGAACCAATTGTGTTCGTTAATCGAGCGACCACTGTAAATGAATACCTTGAAATATGGGACATTACATGGTTGGAAATTATGTGGAAGTTTGTACAAACATGAGAACTATGGTGGGATATTTAGGGATTAAGTAAGATTGATGGGTTTAGCTTTAGTTGAGAAGAATGTCACTATATGTTCTGCTAGTGAAAAACATGTGTGTTGTCATTGAGTGTGAATACTTGCAAACGGAAGCTGGTCTGTTGTGGAAAGGAATAAAGGGAAGTGTCATGCAAAGTGCTGGTTGTCCAATAAATATTAAAGAGTAAAATTGTCAAAACATATTACATTGTTATGAAATTAATGATGTGCATGCAGAAGAATAAGAAATTAATATTTAAATTATTTACTTGCATTTATTCAGCTTGAGAGAAGTGTCAAAGTGAGCATATGGGGGGTTGATCTAGTAGGCAGGGGGGGGGGGGGATTGGCATAGGGCAGATTACTACTAAGGGCAATGAATGTGGGTCTTCGATGATGCTTGGGTAGCATGATGTGGTGTACTGGGATACATGATGTGCTGTGTGAATGCTTGATCTCGTATGAGTGATTTTCAGTCAATCAAGTGGCCTCATATGAGGGACATCGCAGTTTAAGGGTTAAGGATAGTTTAATGGGTATAAAACAAGCGAATACATTACAAAATTGGCAGAGCAAGGAACAAATTAGTGAAAATTGGTAGAATAAGATTGAGATGCTTTGGTTGTATAACTATGGATGGGGGGATAATGGGAGAGAGTTTACTTGGAAAAATTCAGGGTAGGGGGTGTGACGTGCAGGCAGAGGTGGTTAGGGTGGATGATTTAAATTAAAGATTGGTGGACAGCCTGAAAATATTTGGAAAAGGAGGGCCAGGATCTCCAACCCTCAGATGTGAGGGAACACCAGATTGATTGATATAAGGTCTAATACAAATTCCTTTTCCTTTTATTTGTAGTACCACCTACCTCTCGAGTTATTGAGTCGTGAACAATTTACGGAATGGATGGAAGTTATACGACAAGTGGCAGATCGTCCTGTACCTGACCAGACTCTGCAGGTAGACGAGGAAGAGAGGCCAGATTTACCATGGTGGAAAATTAAGAAATGGGCACTTCATATCCTTGCTAGAATATTTGAAAGGTAAGATGACAATTAAACTTGTGTTGATGTATGGAATGAAAATACAGATATTGTTGAAGGAAAATTTTTTAGAGAGAAGTTAGATGAAAATGTTTGGGCTATCGAGAGTGTCATCCAAGGACTCTATTTTATATTATAGCAGTGGTTCCTCACCTTTTTGGCACTGTGCCCCCGTTTGGTCAACTCTGTATCCATCGCGCCCCTCATACCCAAAGAGCGAACAATTTTCAACAGTTCCATATGGACGTCCTGAACTCTAGATAATTATGGGATTAATAATCAAAACCACCAAAGCTCATGTGTTTTTGAGAAATTTCAGTATTTCTGTGAACAAAAAACATGAAACTAAGAAACCTAATAAACTTTTACAGATTAATTACCTATACAGTGGTCCCTCGGTTAACGAACTCAATCCGTTCCAGCAGGTTGTTCGTTAACCGAAAAGTTCGTTAACCAAAACCATTGTTTCAATGGGTTTTTGGGTAATTGATTCCAGCTCACCGAAAATTGCCTAAATTCAACAAAATGGTAGAAAAGTTAACTTACTTTGAGGTGTGTATGTAGAAGGCTCCTGGATGATGATGATGGGAATTAGAATGGGGGTGGAGGAGAAGGAAGAAGAGAAGGCATTGGGGTGGAAGAGACGTCACCCCCATGGTACCATTTCACCCAAAAAATTTTAGTTCTCTTGGTGTATTTCAAGATTATTTTCTTTAAATCAACACTGCACTGCATTATATATTGTCAATATGTAAAATATATTTCAAAATGACCAATAATTTGCTTGGAAACACAGAAGAAAAGCGTTTAGTTGGAGAGTCTCAAGCAAGATGTTAACTCCAGTGAAAACAGAGAGAGACTAACGCCTGTTTGCTGTGTTAAGAGGCTGGCTGCCGCGCATTAAACTAGTCACTTTACCTTCAATTATGTTCAATAATTGTTAAAAAGACTAAAAAATTGAATATTAAACTTTTAAAATTATTGAATAGTATAAACTTCTTGATATTTACTAAAATAGTAAGGAATTTAAGCCCTAGAACCGATTAATGTATTGACGGACTGATACTAAAGCTGGTTGCCCGGCCAGTGCAAGCGAAAACATGTTGAGGTCGGTTCGTATGAAATTCGTTAACCGAATTGAAGATTCTTATGGAAGGCAGTTCGTTAACCGAGGCGTACGTTAACCGAGGGATCACTGTATAATGTATATCTTGAGGAATATATATATTTGAATGGCATATGTTGACCACCTTATGCCCCCAAGGAAGGCCCCCCCCCCCCCCCAAAAAAAAAAGTTTGGAACCAATATATTATTGAATAAGTCATTGCCAAAGACTTCAGGCCACATGGCCTATTGTATAATGAATTATGTAACTGCCGTTGAATCGGATCCTTGCAGGTAAGAGCCATTCAGGTTCAAATTTATTTCTGCTCAAACTTAATTTTTTTAGGACAAAGGGGGATCCAAAATCATTTGACTGTTTGTCTGTATTTTCTTTACATAGTCACTCATATGATATAAACCTTACAGAATCAGTAGCCACAAATGCCAATCCTTTGGTGCCTATTGGGAATCCCAAAGTTTTTTGCATGGATAACATTTAATATAATAATAATAGCTGGTCTTTTGTTCCTCAAAAGTACCAGTTCTTCTAAATAATTCACTAATGCTGAAACACTACAAAGTCAAAGACCTTAGATTAAAAAGAAATACTACCCCAAAAAATAGTGACATTTCGACGTGTATCATTAGCATATCCACAAGTTGTAACACTTCTTGAACCCTGTAATTCTCCATCACCATACACTCTTGGGGATTATAATCTTTCAAAAAAAGAAAGGTCTTAAGTTGTTTCTGAAAAGCCTCCACAGAAGTCAGCTGCTTTATAGATGCAGACAATCGTTTGTACAATCTGGGTGCTGTATAGGAAAATGATCAGGCAACAAAAGAACATTCCCGTACTGCTCTAGGCTCCTTCGAGGTGTGAGGGATCACTGCTATGCAAAATCATTATGGAATGTGTAGCCTGAAGAATTAGTACGTTGGCCAAATACAGTACTTAAGCTCACCGAACATAAGTGCCTTAAAAGTTGTTCGACAGTTTGAACTCTATTCTAGCTTTAATTTGAAGCCAATGTAATTTGTTAAAGATTGGTGTAGTGGAGGAGCAAAAATTAGCCTGGCAATCCTGTTCAAGACTGTCTGAACTTTCTTCAGTAGATAATTAGGTAGACAGACCCAGAAAGAGTTATAATAGTTACTTTCACAAGATACACACTATTAAAAAAAAATTTCACAGAATATGAGGAGCTCCTGACCATAACCTGCTAAGAGTCGTATGTCGCTGTACTCTGTTATGTATTGCTTTGCATTTCCCAACCTCTCCTCTGTCCCCTGAGTAAGTCCTTGAAAAGACTATTGTATGTCACATTCCTCCCTGAGCATTTTTCTCCATTTTCTATTTTGGCACTTAGCAAATTATGGTCCGGGGCTCCTCGTATAGGTATTGAATATGAAAATTGCAACTCTTCACCACTAAATCTATGTGCTCATTGAAATTAAGTTTCGAGTCAGAGTACACTCCAAGATTACTAACAGAATCGACAGGACTGAGTTGCACTTCCCCAAAGCTTAGAGCTAAAATCATCTGCTCTCACCCCTCCTATTTCCTTGGATGACAATAATCCTGGTTTTGCTGTCATTCCGCTTAATTTTTTTTAGCCATCCAAGTCATAATATCAGACATCAAGGATTTCATTACCTCATCAATATCCTGGACATTTATTATTTAAAATATTCACACAGTTTTATGGTCATTTTCTAGTTTTGATGACAGGAAATTTGTTCAATCAATGGATTACCAAGAACTTGATTATAAAATTTGATGGATGAAATCAGATAGATTTGGTAACCATATTGTATTAGATTTAGTTAGGACACGATACCATGTACAAGAGAGATGATGACTGGTTGATAATCTTTACTGGATCAGCTTTATATGTTGATGCAGTTACAACGTCAACCTAAAGCCATTCAAGAACACAGTTCTACAAGGAAGAGTTCCTTGATAGTTTCCAAAGCCTTGAGACAAGACCAGTAACACTTACATAACGTCTTAAAAGTGGAATTGTATACTTTCGGGCAAGAAAAGTCTTTACATCATTGATATTGCATAACATACATACAGTACATCCAACCAACTCGCCTTGTCCTTCTGAATATCCTTATATGTACAGTACTGTGGTGTTCTCAACCATCTTGTTACACTGCAGTAGTGTTTGTATCAGCTGTCAAGAAGACTCAAAAGTGCTTAATAATGAAATTGAATAAATATTGTCCTTTAGTTCCACTCCTTTTTCTGGTACTGTTGATGGATTAGACTTATCTTCATAAGGAAAATATATCAAACTAATAAGAGTACAAATAAGTATCCATGTCTCAGGTTCAGTATGACAAAGTCAATTGGCCAAAAAAAAAATGCTTGAATTCATGGAAATTATTAGATTTTGCAATTACTTTATCTCTTAGGAGACTGCCTCATTAATTTACTGTTTCAAGTTCATTGGGCATATATTGTATGGTTGCATTCAATGGTGACTACGGGTACTCCAAGACAATAATTTTCAGGCAGTGACACGACTCATTATGTAAGTGGGCTGCCTGTCCCTTCCCTATTTTTTCATATTTATTGTTTTCATCAGCCTATCAAAATCAATTACAGCAAACCCTCATTTAACCGACCCCCTCAATAACCTACCCACAAATTGTTCATACCTACAGCTGTAGGCCGCAAACCGACAGCTATTGCCAAGTCCACAGATCATTGTCTTTCAAATCTCTTTACCACGTCTAATTTAACTTCTAATATAACACTTTTCCTCTTCTTTCTGTGACCACAACCAGTAGTGATGCATTATGCATGTTTAGCACTCGTTCTTCTAGGGCTCAAATAAAGTTATAATTGGATTTTAAGTGAATGTTGGAAGAGCATCAACCAACCACTGAACAATAACAAATATGCCACCCACGCTGGTCACTTAAACAGCCGAGCTCCTTAGTACCAAATTTTTAAAATTGTCATAATTTTTGTACATACAGTATTTTCAAACTTTGGTTCAGTACCTCGATTATCCGAGTTATCGATTTTTCTGACCCACCCTTCCCCCCCATATAGGTCAGTTAAACAGGAGTTTACCGTACAAGTATCCCCTACATTAGCAAAACTCAGGTTGTGGAAATTCGCCCATACATAATTTGTAAATTATGACCACTCAATTTGGGATACAGCCTGTAAATTCGACCGTAAGGAAATTGGAAAAAAAAAAATAATGGTAAATAAAAAAAAATAGAAATTATAATTGGTGTGAATTTCTTCGGCGTTTCTTGTCACCAAGCGTGGGTATGCAGTGTACCCACACACCTGGACTCGGTTTGCTTACATCTTCCAGCGTGTATGATTGACCTCTCGATCCCAGCTCTTTGATTTAACACTTAATGTTGTCAACAAAAATATTTTCTTCACCTTTACGGTGTTATACAATATGACATTGGGCCAAGAATTCCGAACAAAGGTTTTTATATGTACGGTACTCCTGTTAATTTCTCTGTATTAACCCTATGTGATATTCAGAATACATTGTATTGGTTAAACAATACAAAGTACTGTTCAGTGCCAACCTTACCAAATAAACATGGCCTTAGTTGGTGATCATTGCAAAGGCTGTCAGACCCAGGGGTGCTGAAAATTTGTTTGTTGCCTGAACATATCTTATTCAAGACTGTCCAGTGTACTGTACAGTATTACCCTCATTCAATATGAGTGGAAAGAGGCCGTCAGGTACCAGTGAAAGTGGTGCGGAAAGATCCCATAAAGGATTTACTTTGGATATAAAACTTGACTTTTTATGGAGGTTTAATGCATGAGAAAAACCTAGCCAGATTGCAAAAACATTAAGGCTTGCTGTCTCCCACCAAATACCATTGTATTATTTTACACAATACTCAATATTGTTTATGGTGCGTTAAATTCAAGAGTTTTGTGTATTCATCATCATACTACTTCACTGTATATCATAAAATAATCAATATACTGTACAGTATGTGTTTAAAAAATGTTATTTTCATTCATAAATGCACTTGTATTACTTCTTTATGCCTCAAAAATCTCTTTGGGAATGCATTTCCAATTACTGTATACAGTAGACTCTTGCGATTCGCAATTTCGACGATTCGCGGTAAGCAGGGGTGGCTAGCTTACAAACCTTTTCCCTCAGCACAATGAGTTACTCCAGGCAGCATCTCATGTTGTTCTGTACTACTCTCAAAACTTAAGTGTTTCTGTGTGAAATGACCCCTAAAAGACTGCCTAGTGTTAGTGCTCGTGGAGTGAAATGTAAAAGGCTCGAGTAGTGATGACCCTGACAAATAAAGTTTTATTATTAAAGTTAAAAGGGGGTAATGAGTGATGCCATGGCAGGCCATTTGTTTGGTATAGGTATACAGTAGTGCACTAAGGTAGTGTAAGTTGCTATTTGCGGTTTTGCCATTTCACGTCATTCCTTGGAGCCCATCCCTCGCAAATGGCAAGGGTCTACTGTATAAGGAGTCACTGGGAAAGTGCGGTTCATGTTAGTCAACTTTTCAAGGACACAAACCTTCTGTAACCCAGGGAATTACTGTATACAGTAGTCATATAGGCATATCATCTCTCTTCCTCCATCCATGTAACTATTTAACCCTTAAGCCCCGGGCTAGGGTGCTGCTGGAAGTACCCCCCCCTCCCCCCCTGGGTTAAATCGAGAAAAAAAAAACTTTAAAAAAATATATGTCGGGGAAAATAGGCGAATGTTCTGGAACGTCACCTGGGGCTTAAGGGTTAATTACTTCACTTCACTTTTAGATTTTTAATTAATATACAACCATGGTTTGTATCTTCAATACTAGGTGTGTGAATTCCAAGATGCGACCAAATTTACAAAGAATGGTGAAAAGAAAGGTTCCATTTGACATAAAATGTTGGTTATGTATTTTTCATCAACTTTTTAGGTAGGCCTGAATAGTGCTGTTATTTGTTACTCGGTATTTCAGAGCAAAACCAGTAGTAAGAAAGCTTCAGGTAGGTGATATATTTTAATGTCCAAGCTAAATAAAATTAGAGGTTGTACTGTCCCTAGCTTCTCACTTTTTATGTTTTTCGTTTGTTTTTGGTTTCTTATTATTTAATTTCCGTCGATGCTGTTTTTAGGTAGATTTCTGTCTTTCTAATCTGTCTGAAGTGGTTAGTAGGATTTCATAAAATTTTCAGTTATGGAAAGGAAGTACAGGTAGTCGTCGACTTACGACCTATGCGACTTACGTCTGTTCGACTTTACGACCGGCAGTACGACAGTTTTGGCCCCAGCCTCCTGGCGCTGCCGGGAGCTGGAGCCGCGCGCATCCCCGCGCTCAATTACAAACACGCTCGCTGGTACAGCACACTTCCCTCCGTGTCTGTTTGCCTTGTGCCTTTCTTTTGTCTTGGAAATTTTTCTTGAACCACCACCCCCCCCCCCCAAGATGTTTTGCAACTAAAATGTTTTATATGTTTTGCACCTGTATTTTTTTTTTTTGTATGTTGTGTAAATAATAAACCAATTGTACTGTAGTATGCAGTGATTTACTTAAACCTGACGACTGTAACAATAATGAACAAAGAAAATGTTGATAAAATATGACTTAAAGATGATTATATTATCATTACACATTATAATATACGTAAGGTAATTAAATTGTACTGTAGCATGCAGTGATTTACTTAAACCTGACGACCGTAACAATAATGAACAAAGAAAATGTTGATAAAATATGACTTAAAGATGATTATATTATCATTACACATTATAATATACGTAAGGTAATTATAACATAGGCCGACTTACGACCAGATCAACTTACGACCGGGCGGCCGTAACCAATCTAGGTCGTAAGTCGACGACTACCTGTACTGTAATTTTTTTCTTACTCATTTAAAGATTCTAAAGTGGAATTCACTTATTTAGTTCATATTCTTCCCATTAATAATTTTAATTTAGAATTTCTGTTGACTGTCATCTTGTAGTCATAAGACTCGGTAATAATCTTTAACTAATGACATTTTTATGATAAAAGTAAAAATAAAAATAAATTGGGGAATGATATACCGTATTTTTCGGCTTGGAAGACACTGCATCGTGGAAGACGCACCCTAATTTTGGAAATGAAATAATAAAAAAAAAAATTAGGGGTTTTAGCCCACCTGGGCACAGGTCACTGACCCACATTGGGGCCGCGGGGGTGAAAATGTAATAATAATAATAATAATAGTAATAGTAATAGTAATAATAATAATAATAATAATAAAGAAATACAAAAATGAAAAAAAATATCAAGAGTGAGAAACAATATACAGTGACCCCTCTGTTAACGAACTCAATCCGTTCCAGAAGGTCGTTCATTAACCGAAACCATTGTTTCAATGGGTTTTTGGGTAATTGGTTCCAGCTCACTGAAAATTTCCTAAATTCAACAAAAATGGTAGAAAAGTTCACTTACTTTGAGGTGTGTATGTAGAAGGCTCCTGGATGATGATGATGATGGGATCTAGAATGGGGGTGGAGGAGAAGGAAGAAGAGAAGGCATTGGGGTGGAAGAGAAGTCACCCCATGGCGCCATTTCACCCATAAAATTTTAGCTCTGGTGTAATTCAAGATTATTTTCTTTAAATCAACACTGCACTGCATTATATATTGTCAATATGTAAAATATATTTCAAAATGACCAATAATTTGCTTGGAAACACAGAAAAAAAGCATTTACAGGTAGTCGTCGACTTACGACCTAGATTGGTTACGGCCGCCCGGTCGTAAGTTGATCTGGTCGTAAGTCGGCATATGTTATAATTACCTTACGTATATTATAATGTGTAATGATAATATAATCATCTTTAAGTTATATTTTATCAACATTTTCTTTGTTCATTATTGTTACGGTCGCCTCAGGTTTAAGTAAATCACTGCATACTACAGTACAATTGATTTATTATTTACACAACATACAAAAAAAAAAAAAAATACAGGTGTAAAACATATACTGTACTGTAAAACATTTTAGTTGCAAAACATACAAACACACAAAAAACATCTTATTGGCCGCTGGTGCTTGGCTGTGGATCGTCGATGTCGTCAGCTGGGGCAGCCTTTGGGGTAGCCGGAGGAGTTGTTTTTTTCATGAACATGGTGAGCTTTGTCTGAATTGTTCGTTTCTTCTTCTCCTCGTAAATTTCTTGATACGGACGAAACGAATTGCGTGCCATCCGCTCAATCCTTGCAAATCGTTCGATGTTTGGGTCCATTCCTTCAAAATGGGCAAGAAGTTTATTCAGTAGAGATAAACCTTCTGATAATCCCTTAGTGGCAGGTTGAGGAGTAGATGAAGACAGTTTCCTCTTGATAGACATCTTGGGGGGGTGGTGGTTCAAGAAAAATTTCCAAGACAAAAGAAAGGCACAAGGCAAACAGACACGGAGGGAAGTGTGCTGTACCAGCGAGCGTGTTTGTAATTGAGAGCGGGGATGCGCGCGGCTCCAGCTCCCGGCAGCGCCAGGAGGCTGGGGCCAAAACTGTCGTACCGCCGGTCGTAAAGTCGAACAGACGTAAGTCGCATAGGTCGTAAGTCGACGACTACCTGTAGTTGAAGAGAGTCTCAAGCAAGATGTTACCTCCAGTGAAAACAGAGACACTAACGCCTGTTTGCTGTGTTAAGAGGCTGGATGCCGCGCATTAAACTAGTCACTTTACCTTCAGTTATGTTCAATAATTGTTAAAATGACTAAAAATTTTAATATCAAACTTTTAAAATTATTGAATAGTATAAACTTCTTGATATTTACTAAAATAGTAAGGAATTTAAGCCCTAGAACCGATTAATGTATTGGCGGACTGATACTAAAGCTGGTTGCCCGGTCAGTGCAAGCGAAAACATGTTGAGGTCGGTTCGTAAGAACTTCGTTAACCGAATTTTTTTTCGTTAACCGAATTGAAGATCCTTATGGAAGGCAGTTCGTTAATCGAAATTACGTTAACCGAGGTGTTCGTTAATCGAGGGGTCACTGTACCTGTATGTGTTGTGTTGTCAAAGTAAGAGAAACCATTGAGACCCTGCAGAAAGTCAGATCATCAACCTGGGACTTGGTCACATAGCAGCAGGGTCTATCATTAGACAATACATTATGCTTCCAATATCTTCCCAGACGGTAGTACCTCCTTGTTTGGTACATTAGATGCCTACTACCTACACCAGTGAAACCGTTGCTTGATATACAGCCCTTTTGGCACAAGTACACACACCTCTTTGAATATCATCACTTAGAACTGCTTATCAGTCGTCATTTTCATCAATTTAAAAAAAAATCTGTATAAGAAGGTGAAGTCTTTAATACAGCACTCATTTTATACACCTGGTCACCTCCACATCTTAGGGGCTGTAGTGTTTACATTCTTTCTCTTGTTTTTGTCGGTATGACAACGACGGGAAATATTTTCCAACAGTAGAAGGTAAGCAAATGTAAACATGTATATCAATGTCTATATAAAGCAAAAAATCTTTATTTAAAAACAAAATAAAAGTAAAAAACAACTCGTCTTTTGCAAAACCGGTGACTGATTGGTTCTACATAATTATAAAACTGAAGAAAATAAGTCCTCCATTGTAGCTGTATTAAAATTAATGTAGAAAAATTTGTATGGTTGTTTTAAGTTATGTTATTTAATGTTAATAAATGGAACAATGGAAGTAGCTGACAATTAAGGGTAAAAAAAGTGAGATCATGTATGTAAGTGAGCACATGTGTAAACATATCATCATTACTCTACATAAGAATATGAAAGCAGCACTTATTTACTGTTCATATATGTTTTAATTAATGTTTCTGAATTTCTTTTTGATTGAATTATTGTTTGTGTGCAAATTGAACAATACAATTCATTAATAATACAAAGAATAGTAAAACACACGAGACGACGTCATTGTTTTTGTTGTTTACAAAACCAGTGACTGATTGGTTCTACATATAAAACTGAAGAAAATAAGACCCTGGTTGTAGCTGTAGTAAAATTTGTATGGTTGTTTTAAGTAATGTTATTAATGTTAATAAATGGAACAATGGAAGTAGCTGACAATTAAGGGTAAAAAACTGAGAGATCATATATGTGTAAACATATCATCATTACTCTACATAAGAATATGAAAGCAACACTTATTTACTGTTCATATATATTTAATTAATGTTTCTGAATTAAAAAAAAAATATCGACCCATCAGTGGTAATAAAGTTAAAAACATAAGGACAGCCAATGTTGTTGTGTGTGTGCTTTTACTTGGATGACAAAGTTGTATTTAAATTTGGAAGATTTTAATTTTGTGGGGTTTTTAGTCTAAATGGGTGTCCAAATATGAGAGCCTACATATAAAGAAACAAACATTCCTGCATTTGAGACCAGCAGACAACCTTTAGCAATTTCTCAATAGATGGCGCTGCCGCACCACTGCCATTGGTAAACAAACCACACAGCAGCAAGGGTTTATTTTTTTTTTGTAATATATCAACAATATTAGTTAAATCAATAGTTTTATAGTACTGTATAGAGAATACTTGTAATTGTTAAGTACTGTAATGAGGTAACAGTCTTTGTAAGGGGCTGATTTCAAAAACCTCTGCTACAACTCATCTACTATATTTTTGTCATAAAAGTGCGTCTTTTAAGCCGAAAAATACGGTACACTGTTTTTATATTACCAGTTAATTTCCCTTTAATTAGTGCGTTTGATGTCGCTGGGAATTCATATTTGTTTTACTGTTTTGAGTGAGAGCTTTTGCAGTTTACTGAAGTAATTATTTTTGTTGCAGATATGGTTGTCCCAGTACAGTGGTTAAAGAGTACAAACAGTTTGCAGATTGGTTTATTAAAACTTTTACACAAGGCATCCTCCAAGTGCTGATGAAGATCCTCGACTTATATCGTAATAAGATTTATATTTCACCTCGGGTCCTGCAACAAACTCTTAATTACTTGGAACAAGGGTGAGTTACCATCTACCAAAATTTTGGCCACGCACAGTTACCAGGGTATGCAGTAAATGTAATATTTAGCCCAAAAAATTGTTTGAACTTATATATAAACTGTTATATCTTACATTTATCTTCATATAAGCTTGGTAAGTACTGTTCTTCCTGAAGATCAGGGTTTCAATCACCTATCTTCGGAGGAAATCTTCCGTGCTTGACCACCCTCTTTCATTTTCAAAATCCAGCTGCTGGGGAAGAAAAAACTGGAAGAATTCTGTCATTAAACCAAAAAGTACTGGAGAAAATCTCACTGTACAGTACCTCTTATAATTCATGATCGCCACCATCATTTTATTGTCATTGTGTATGCTTTCCTGGGTTAATTGTGGTTGCTTGCTGACAACTATTCAATATGTATGGTGTCTAGCAGCTTTTCTCACCTGATTTTAATCTCAAGAGGTCATTTCTTACCTGTAGTAATCTGGCAACATACATATTCATATACTGTACTTAGCAAGATTAAAATTGTTTTGCTATAGCTTATTATTTTAAGTATTTCAAACTTGCGTCATGCTGTAAAAAAAATCCATTGTAAGAAAATTCAAATCGATATACAGTAATTGTATTGTGAATGAAGTGCTTGTATATATCATGTCTTTTATTTATATAAAAAAATATACAGGTATACTGTATTATATTTTTTAATATATATTTTTTAATTGGGAAAATACAAACTAGCATATTTTGGTGAATTTGATGTTGGGCAATTCATAGGTGAAGAATGCACAAGCTTGGCCATTTTGTTGAGTGTCAAGTAGTGAATTTTTGATGCTCTAATATATAACATGCATTAGATTCAAGTAGATGCTACGCTGCCTCAGCCACCAGCACTGTCCTCCATTGATTACAGTAATCACTTCAGTCCAGTTTGGTTTATACTTTATTGCATTTCCCAGGGACACATTACCAAGAGGCTGCTGTAGCTTTATTTTTTCTCCTTAGCCGTTCTTTTAAACTTCATTGCCTGTCATCCATGCTGTGATCAGATCCCACTCACCTTACTGTTGTCTCCAGAATTCCTCTCTTTATTTAATATTTTCTTTTATCATAAACTGGCAATTTGTATCTTAAGTTTAAAACCCAATGTTCCTTGTTGTAGGTATAGTTATTTTGTCCTCAGGATGTCTGCTTTGTGACATACAATATTGTCATTTACATCATGTGTGTTTATCGACGTCCAAGGAAAACCGTGATCATAATGTAATCGTGATGGTTTGCATTATTGCAGAGTGGGCCAGTCTATAGCATGGAAGTTGCTCAAGCCTCATATGTTACCAGTAATTCAAGACGTCCTCTTCCCCCTTATGTGTTATTCAGACTCGGATCAAGAACTTTGGAATTCAGACCCATATGAATACGTTCGAGTCAAATTTGGTAAGACATGGGTATTATTTTAATCGTTGTTGTAGAATAGGACGTTACAATGGATAAGTGTCAGTCTTGGCAAAAAAAATATATTTTATAAGGGAAAATAAATCATTAGAGACTTGAGATTTAGAATGTCAGTTGGTAAGATGTTTAGTCAAGTTTTGATTGTGTGCCAGTGATAATGATTTTCTTTTTATCTTTGTTTAAATGTATTGGATGACTCATTTCTCTGCCTTGTTGTTGTTACAGCTGCTGGCATTAATGAGCCAGAAATTTTCTCCCATCATTGCTTATCCGCCAGAAAGAGAAAATAAATTGTAGTAAATGATTGATCGAGGATATGTGGTCAAGATATTTTTTTTTAATACACTGGGATTAGCCCACCTGGGCACAGGTCATTGACCCACATCGGGGCCTGGGGGGCGAAAATGTAATAATTATTTATCGTAAATAAAGTCTATAATAAAAATTAAAATAAAATAATAATGATGACAATAATAATATTAACACTAATAATAATAAAGAACGATAAGGAAATACAAAAATGAAAAAAAAAATCAATAACGAGAAATGCTATATGTATGTTTTGTTGTCAAGTAAGAGAAACAATTGAGACCCTGCAATTGTGTGTGTAAATGAGGCAGAAAGTCAGATCAGCAACCTGGGACTTGGTCACAATATTTGTGATGCCATATAGCACTAAGGTCTACCATTGGACAACACATTATGCTTCCAATATCTTATTGTAAATGTGATGCATTGTTTATGAAGGAAGGAAATTAGCAGCTTGTCCTAAGTCAAAAGCTAAAATCCTTCAATGATAAGTTAAATGAGAAAGGTGGAGATATATGTTTGTTTGTTTAGAGAATTGATGTTTAAAAGAAATGTTTGTGAAAAACGTGTTGGGTTGAAGAAATCTTTGAAAACGTAAGACTGAAAATCTTTTGTGATGTTCATCCTGAGAAATGTATATTGTACTGTACTGTAGTTTTTAGGGTGATCAAAGGTCAAGGCCTTGCAAATGTCAAAACCGTTTAAAGAAATTAAAACTATGACTCAGAGTTAAGAGGGATAGAAATTTGTTGTATGGTATAGATTTGAATTCTTACATTATTCATTGTTATTTCAGATATTTATGAGGACCTGGTGTCACCAGTGACAGCAGCCCAGGCACTTCTTTTGTCGACAGTACGTAAACGGAAGGAAATGTTAGAGAAGACAATGGTGTTCCTGATGCAAGTGTTAACTGCACCTAATGTTGACCCACGGCACAAGGATGGCGTCATGCACATGGTCAGTCTCCATTCTCATATTGCAGCGTTAAATTTTTTTTTATGTGCTATCCAATAGGACTTGTCAAAGGTGCGATAATAGATGTTTTGGATCACCTGAAGATCCCCTGCTTATCTCACCTAAAGACTAATCACCCTAATACTACCTTTGGGGTTAGGTTAGGTTAAGTTAGGTTAGGTTAGCATTGGTGTGGTGAATCTTATGGTGATTCGATATTTTTATGGAGGAACCTATTTGTCCCAAATCCTTTAGACCATTGGAAATTAGAATATATTGCTGTTAAGTAATTCTAGCATTGATTTTGACCTTTATTGATCTGTAATTACAGAAAGGAAAAGTGGATGGTTTTCCCTCTTTATTTGTAAAAAAAAAGGGGGGGGGGGGCAAACATGAACTGTATTGTACTTACCAGAAGTTGTAAACCTGGAAGCAAGTGTAGCTGGATCAAGTAGTTCCTGTAGCAAGCAGCACTAGTAATGGTTTGATGTTTGATCTTATTGTCATACAGAGTAAGAGAAACCTACTCAGAATCTTCATAGGCTTCTGGGTTTTATGCCCATCTTAGAATAGCAAAGATGGGGCTGTATTGGGGAGTTGTTGAACAGACATTATTGTGGTCTTGCCTGTTCGTGGGCCTCGGCAGTCACTTGTGATTAACCTATAGTAGCTATGTTAGGATTTAAAAAATTTCAATATGAAAGAGCCACAGATTAGACAGTTGCAGTTAAGGACGTCTTGTTCCAGCTAGTTTCTAATATACATATTATTCTTAAGTTTATAATTCTGTTTAGGGGTGATTTTGCTGTCCCAAAACTACTTATTTCTGGGCATCAAATATAGACTCGCTCAATTTGCTTCATGGTCAGACTAAATGTAGTATGTATTGTCCTGGGTGCTAGTGTCCCCTGATGCCAGTTTTAGGAATTAATGATGTCTTGACCCTCCTTCAGTTGTTTTCACTCCAGCTCTGAATGTTGGACTTTTTTGTCCCAATTTGAAACCTTCAAACATAAAAAGACCTAATCTTTTCATAAAATTATTTATGTTTTCTTGAATTGACATTTCCATCTGTATTGTGTTCACTTACAAATGGTTTTGGATAAAAAAATTTGTTGATCATTACTTTAAATCTCTTTTCCCTTAACATTCAATGTTATTATAGTACTGTATTATGAATTTGCATGAATAGTGAGGTAAATATAAATAATGGATGGATAGCTCCTCAACTGCCTTTGATTAATGTTAATTCTTTTCTTCATTAGATTGGCACAATGGGAGGTGTGCTGCTCAAGAAGAAGATCTATAAAGATCAGATGGAAACCATGATTGCCCAATATGTCTTCCCAGAGTTTCAGAGTCCATATGGCTTCATGAGGGCACGTGTAAGTATTGAGTGAATATGTAAGAGATTAGTTTATGCAGTGGAGAGGTGGTTAGGATGTTGTAGGCAGTAACTGCAATTTATTCTTTAACTCTGCAACTCAACAGACCAGTTCTCCTTAGGTTTGACAGTATACATGTACAGTGGTCCCTCGATTAACGAACGGTTCAATTAACGAAATTTTGGTTAACGAATTAGCTCCCATAAGGATTTTCAGTTCCATTAACGAACAAAACTTCGATTAACAACAGTCTTATGGGAAACACGCTTTGTTGTGCACATCAGCTGACCGTCTAGTCCGCCAATACAGTAATCGGTTCTTTGTTTACATTCGTTTCCATTGGAGTAAATATCAAGAAAGTTGTGCTCTTGAATATTTTTGCATTTTTTATATTAAAATTATTGGTCATTCTGAAATTTAGTTAACATTTTGACATTACAGTGGTCCCTTGATTAACGAAATTTTGGTTAACGAATTACCTCCCCTAAGGATCTTCAATTCCGTTAACGAACGAAACTTCAATTAACGAAATCCTTACGAAAAACACCTTTTGTTGTGAGCATCAGCTGATGGGCTTGTCTGCCAATTCAGTAATCTGTTCCATGTTTACATTCGTTTCCAGTGGAGTAAATATCAAGAAAGTTGTGCTCTTTAACATTTTTGCATTTTTTATATTAAAATAATTAGTCATTTTAAAATTTAGTTAACATATTGATAATATATGCAGTGCAGGAAATTAGTTTTTTGTGCACCCATCAGCTGCTTGACTCACCCACCAGGCGTCCGTTTGGCTTTGTTGACAGTGGAGTGAACATTGATTTTGTTGGTGTCTTGAATATTTTTGCATTTTTACATTGAAATTATTGGTCATTCTGAAATTCAGTTAACATATTTATAATATATAGCGCAGTGCAGTGTTGATTTGAATAAATTAATCTTGAATTACACCTAGTGAACTTAAAATTTTATTGGTGAAATTACTGCATCAAGCATGGGTCCCCTGAAAGGTGATTTCTCCTCCATCCACACTTACTTCTCTTCTCCCTACTCTTCCACCCCCACTTCTAATTCCCATCATCATCAACCAGGAACCTTCTACATACACACCTCAAAGTAAGTGTACTTTGCTGCATTTTTTTTTTTCCCTTTGTATGTACTTTTCTGTGAGCTGGAACCGACTACCCAATATCCCATTGAAACAATGGATTTGGTTAACGAAATTTTCGGTTAACGAATGACTCTGTGGAACGAATTGTGTTCGTTAACCGAGGGACCACTGTATATTTAGTACAGGGAACAGTTTTTGTGCGCTCATCAGCTGATCGAATCACCCACCAGCGTTTCTCAGTTTAACTTTGTTTACAGTGGAGTGAACATCGAGTTTGTTGGTCTCTTGAATATTTTTGCATTTTTACGTTAAAATTATTGGTCATTCTGAAATTTAGTTAACATATTGATAATATACAGTGCAGAAATTATTAGGAAAGATGAAGAAGGCATTAGAACCAATGCACTCTGTAAAGAATATGGCATGTCATCATCGACTGCCTCTACAATCAGCTGTTTGATATGTAAACAAAGTTGCCAGGAATACGACATACACACCTCGAAGTAAGTTAAGATATACAGGTTGTACCTCTAGTCCGGCAACCTCGGGACCTGACAGGTGCCGGACCATGGAAATTCACCCTTTTCCTGGATAGATAGTGACTTGTGCTTATGCCTGGAAGCACTAGCACCACTTTCTCTGCATCATGGTCTCTTTGAAGACATATTGAAGGGTTAAATGTCGTATAGTAGCTTCTCAAATTTCGCAAGTTTTTAATTCTTAACGTATTTTATTAGAACACACACAAAAAAAAATAAATAAAAATTTTGTCGGCGGAAACTTGAATTTCGACGGGTTTGAACGGCCCGCCAACGTGCAGACAACGTGCATAATCGTGTAAACAGCGTCATTTCTCTTATGTACAAAAGATTCATTGTTTATTACTGAATGTCTTTTATTGAATTAATGTTTATGTGTGCAAAATGAGCAATACAATTCATTAATAATACTTAGAATGTTAAAACACACGAGGAAATGACACAGCATTGTTTTCGTTGATTACAAAACCAGTGTCTGATTGGTTCTACATATAAAACTGAAGAAAATAAGACCTTGGTTGTAGCTGTAGTAAAATTAATATGGTTGTTTTAAGTAATGTTATTAATGTTAATAAATGGAACAATAGAAGTAGCTAACGATAATGGTAAAGAAAAAGAGAGATCGCATATGTAAGTGCGCATGCGCACACGTGAAAACATATCATCATTACTTTACATAAGAATATGAAAGCAACACTTATTTACTGTTCATATATATTTTAATTAATGTTTCTGAATTTGTTTTTATTGAATTAATGTATGCGTGTGCAAAATTAACAATACAATTTATTAATAATACGTGGAATATTAGAGGAGACAAGATGGCTGCCGGCATTGTTTATGTTAAAGCTTACGAAACCAGTGATTGATTGGTTCTGCATATAAAACTGAAGAAAATAAGACCCTGAGTTTAGCTGTAGTAAAATTAATGTAAAAAATGAATATGGTTGCTTGAAGTACCTGTAATGTTATTTAATGTTAATAAATGGACCAATATAAGTAGCTAACCCTTAATGGTAAAAAAAAAAAGTGAGTGCTCGTATGTAAGTGCGCACATGTGAAAATATATCGTCATTACTCTACATAAGAATATGAAAGCAACACTTATTTACTGCTCATATATATATTGAAGGGTTAAATGTTGTCCTCTGTATAGACAAGCAGAGAGAGAGAGAGAGCAGCCGAACTGCCGGATGTAAACAAACCTTAATTTCCCGCGGCTTTTTTTTTTTTTTTTTTTAAGGGGATTAGCCCACCCGGGCATAGGTCACTGACCCACATTGGGGCCTGAGGGGCAAAAATTTAATACGCCTGTAATAATTCAGATAAGTTAAAAAAAAAACAAAAAAAACAACCTGCCTATCTACCTATTGGACAAACTAAAATCGTTCCGGACCACGGGAGTTTCCGGACCACAGAATGCCGGACTAGAGAGGTACAACCTGTAGTATTTATTTTTTTTTATTAATTATTGTACAGTATACTGTACAGTATAGTACTCTATTACTGGTATCCAGTACTTTGTATGTATTGTACAGTATACTTTTTTGTGAGTTGGAACCAATTACCCAATATCCCATTGAAATAATAGATTCAGTTAACAAAATTTTCGGTTAACAGCCGACTATGGAACAAATTGTGTTTGGTAATCGGGGGACCACTGTACTGCATTAAAAAAAACTTGATACCCCAGTTTTATTGGTTTTTGTTTTCAGTAAGGGGGAATTCCAATTTCTTAACACAACAAAGATTTTTAGGTATTTGATGAATCAGGTAACATTTAGGTCTGTCTTGAATACTGTCCTCCTCCTCCCTTCCCCCCCTTATATCAGTGTATTTAACATGAACTGAAATGAGAAGGACATTTTTCTTTTCTTTCATAAGAAAAATATTTCTAGGCTTGTTGGATTCTACAAAACTTTGATGAGATTAAGTTTAAATCGGACCAGAACATCGTGGCAGCGATGAATTGTATACAAAATGCCTTACTGAATGACCATGATCTACCAGTGAAGGTAGAGGCAGCCATGGCACTCTCTGCATTCCTGGCTTCACAGAACAAGGCTGAGAAGATTGTGGAACCTAATGTAAGTAATCTTTGTGGTATACAATGTAGTGACATGCTGTTTCCTTGTATACAACGATAGCTTTCCTTTATTCCGCTACTGTGCAGTAATTGGTGTATAAAAATGTTAATTGTTTTCGTCATTACTTCTCAGATTCGACCAATTGTTCAAGAACTACTGAAGGTCATAAAAGAAACTGAGAATGATGATCTAACCAATGTGATGTGCAAGATTGTCACCACGTACACTGATCAATTGACTCCAATTGCTGTAGAAATGTGTACCCAGTTGGCAGCAACCTTCCAACAGGTGACTGGACTTCTTTTTTTTTTTCTATTCGTGCAATATGAATTCTCATCATTTAAATTTCATACATTGTCATTAACATCATCTCCCTACCAGCTTAACTACCCTTCTACTAATACTGCAGTGAAAGACACTCAGTGGCATATAATAATTACGAAGGTTTGTATAGTTTACTTAGTACTGTACCTTGTTTTGTACGGTACACTGCTATGTAAGGCTCTTTTGTCTTGAAAGTGTTTGAAGTTGTCAAACTCCTTTTAGGTGGTTGATGCTGAAGATGGAGCAGATGAGAAGGCCATAACTGCAATGGGTTTGCTGAGCACAATTGAAACATTGATTAACTGTATGGAGGAGAATCCCAAGATCATGGAACAAATAGAGCCCATCACACTACAGGTTGTTGGCCTTATACTCACCAAAAATGTAATGGGTAAGTATACAGATATGTTTAAACATTTGAAATCCAGAGTTCTTAACCTTGGATGGTGTGAACTGATTAAGCTGGGGCCTCAAATCCAGATGGAAAGAGTGTTGTTCTAAAGGGGCTTCATTGGGAGCACCTCAAAACATTGGTCTTTGTTTACATAGTTCCTAAGCTGCACTTTCGTTGGCTTGGAATGGTCACATCAAGGCTACCAAGAAGCAGATTGGCTGATGTACTTACTTGCCACCTACTTAGCTAACATTCAAAGCCTTAATAAGGTCAAGGCCATAACATATGTACAGTATGTGGCATCCTGACTTACAGCTTCGTGAAATGTTTTCCAATACATAAATTTTGTTATAATACCATAGACTACAGAATGGATGAAGAGGGTGCATATATGACTGTCATTGGATACAAAGATGGAAATCCTTGAGAAATTAAAAAAAGAAATGTGAATGGTTTATACCAGATATGTACAGTAGACTATCATTTTAAGATCTGGCACAAAAATATGGCTGAGGAGTTTATTAACCCCTAAAGTACTAATCCCCAATCAATAGATGTAGGGCGTTTCCTGGTTTTGCTTTCAAATTGTGCTTTATTTTGCTGGGAATAGAAAGTGAGACAATGGAACTCATTGTTTACCCGAAAATGTTGGACCGTGATGAGTTGAGACTATGCAGCTCTCTCTACTATGCAGATTGCACCTCATTTGACATTATCACAATCCATGTTTGCAGTTAAAACCCCCTTACTCTACTAGCCAATCTCCCTGAGCTAAAAACATGTGCATGTATCAGAGGCACAAAGGTTAGGTCAGTGCACATAGTTACATCATAGTGAAAAATGGCTTTACTGAAGTCCATTGTTTTTAACAGGTGTTTCCAGTTGGGCCAGGAGTAGTCTGTTTCTGAAATGTTAATGGCCAGGTCAGGTATCCGTGTAAGATGTATGTTCTAATTTGAATAGTGTCATGCTTACTCTACCCATTTATATTAATTCACACATGTAGATTAATCAAACTTAGCTCAAAATTTTCTTGTATTAATTATGTACTTTTCCTTATTTCAGATATAATGAAATACATTAGTGTGAGGTACAGTATACATGTTACACCCATGTGAATGAAATACAGAATTGTAATGTGTACATGTTACACCCATGTCCCCAGAACTGAAGGAACATTGGTAGATACATTTAATATTTTTTATTTATTTCAGAGTTTTATGAAGAGGCACTTGCACTCATCTACAGTCTCACGAGCACACGGATATCTCCTGACCTTTGGCAGTGCTTTGAGATGATGTATCAGGTAGGTGGGACAGACAACACTCTTATTTTAATACATAGTTGTCACTTGCATTATTTTCTTTTGCCATATTGGTGTAAAAACTGAAGAATGGCGCAAGGAATTCATGGGATGAAGAATTCCTTTTTGAGACAAATTAATTAAAATGTATGGACTATGTGGTGTTGACATTTGGATCATAAGATGAATTTTAACTTGTTAAGGTTATATCATTTATAGGAATCATGGGGGGGGGGGGGGGTAAGGCCTTGCATGATTTGGCTATTGATAGTGTAATTTCTGACTGTGTTTTTAGATTTTGCTGTCTCTTCTTCTCTCCTATTTCATCCGTTAAGAATTTTTTGGATGAGAAAGATGAAGTGTGAAATTGAAATATTAAATAGAAATGCTACCTTAAAACTGTATTGCAGATGTTCCGGAATGATGGCTTTGACTACTTCACGGAGATGATGCCGGCCCTGCATAATTATATAACAGTTGACCCAGAGGCATTCTTAAGTAATGAGGCTCATCTTGTTGCTGTGTATGAAATGTGCAAGACCATATTAACACAGGTATGATTAATATAGAATAACGAAGTCAAAGGTGAGAGAGAGCGAGATAAATTGTATTCATTTGTTTGTACACCCACTTGATTCTTGCATCATGGAGAAAGAACCTTGAAAGATTGGAACAACATTTCTGATAAATTGATATGTTTCATGTATGTGTATTGTAATTGTAAAATGCTCTTGCTGTTGCTTATGATCTGTCACAAATTATACCAAGGAAAAATACTTGGCTAAGGTTTCTTGGATTGTTTTATTTATGGAAGTGTGGAGGAAATTAGAGAAAGAATTGAATTTTTAGGTAGTGGAAAGGACAAGAGAAGTAGGTACAGTATTGGTAGTATTAGGACACAGTGTAGATGATGACATAACTAAAGAAGAGGGAAAGCAGACAATAAAGTATTAAAGGAAGATAAATAAAGAGATGTGCTGAAAATTGAGGAAGAAATCATAGGTTGGGACTACAGTACATGTACTATTTGAACCAACTCTGATGTATGGTAATGTAACTAAGTTGTCTAAGAGTTACGATAGATGGAGACTGCATTAGAGATTGATGGTTTAAAAAAATTAGAAGATTTTAGAACATTTATAAAGTAAAGAATAGAAACAAGAAGTCACTGGTAAGTCAAGTGGAAGACAAGGGCTTATGGAGCCCTTGTGGAGATTGGCATGAAAGATTTATGACAGTTGAAAGCACAAGAATGAGAGAGAGAGAGAAGGAAATGGAGCGACTACTGATAGATATATTGAGAAAATTAACGTGAATAATTGGTAAAAAGGGTATATAGAGATGAAGGGAGAGAGAAACTAGGGGGCAGGGGATGGGAGGGGGTGTGGGACGTGCAGTACTAGAAAATTAATGCAGGGGGTTGGACATCCAGAAAACAACACAGTACAGTAAAGCCCCGAATAACGACGGTAATGTGTCCTCCAATATTGCAGTGTAAGGTGAATCATCGTATCGCGAATCACTAATTACCATTAAAATAAAGCAATAATAATGAGATGTGTTCCCAAGTGTTACCTTTTCATATCTTTTGTGTGGCTTTTTACCCTCTTTTCCCCCCAAACAATACAATTAATGAAAATTGCAAACTATATTTTTTCAATAATGTTTCTGAATGCACGTTATACAATATGAATGAATAATAATATGGTCGCAAGAGGAGATGGGACGCCATTGTTTTTGTTTGTGTTTACAGCCGGGAGTCCGGGACGATAGTTCTACCCGAGAAAATGAAGAAAATAAGACCCTGGTTGTAGCTGTAGTAAAATTAATGTAAAAAAAAATGAATATATCTGTTATAAGTAACTTTATTTAATGCTAATAAATGGAACAATAGAAGTAGGTAACCACTAATGACAAAGGAAAAAAAAAGATGGATTGGGAACGCTAACATATACGTGCGCATTTAAGGAAACCGCGCCATTTATCTTCTTAAGAATATGTACAAAAGATTCATTATTGTTTATTACTGAATATGTATGTGCTTGAATTAATCTACATATGTGCGAAATGAACAATACAATTCATTAATACATAGAATATTAAAACACACAGGAGGATAAGAGACGGCATTGCTGTCAGTGTTTACACCCATAATGTCAGTATCTGCCTGAAACTGAAGAAAATAGACCCTGGTTGTTGTTGTAGTAAAATTAATGTAAAAAATATGTATGTTTTAATTAATGTTATTTAATGTACAGTTGAAGTAACCACTGATATTAAAGAAAAAGTGAGACTGATGGTGGAATGCCAATGTATACATGCGCACTCAAGGAAACATAGTCATTTATCTTCAGAATATGTACAAAAGATTCATTACTGTTTATTACTGAATATGTATTTGATTGAATTAATGTTTATATATATATGAAATGAACAATGCAATTCATTAATAATACGTAGAATATTAAAACACACAAGAGGAGACAAGACTGCATTTTTTTCGTGAGTGACGATGGTTCTACAAAAGAAACTGAAGAAAATAAAACCTTGGTTGTAGCTGTAGTGAACTTAATTAAAAAAAAATGAATACCTGTATGTATGTTTTAAGTATTGTTATTTAATGTTAATAAATGGAACACTAGAAGTAGTTAACCACTGATGGTAAATAAATAAAGCGAGACGATTGGGAACGCCAACGTATATACAGTAAGTGCGTACATGTGAAAACATATCATCATTTCTCCACATATGAATATGAAAGCAACACTTATTTACTGTTCATATATGTTTTAAATAATATTAACGAATGTAAAACAAAAATTCTACTCACCAATGGTGGTAAAGTCTAAAACATAAGGACAGCCAATGAATATTGTGTGAGGTTTTACTCAGATGACGAAGTCATCAGGTTCAACTCTGGCTGAAGCTGTAGCTTTCCATAAAGCTGTTGCTGAAACTGTTAATGAACCTGATGTTGAAGCTGCCTATGATGCTGAATTTGATGGTGTAGCTGAAGTTGATGGTTTAGGTTAGGTTAGCTAATAAAGCTGTCGAAAGAACCTTGCACAGCTGCTTTCTTTCCTCATTATACATCTTTATGTCGAGGTCATTTGCATTTATTTAAACTTTAATGCATTGTTCTGTTAATGGATCCCCTTCAGAAAATAAGTTCATTGCTTGCTGCTCTATATAAGATCCACAGACCTCTCACCTTTTTCATATTGTTTTAACACATCTAATTTCTCGGCTAAGCTTATACACTTTCTGTTAGCTTTTGAACCAACACTACCATCACTTGCTCTCTTGCCCATGTTGAATAGGGATGCAAAAATGCTGTAAGAAACCTCAGAAAGTTTTTCTCCTGTTCCTGTTCCAGATGCGTGAAAACAAAAGGCCCGCCAAGCTCCGACTGTTGTTTACCACTCATTAGCAAGGCAGCTTCTTTGCACAAGGTGCTCTTAATTTTTTTTTACATTAAATTTTATATTTTTTTTATCATACATATCAGGATTTAGTTATTATTTATATGAAAATGTAGTTTTATTTTATTTTTATTATATTTTGGTCGTAAATACGAATGAAATAAGGACGTAAATTGAATTGGGTCCTAAATTAACTAGGGTTTTAAATAGAAAAGTTGTTGGTCGAACTGTTGTTATCGGAGGTTTTACTGTATATGGGTGATAGGAGAGCAAAGCATCAAATGGTATATGTGGATGTCACATTAGAAGGAATTGATGAAGAGTGAAAGTCTGCTCTTGATTCTGGCTCACCATCATAATGGGATAAAACTTGTAAAGAGTGAAAAAGATCAGTGCCTGGAGGGATACAGTGTGTGTCTCTGCTGATAATTTTCCCAATGGATCTTTAGTATATAAATTTTCATTTATTTAAAGGATTGTTCAGAAGATGATGAGTGTCATGCTGCCAAGCTGCTCGAAGTGGTGGTTTTACAGTGCCAGGGACGCATCAACCAGTGCCTGGGATCTATCATTCAGCTGGTAGTAGAGAGGTTGCTGCGAGAGGTCAAAACTACAGAGTTGCGCACAATGTTGTTACAGGCAAGTGTTCCACATTGACATTTGATCTAAAAGTGGTGTTGTGGAAATACAATAATGGGAGTCTGAGGTAGTCATGAAATTTTCTATTAAGGAATGTTATAGAAGAGTATTTTCTCCAACATCTGTTTGAAAGTAGAAACCTAGTTTTTAGTGTGGCTGCATGATGTGGAGGATCATTTATACAAGACTTCTGTGCTGTAGTTGTCATTAGTGGTCAAGGATGTTCTACCTTTTACCCTTCAAGTTTTTGAATTGGTGTTTCTTCAATAACCCTTTATTCATTTAATTTTATATGTGAAATTTAACAATGTGACAGTAGGTAATCTGTGTAGTATTAGACAGCACTTGTTGAAGATGCAGTTCAGGTAGGAAGTGAAATCACAGATATAAATAACCTATATAATATTGGGTAATTTTGTTATTCAGAGAAAAATTGTGTAAAACCTTACAGAAAAGTGGATATAGAAATATAATTTGAATGTCACTTAGCCAGAATGTTTTGAAGATATGGCCCATAGAATATATGACAGATGTTAGGTTGGTGAGGATAGTTATACTAGGATTGTATTTGGGAGATAGACTAAACAAGCCATTGCCTGTGGCTCTTTCAGAACGCAAAGTAAAAATATGGTTTTGTTTCAGGTGGTGATAGCGACGTTGTATACTGCACCAGACCCCCTGTTGCAGGTGCTCGAGTCTACAACTTTACCCAACACAACGACAACTCTTACATCACACTTCATTAAGCAGTGGATTCATGACACCGACTGCTTCCTTGGGTGAGCACAATAAAATATGTGCATAAGGTTTTCTCTAGTTTGTAATGAGCTACTGACTTTGTTTTAGCTCAAGTTTGTAAAGTAGAATAAGAACTGTTCTATCTCTAGCATTTGCATTTAGTGTCCAGGCTTGGGATAAAGTAGTTCACATGGTGACAGTAGTGGGAAGTTTTGACATTGGTGGTAACTGGTAATTTTTTCCTCATTAAACATACTTAAAAATATATCAGGAATCATAGTTTTGTTCCTGATTGAAGATACCTTTTCTCTATTATTCTCTGTCATACAACAACCTTTGAATGGTGTTCTTGCTATGTCATGGCACTTGAGGCTTTGCAGATTGATATTGGTGTAAAAATACACAAACAAGCTTAATTTGTCTTTGGATCTACCAGACCACATGCCTACAGTACAGTTTATAAACAAAAGAACTTGAATCGGGCAAGGCCAAAGGCGTACCTGATGTAAATATAACCTGCTAATGCTTGGTCCACATATTTAAGTATGGTAAATTAATTTTGTTTAAAACATTTGATATACATGAACCAGAACCCCATTATCTTACTTTTCCTCAACCAGAGAAAAAAAGTAGGGGTGCTGTAAAAAATTTCTGGCCTCCCATTTTGAGGTTTGCTATGCTTAATAAATGGTGCTCATTTACTGGGGGCTGTTTGGTCACTAGGTTGTTGCTTATATTACGGTTAGTCTGATGTTGCAAGATTTTTTAAAATTTAGAATTAGAGAAACACTAAATGCATCAATGGCTAAAGTTGTCCTGTCCTACTCAGACTTCATGACCGAAAAATCTGTGTCTTGGGGATGTGCACGTTACTACAGCTTGGTCCAGAACGCTTAGGGGTGCTACAAGAATGCCACAAGGAAATTCTACCAGCGATGCTCTTACTTTTCCAGGGTTTGAAAAGAGCCTATGCAGGTTAGTTTTAAGAAATGTGTTAATTCTTTGTCCAATTTTGTTATTTATATGTTAATTAGCCTTATCTAGTAAATGAAGATAATGAAGAGGGGTATTTAAGAATCATTCCCAAGGCCCTGATTAGATGGAGGGAGTTCATTTTGACTGTAAAAGATGTGCTTTGGTATTCCCTTTCGACTGCAAGTACCCAAATCTAGATCATCTAAATTCATATCAGCCATCATCACCCATCAGTAGCAAATTTTTCACCATAATCCCCCCCCCATTGCTGCATATGTCCACTGCTGCTTCCAGGATGTCCATCTCCCTTACTTTAGTGCATCCTTCACCCCCCCCCCCCCCCCCCATTCCTTTTTCTTGCTCTGAATTAGGCACTTTTTACCAGTCTTCCCCTTTTCAGTCTTTCAGAATATGCATATCTTGTAAGTTGATACAGATCCACTCTACCTGACACGTTTTCCTCTTCCACATCTCATTAGTTTTCTCTTGCATATTCTCTGCCCCATTTACCCCACATAGTGCTCCTAAATGCATTACGTCTGTGGTTTCTAAGTTGTTACATCTCTTTCAACCAGAGTCCATGGTTTACACCCATATAATAATGTTGGTATGACAGTTAACCTGTACATTGCCTTTTTTTTTAGCTTTGATGTGTTTCTTTCTTAGATTTCATCCCCTATTGATTTCCTTCTTTACACATTTCATTTGCCTACACATGCACTTCAAATATCTAAAACACACCACAACTCTCATCCCTCTCCATCTATACTAATATAGCTAAACTTACAAAATTTTCTTTACAGCAAAAGCGAGTGAAGAGGATGATGACGATGATGATGACGATGACGATGATGGAGACCTTGAACATGGTAAGTTCAGGGATTTCTGCCAGTAGTGGAGGCTGGTGGGAAGGTTGAGGATTGACTGTATTTCATTTCAGTGTTATAGGTCTTATTATTCATGTTTGTAAGAAACCTTAAAGAAATGTATGACTTATTACAAAATATTTAGGAGTTTACATTTTACAATTTGGCTTCAACAGGTTGCTATTATGGTGTCTGTAATCTCATTGAAAAATTGTAACTGGTGTAGCTAACATTATGTCGTGTCATGATATAAAGAATTGGATACTTTAAATTGCTCTAAAATAAATTGTCAGTTGCTTGTGAAAGAAGATAAAGGAGAACTGACAAAAAATGGCAAATCAAAATTAAGATATAGAAATGTTTCATTCTGACAACACACAAACATTTATAATGCAGGGTAAAAATATTAGCTATAAACTCAAATTTCTAATTCAGACAACAGGTTATCAGCCACATGCAATCAGCTTACTATCAACTCTATGTACCCTGGATGTAGTGGTAAACTTAATTTTTTGTACATTCTATAGAAGAACTGGCACTTGAGAAACAAAACACCAGCTGCTATTATTATTATTATTATTGCAGTAATCCTGTGTTTTTTGCGGGAATTGCGTTCTTGAAACCCCCGCGAAAAGCCCAAACCGCGAATACTCTTAGGAATCACTGCACCTGTGGCCACCAAACAGCTCAGGGTAGGTCATGCACTTCACCATGCCATGCTCTCAACTCATGGCCCAGTGGTCACACTGGTCACTGATGCACTGTACCGGCATTTACTAACATCATTATTTGTAACTAATCATATTGTAGTATAAGAATGGAAAAACGTAAACACAGTTATATACAAAAAAATGTTTATTTACAAGCACATAATTTTTTTTTATTTGCTGACGTTGGCAACACCTGCATTGCCAGCCTCTCCCTGCTGTCCCGGCGTCTGCCCGCCCTCACGCAGTCACGCCAGCCAGCCAGTCTTCTTCCACCCACAGTCCTCCACTTGAAGACTTGTACAGTATTCTGACAAAAGAAACAAATGAATTGTCAGTCTTCACCACACCTCAAGCCATAGCTCATACCACCTCTGAGCTTGTACAATAAAACTGTTTTTTCCATTAAGGTCTCATCACTATTCTTGATCTTTTGGTCACTTTGGAGTCTTTGCTAGTAATATTTGCCTTGATGAGGCTGGCTTACATCCCGGAGCCATATGGGAGGACAAACAGAAGAGGTAATCACAGTACGGTAGGCACGTGTGGACTGAGGCTTCTTGGAGTAGCGGGTGTCGGAGGCGAGAAAGGGTGGTGTCTGTTTGCCGCACCTCACGGGAATATCGAAAATGGCGCGAAATTAAAATTTTGTCTTTAAAGGATATGTTATATATAGCATATAATTTTTTAGTAAAAAAAAATGCTATAAAAAGCCCTGCGAAAAACACAGGATTACTGTATTATTATTATTATTACAGTTCAGTATTCCATAATTCCAGTAATTTGAACTGCAGTCTTGCCTAAATGTTATAAATATAATGATAGTTGTGTGTTTTATATCTCCTCAGGTGTGAATTGTTTGAATGTCATGTCTAATTGTGCCCTTGGCCTGACTACAGAGGTACTGGAGAGTGACGAGGACGAATTAGATGATGTTGGTGACGAGTACTTGGAGAAGCTGGAGGAGAAAGTGAACAGAGCATCAGCTGCTGCACCTTTCACCGTCAATGCTTGTATACAGGTTTGTCTATTTGACTGTATTCATTTTACTATTGCAAAGTGAGAGGATATTGATTTGACTTTGCATGTCCAACCATCTCATTCATCCGTTCACATAGTGTGAACAAGGTGTCTTTAGAGTTGGTGAATGTGTATTGACTGAACCAGACCAATTGGCTCTATGTATAAAGTTCTAGGTCTGATTAACTTTTGGGGTGTCATAGCTCATATGTCAAGATACAGAATACCAAAAATCATATATAAACCTTACCAATAAATTTTTACTACACTTCTACTGTGCAAGGTTGCCCTGTAGTATTATTTGTGTTGTGTTCAGTAGGGTACCCACTGCCCGAAGTCGGGTTTAATTGTGGCACAAAAAAATTATAATAGTGGTGGCAGAAAATTTAAGGATTACACTTACGTTTTGTACAGTCCACCTAAAAACATTCTGCACCCCATGGTCTGATGGCCTCTGCAACGATCACTGACTGAGGCGATGTTAATTTGGTAAGGTTGGTATTTCTGGTTGGGTGATGCATTGCATAACCAGTATGATGCATTTTTTATATCACATATAGTTAATACAGTGATCCCTCGGTCAACGATTTACCTTCCATAAGATTCTTAACTTCGCTTAACGAGCAATCCCTCGATTAACGAGTTTTTTTACAAGCCGACCTCACCGTGTTTTTGCTTGCATTTGGCGGTCCACCAGCTGTAGTATTAGTCCGCCAATACAGTAATCGGTTTTAGGGCTTAAGTTCCTTACTATTTTAGTAAATATCAAGAAGTTTATACTATTCAATAATTTGAAAAGTTTAATATTAAATTTTTTTAGTCATTTTAACAATTATTGAACATAATTGAAGGTACGAAACTAGCTTCTGGCGCGCCATCCAGCCTGTTAACACACAAACAGGCGTTAGTCTCTCTCTCTTTTCAGTGGAGGTAACATCTTGCTTGAGACTCTCTTCAACTAAACACTTTTTTTCTGTTTCCAAGCAAATTATTGGTCATTTTGAAATTTATTTTACATATTGTTAATATATAATGCAGTGCAGTGTTGATTTAAAGAAAACAGTCTTCAATTACACCAAGAGAACTAAAATTTTATGGGTGAAATAGCACCATGGGGTGACTTCTCTTCCACCCCAATGCCTTCTCTTCTCCCTTCTCCTCCACCCCCATTATAATTCCCATCATCATCCAGGAGCCTTCTACAAACACATCTCAAAGTAAGTGTACTTTTCTACCTTTTTTATTGAATTTAGGCAATTTTTGGTGAGCTGGAACCAATTACCCAAACGCCCATTGAAACAATGGTTTTGGTTAACGAGCAACCTGCTGGAACGGATTGTGCTCGTTAACCGAGGGACCACTGTATAGAGAAATTAACCGGAATCACCTGCGTAAATGAGTGTTCAGAGTTCTTGGTCCGGTGTGTCACATTGTATAACACCATGAAGGTGCAGAATTTATTTTATTTTTTATTTATTTTTTTTAATATTTGCTAATATTGTGTTGCATATATTGTGAAACATCAGGCTGATTGAATTCAGTTTCTTTTTTTCCTATTTTTCTTCTTCTGTTGAAGATTAACAAAAATATTGAGTTTGTGTGAGTAGCAGTTGATTTATTCATTGATGTCAACCATTGCAGGATGATGATGATGACGATGATGACGAAGAAGGACTGGATGAAGAGATGGATGAGACAGCATTGGAGTCATTCACAACTCCTTTGGACAAGGATGAGTGTGAAGTAGATGAATACTGGGTGTTCAAGGAAGTCATGCAGAGTGAGTGATTTTATTCTCTTCTAATCTTTTTATTGTTATCCTGTAGGGTGGCTGAGAGCATGAGCCTATGTTAATTATCATTCAATGTTATTCATTGTCTGCTATAAATTATTCTCTGCTTTGATGCTTATCTTCCTTAACAAAGTCTTGAGATATTCCCACAACTCAACAGCTGAGTAATACAGGCCCTTGTTAGCCTTATATAAAGAGAGAAATAAGTTAAAAAGAATTTGATTGAATTTTAATTAATGTAGAGTAGGCGCAGAAAATGTTTCGAGAATTGAGAAAAAAAGAATAACTTGCAGTTTCTTTATCATGTATTTAAGGGAGTAATTCAAATCTCTCTCTAGATTTACAGACCAGTGCTCCAGTGTGGTACCAAGCACTAACAGGAGGTCTAAGCGGAGATCAACTTAAAACTATGCAGGAGGTGGCTACCTTGGCAGACCAAAGGCATGCTGCTGCTCAGAGCAAAAAGATTCAGCAGAGTGGAGGTGAATTCTGTTTAGCTCTTACTCACTAGAACATAAGTCATGTTAAGGAGCTTTGGTCTGTGATTCAAGGGCATTTCTGGTTAGAAGCTAGATCAGTCTCCTGATGTATGAAAGTAAGGCTGTAGAGAATCTTAGTGTTTGCAGTTGAGCCACAGGTGAGAACAGGTAAGGGGTTTTGTCATCACAAGAGAGTAATACCATTTAGGTGAAGAGCTCCTCATATACAGTACTAAATACTTCTCAACCTACATATTATCCAGGTTAATGTGGATAAATTATGATAAAGCATGTACAGGGTAGAAGTTTTATAGAATGTATTCTACACCTTAACCCTTAGACTTCGGCGTCGTAGGACCCGCTGGAACCCCCCCCCCCCCCCCATGCTGGCATATTTTGAAAAAAATGAAAAATAAAATAAATAAAATAAATAAAAATGTCCATTGTCACCTTATAAATGGGTTAATCAATATAAGAAAAATACCAGAGGAATATTCTTACATTAAACTTTTAATGTAGCACGGTTTGGGAATTGTCTGGAGTGTTGCTGACCAGTGTGGAATGATGAAAGATGTATTGTTTGAAGCTGCTGCGCACAGCTCAGAGCGAGTGGGAAGTGATACACACAATTCTAACTTGAAGGCACTTTGTTACCATATTTCTATCATATAGTTGCTACAAAACACAAAATATTTCTATTTTCCTCAAAAGAACTGTTAATACTGAACAGTAAGAATATTCAGACCACAAAACTTATCACAATTTTGAAATACATACACTATTTACATGTACTTATACTGAATTTAGAACTTTTTGATCATGTGGAAGTTTGTGTAACATGGAATGCACAAGGCAATTCCGCACTCCTTGAACCAAGTTGCCATATCTTTGCACCGTGGTTCACAGTGGCTGGGGAGGTGTGGAGGGGGAAGGACTGTCAGTCTGTAGGCCTCTCACGGTCTTCACTGCCTCAACAACCTCAACATGATCTTGGCTCTGTTTCCTCCCCATCATTGTTTTCATCACCTGTTACTATATCAATTCCACTCAAATCGAGGAACTCTTGACGAACAGCACGACTCTCAAGCAAATGCCTTCACTTGTTTGTGCTTGCGTGTGGAGGGGTGAAGTGGGTCTTAAGAGAGGTCTAAGGGCGTGCATCTCACAATACTGGCGGGTAACTGACTACGTGGCACGAGTGTTGAGATAATTACAGGTATTCCTCGACTTACGACCACCTGGACATATGACCGCCGCAGTCGTATAAAATATTTTTCAAATTACCTATTTTCAAGTCCCGACATTAGTGATCGCGCTGTGTACCGACAAAATTTTCGTTTGTAATTCTCTTTAAAATGGCTGGCAAGTTAAAAGTGAGAGTTCTCGTGGTGCTGAGAAGAAAAAAAAAGAGACCCCCATTTTAGATTTTCTATGTATTATTTTCGCCTTTTGAACTTACGACCTGGTCGTCGGCCCGGAACCCCGTCGTAAGTCGAGGAGAGAGTGTACATGCAAGTTGAGCTGCCAATTACACATTTATCCCATACAAAGTATTTCCTCCCGCCTGGACATTCAAAATATGTTTGGAAATTAAGAATGCTCAGGAATGTCACCCAGGCTTTAAGGGTTAAATTTCTTCATGGTAAGTGTGTAGAAAGAGAAAATTTTGACTGTATGAGAGTAAGTTCTATTTCTCCAAAGATTGTATGTATTGCGTTTTTTCTTTATCTTTATGGTTTATTCCATCTACTGTAAATATTAATGTTTACAGAAGATTCATACTGTACAGTACATTCGGTAAAAAAAAATACCGTGCAGGTGGGGTTCAATAATTTTCCAACTGAACATTCCCATTGTCTCGCGAGGGTTGGTAGGCCTGAATGCGAGACATTTCATACTAAGTTTGGTAGGCCGCAATTAGCTATTTCATTGACAATATTGAATTACTTTGTTACAATATGATTGGAGAATGTCAGTACAGTATATCTAGATAAGTTAGACTGTATGTGATATTAAATGTTCCACACACCATGGACTACAGTAACCTTGGAAGAAAATGAGTTGCCATATAGGAATGCATTATATGTTTGAAAAAATTAGTGGATATAGTAAAGGTATAAGATTATTTTGCAACTGAGTTTCGAATCAGTATTTGTATTGCTACTTCTCTTTGGGGTAATGCCACATTGTCATTCTTTGTTCATATTGGAAAATATACCAAGCTGTTCCAAAACATCTGGATAGCTCCACAGTTTCGCATGCCGGCATAATGGAACCCAGCCCAACGACTTTTTACCATACAGTCGATAATTTTGAAAGGTCTAGTACCGGGTATCGTTTCAGAGTACCGGTCTCGTTTCTAGCACATTTGGCCGAACCCATACACGCGTGGGGCTACTAATGCGAGGAATGCCTCGGGCCTTTTTGAAACACTTCGTTTGTAGTGTCAGTTTGTTTTGCGCAGGAATTATAACGGTAATTTTTTTACTGAATTGTACATACAAGCCAAATATTTAAATTTGGGAGTTCTGTTTTCATCTAATGGTATGCCCTTTGCCTCTGACCTTTGTGAATATTGACCATAAAATTTATAGAAAACATAAAGATGATCTTAGTAAAACTTATTTCCACAAGAAAATTTTTGGTAAATGTACAAAAATGGTGACTGCTGGTTGATGAAGTAAATTTAAAAAGTTACAATAAAACAATTTGATGTTTCTAAAATAATTCCTTGTGCTACAATTCTTTCTCGTAGATTGTATTTTAAAGTTACCCTGTACCAGTATGAATTGAATTATCTCAACTTTCCTCTTCAGATGTGGCAAGACATTGTAAATTATCACCCATTTGGAAGCCAGTGCAGTATTATTCTCAAGATGACTTAAAGTTGTCATCTCTTTCACTTCTCAGTTCAAATAAAAGCCGAGTAGGATAAAATTATTGTCAGACCTACTTTCCTTTAATTTTAATTCTCCTATTGAATTTCTGATTTGAAAACTAAAACTGAATTATATTTCAGGTTACAACTTCCAACAGACAGCAGTTCCTGCGAGCTTCAACTTTGGTGGATCTTTTGGTTCTTAATCCAAGTGCACAGAGTAGCTTGTGACTGTTTATATATGTTTATCCTTTATTTTATTATTTTTCCTTCTTTATTTTCCCCAAGAGCCTTAGACATATGTTGTAGGCATGATTGAAGAGTCAGCTAATGTTTGGGCAGTACGTCATGGTATATCCCTCTATTCA